>JABANP010000148.1:0-107506 GCA_013115135.1 Perkinsus olseni | reverse complement strand
CGAAGAAGCTTACTATGATATACCAAGGTTGATAGCAATGACGTATGATATGCTTCCAACGAACTGGGAGACTCCCGTGCCGAAACCCCACGCACCGACTAGACCGTTGGGGAGGGAATTCAATATCGAAAGGTTGTTAATCTGAGCAGGGAAGAATTACATTCATCTTGAGCGAGAAGGTTGAAACAAGTGGTAGATGGAACATCGAAATACCTCAGAAACCCATTGTTAGCAATAGTAATATCCGACAAGCACGATATGGACCGCTACGAGTCCTCGGAAGAAGAAATCCCAACTACTTACAGAGCATCACATTCACTATTATCACCAAGTAATAGCAATTCTTGGTGATTCATGTACATCTATAGGGGTATCTATATGCCATACCATATTCTCAGAAAACGTACTATCATTCAATCGACGGGTAATATACTCATCAGATTGTGATGTAATTTGGATATTGATAGTTATGGTAGTGAAGTAAAGATACTATCCAGGTAAGATTGACAAAGTGTAAATACGAGCTCGAAATTGTTCCGATTGTCGATGCTCGAAATACAGCGTGCCTCCTCATCCTCCCATTAATCTTCGAAGGACACAGGAGAGGACTTCAGAATGATGTTGCAAGAGAAGAAAGGACATTCCCTACAGCATAAGCTCATAAGAGGAAATGAAAAATTACTAACGGCTACGAAGATAAATTGCCATGACTTGCACCTAGTAACGAGGATACCGTCACTGCTCAGATGGCCTAGAGGTCACCCACTAGCAGTTATCTACAATTCCGTCATTCTCACCCTCTTATTACGTTAACGACGCAGGGAAAGCATCGACTCACCACTCACTGTACGTTCATATCACACTTACTTGCTTAACACTATTCTATATTTTTTGATGTACAACTGTGCTCACAGTTGGCACGAGAAAGGCTGCCATTACACTACTAAGAACAGTCCTTGATCGACTTGGCGACCCCTTCACATTTATTACCTCGCCGATGGTCTGAAAGGCTCCAACTAGGAAGGTCGCCAACTGCGCCATCCAAAAGCCGACCTCGGACTGGACTCCAACCAGCAGGAATGCCGTGCCGAAGAGAAGGTAGCCGATGGACTGGATGATCATGGCCAGGCCGACACGCTGACGGTAGGAGAAGGGCGCCGCCACTCGGGCGTGGACGGCACCGGTAGCGAAGGCAGCGAATAGCATGACTGTAGTGAAAAGAGGCATCAGGTTAGTCTTGTCGAAGAGACGAGCTATATCCTGAAATGCACGCATACACACCAACTTGACCTGTTTTGTATCTTGCATGGTTGACCTCAAGATACCCTACCTGTGCGCCAGCGATGACAAGTGTGTATCCATAGTTATTGAGTAAGCCGAGCATGATCTCCTCGGCGAATAGGACATTATACTGCCGCCTGTCTCCTTTGCCGTCGGACATGTCGCTCAAATCAACCCTGAATATCTACAGCTCACGCATGCAAGATACAGATTAAGTCGCTTCTCCCTAGCCTCCCGCCCCAACTTCATCTTGCTCCGTCTTGCAATCTTGCAAAACCTCAACGCTCTATCAGCACGCACACCCCAAACTCGATCCACAAGCAGCCCACCCCATCATCATGTCCGGCAAGGGTAAAGGTGGTCGTGGCGGCAAGTCCGGCAAGAAGCCCTCCGGTTCCAAGACCCGCTCCGCCAAGGCTGGCCTGCAGTTCCCCGTTGGAAGAATCGCCCGCTACCTCAAAAAGGGTCGCTACGCCAAGCGCATCGGCTCCGGTGCCCCCGTCTACCTCGCCGCCGTCCTCGAGTACTTGGTTGCTGAGATCCTCGAGCTCGCTGGGAACGCCGCCCGCGACCACAAGAAGTCGAGAATCATCCCCAGGCACATTCAGTTGGCTGTCCGTAATGACGAGGAGTTGAACAAGTTCCTAGCGGGAGTGACTTTGGCCAGCGGCGGTGTGTTGCCGAACATTCATACCACCCTGTTGCCGAAGAAGAGCAAGAGCAAGGCTATGACGCAATCTCAGGAGATGTAACAATTAGCATTTGAAGAATCTTTTCATCATTTTAGTACTTCACAGGTTGAGTTGCCTTACTCGTTCTTGGGTTGAGATACTCCCGAGTTTGTTCCGTTCTTCTACTGTAGCCCTCCCCTCCCTGATTCTTTTGCTACACCGTCATTATCATCCGGTTTCGTTAACAGCATTCTCCAGAGATGTTTATCTTCCGTTTTTGCAATCAACCCGCGCGGGGGGAAATAGTGGCGATTCGTCAGATACGTTCAGAGCTCAACCTAACTCGGCATTCAACTTCACATGCACGAAGCTGGTTTGAATCCGAAAGTGTCTTCTCGATAAAGCACACTAAGTTCCCTCAAATTGGTTAATGTGTGTTTTCTAGGATGTATGTCTTTCCGTATTCAATTGCGAAGAGACGTGGTGAATATCGGTGAAATCTCGTCGCGCTTCCGTTGCCTCTCCACAAGCCTGACGACCTCATTCAATGTCACTTCTGGGGACCAGCGGTTGAAGGTTGCTATTGGAGAGCAACACGTGATTGATTTTCGTGTCGCTCGTGGAGAGTTCTGAAGAACCCTCGAATTCGATAGGGGTCGAAAAATTATCACAACTGCGGGAAGATGTGTGTTAATTTTCACGCGAGGATTGATCTAACGCGAGGTTGTTGGATGATCCGGTCTTACAACGATTTAGTATAACTATTGATTGCATTTACTCATATGCTCAATAGAATGCTGTGGTGAACTCCATCATGATCATTGGATGTATCGGTCTAATCCGTATGGAACGCGTGGAATACCGCAATACCACAACTTCGTCAACTTCACTCTCAAGGCGTGCAGCATGAAAGGTGGAAGATTCTTCCAATTTTCTGTTGATGTTACGTCTCCGGGACAATGAAGGCTTCTCCTCCTGCGTCTTGGCCATTTTGAAGAGCAACGTTGTGCTCCCTTCCGAGCTTTCGTCTGACGCACTGATCAACCTTAGATATTCAGCCACTCTCCATGAACACAACACAATAAATAATCGACGACACTCGCTCATAGCCTCAACATCCAATCTCGTGTCCCTCCATGAACCTTCCACGATCAACTGTCGTATTCAAAACTCCTATTCCTGACATCAGCAGCTCACCAAGCACATGGCCGTCGTTCTTACTTGTACATCTCCGCCGCTGCAAGATGGTCTGTAAACCTGTTCGAAAGGCCGTACTTGGCTGACGGGTTCGGTGGCTTCTCTCCGTAGAGGGTGTGGGTAGGCGGCCTTCTACTACCGTAACTAGAACACAGTGATGTAATAACAACAATCGCGATGAGAGAGAACAGCAAAGGCAACTTCAGTATACGACGCCTACACACTAAACTAGTACTATCACGATGAGACGATCACACCCATATTCCATATTCACCCCGGGTCAACCTAAGATACGTCTCCATTCCACCCGTGTGTATAGAACATTCCCGTACCAACCTCTGATTCGTTCTCCGATAAAATACTTTACAGTATAGCTCTCCTTCGATGGGAGCATCGATCTGGAAAACACGACTGGGATAATAACAGCATGTACTCGAACGACCTCCATCGGTGGCAAGCCGCTGTCCTTCCTCTGCAGCTCCGTAGCCTTCGTCGCCTCCTCCTTCACCTGCCAAGAAGCACATGAAAGGTCTTTGTCATGATCACCCCTGCTTCGATACTTGAGTAACCTCGTCGATATTTTCGAACTTCTCGAGAGCAGGCGGCTCGGGTTGGGAATCTTGTGATGATTCAGCAGCAGTCATTTGGAACAGAACGCCTTGGACGGTAAATTATAGGACCTGGTCTCGCTAATGGTAACGGAAATCATTCTAAGCACTCATCTGACAGCGTGTCCGAGTGGTTAAGGAGGTGGACTAGAAATCCACTGGGCTCTGCTCGCGCAGGTTCGAATCCTGCCGCTGTCGATTATATCAAATTGTCAGTAAACCGGCATTTGCTCGACGGCGCTCCCTCTATAACAATCAATACCGGTGAAAAGCCCATGCGACCCAAAGCCCCCTCCACCCTTAACCAACACGAAATTGTGTGCTAACCGAAATCGGCCTCGGAAGCAGTAGTAGACTTTAAACCGGTGAGTGTATTGGTAGAAGAAAAAATATTCCACGTATTAAATTGAGTACACACGGAAGTGATGATCTGAAGAAAGTAGTGAGGGTCGCGATCACTGAGAAACCAGGCGATGGAGGTTCTCTGACCTTCATCAAGAGGAAAATCGATCGGCTGGGCGTAGCGAAAACTGCATCAACCGTCGTCCACACAAGCCCAATCACACGGACCACGACCGAAAAACCTATAAGGCTGATTTTTCCTTCCTAATCGGCGGCATATCTTCATTCCGTCTCTCCTTGTCGTCAACCAAAGATTCCTTCATGCTCTGCTCGAGAGCTTCTTCGACCATTCGGTCCTCTTCGAAGCACGAAAATGGCACGGCTGAAAAGACACTCCACGCTCTCTCACCCAGCTCGGGGCACCCTACCCGCTTCAATCAACCTATCACTGTCGAATTGAATGTGCTCGCGTGGAGGCGACGGCATCGACAAACCGTTCGATAGATCCCCAGCTCGAGGAGGGCTGTTATTCGCTTCAGCAGAATCCTATCAGAATTGAACAAAAGTCGATCAATCGGGCGAGCGCTACCATTACACTCGGGTTCGCCGAAGTCCTGCTGTCATTCTGATCTTCCGTGGCATCTTCCTGCTCAGGAGGAGGGGATAGATCACTCAGATCTGAAACCACAACCCCAACCCGAGCTCAAGAAACGCAGGAAATCTTCGCCGTGCACGACGTATCTTACCGAGCACCGCATCAACTGTTGTCTCGCATCCGAGCGTATTAACGAAAAATATCGCGATCGAGTGCATCAGGAACTTGGGCCGAGTTGTGTTGTGATTTCCGTCCACTTTCACCTTCAAAAAAGCGCATCAGTATTGCGCGGGTTTATGAAGGTATCACCTCTAGCCGCAGTGAACAGGGCCGGAATATACGTTTGATCGACCTGGAACAAAAAAGGCCTGCCACTTGACCTCATTCGTATCTTTCATGGTCAACCTAAAGATACTCACATGAGCAATAGGTTCCAAATCGAATATATCAAAGTGTGCTCTGCTTTTGACGGATAATCTCAACATAGCCAAGACAGCGCTCAGCATAAGCCCCGGTATCCGAAAACCCAACTGCTGGGCCAAATCCGTGGCCAACGTCCGCATATCCAGGAAGGCCGAGTCGATCTAAAATGAACCATCAAAAGCCTGTCAGAACGAGAGCGAACTCGTTGAAACTGGGAAGGGCTCCTTACTGAAGCCCAACCACCTTTTCACGAGTATGCTGACGACCCCTCCGCTGCACGCAGGGACATAGCGGACTGGGCTATGTATATGCGCGTTACTCTCGAATCATCCAACTATGACTTTCTCGATGAAACCCGATTCGTAGTTGGAATCACTCTCATTTCCTAACGGTTAACTCCGCAGCCAATGACGCCCTTGCGTTACCACGGGAAAGAATCGACGTCGAGCCAAGAGACATCGCATTATTGTTTCCAACTTATTTTTTCCGATGGAATTTACTCTCCGCTGCTTCAACTCCGTACCCGGGTAATTTTCACGACAAGAGGGACTGTGCGACCACACCGCACCAAGGTAGTGATTTCGCGGAAATTTGGTAAGAACCGATGGAGTCGTTATTATTACCACCATCCCTGCTATACTAGGGTCCCTATCACCATGTAGCAGCGCAGTAACTGCGCCCATGCTCCGACCCCACAGGCCTATAGTACCTGACCTCAAAAGATCGGGCGTGAATTCCGCCGTTCCAGAATCGATTCTGAGTTCCAGATTCGGTTCACTGAACACCCCAAATAACAAACTCGTGGGCTAAAAGTTGCGTCCAGTTCGACCAGACTCACTGGCGAGCCTGGATCTCCTAAGATACTCCACAACAGCAGCTAGATCGTCCTTCTCGTAGTACCTGATCCGGAAATCACCATTCTCGTAGGAGGGCAGGACAACACATAACAAGAAACGACTCTGAGCCTTCTGTGGACGGCAGGTATGGTTGGACCAGACGTTTCATGGCTCTGTTAGTATTAATTGTAGTGGTACAGCAAACACGTACCAAATTAGCCCTTACTCGGTGACCCAATGAGCACGCGAATTCAAGGGAAGAACCGGGAATGATTCTCACCCTAAGCTGACGTATTCTCCATCAGATTTTCCAGAGCCGGCAAAATCAAATACAAATAAACTGATACCAAGAGGCAAGAGCACCGGTATAGCCTGGAGGCCTTCCAAACGTGAACTGCAGTTTCCTGAGGTAAAAATCAAAATATGTTGCACGAGACGGCTACGTAACTGGCGTTATGCAATAGAGCGTTTTCCTGATGATTTCCATTTGTTCCGATGCGGGCTCAAGCCGACTCTCGACCGCACAAATGCAACAAAAACTGGCCGACGGCGGTGTGTGAAGAGAATACTCGGATTCCGAGCCTCGGAAATACAGATGCCCCCTACTAAGGACGGAATTTGCTGTTACTGCGATCTGAGATTCGGGCAGGCTTGCGCAGAGATTTTCGGCGATGCTAAATCATACGACACGGTTGGAGTGGGGACCGTATATCGCCGATATACACGGTGTCCCGCTTGGCGACTTGCGTATACAGTACGGAAGCTAAGGGCGTTCGGACAAAACCTGGCTGACTGACAAAGACTACTGTGGATCCTCTCTTGCCCACCTACTACCATGCAGGTATATAACACAGGGACAGCAGACTGCTTGGTCATCATCATCGTTATTATTATCAAACTTCCAGTTCGGGTGGAACCAACTGCATTTCAGGTGCTGTCCTCTAGGGTTCGTCAATTCGATGTCCTCACGATATACCTATAGTAAAATAAGAAATATCTTAAATTTATGCATGTCTTCGATACTCAAGGTCGACCTATATCGAACCAGAGTGTAAAAGATTCCTCCAGTACTTACCGGAACACCGCGTATCCTGAACCTCGAAGGCCTACTTGTGACTGATCTTCTGGTGATTTGTCTCCACTGCCCATTCGCAAGATAATATTTATATGGGATAACCTTCAATAACGTAATCCGCGAAGTACACCCGCATACTCTACCTGGCTGCGCAGATACGCAGCTGTAGGTGCGATTATGAATGAGATGGAAAACAGAAAAACTACAATTGACCCGGGAAAAAACTTCCAAACGTGAATTTTTCGCGAACTTCGGTGAGTATCTCCAGTCCCCCCGTATTATGAGGTCGTATTGAAGTAGGATGCGCTGTGTCGTGTGTTGCATAGGTCCCACATCTTAGCTCCGAGCTATGCTCAGCTATAGCACCATTCATAGCTGTAAATACTCATGCTACTTATACTTCTGCAAGTTACAGACTGTAACCCCTTTGTTACGAAGTCTCTGCTATAAACTGGTTGTAGTGTTATTGGTTATCATACAGTATTACGACCTTGATACGAGCCGTATCATTCGAGTGAGCAACAATCTGCAGTATAGTGATTCCATGGGCTCATAATTGCTCGGCAGAGAATGTTTCCAAATGCTCTCTGGACAATTTCTTTGACGGGATTAGCCAGTCACTTCAGTGACGCTCTGCGGGACCATCTTGAGACTCTGGTCGGTTGTGACGAGCTAGTTCGTCCGCATGGTTGAACTGTCTCCATGTTGAACGCGACGCCCCAGTGATAGAAGAGGTATAGGTAGCATATCAGATAATACGGAGCGGACGACCAAAGAAAGCAGAAGATCGAAGAGTTGAAGATAACCCTGAATTAAAGCAACTGTGGTGCAATTGAACTTTCTATTTCCGAAGTTCCAAGCAATAGATCGAGCAGCTCAGAAAATAGATTCCAGGCTGAATTCCCCTTATCCCACAATTCCACTAGAACGACAGCGTTTTACTCAGTCTCAAGAACGATGGATGGTGATGATCTCAGCTCAATAAACAGCTACGACAGGGCTTTCGTTAAGCTATTGTCCGACAGAATTCCGGATCTAGCTTTGTTTCAAAATTGTGGAAGATTTGGACATCAGCGACCGCCTGAGAAAACCGATGTACGGGAATAGAATCGTCAATCAAAGAAAGTAGAAGGTTCTTAATTGATCGTGACATTATGTGGCGGACCGGCACACGAATTTGTCGGGATAGTCAACCATACTATGGTAACCATAGTAAGGTTAGCATACTGAGATCATCCGTCAAGAGAGGATGATTGAGTCTCCCGAAGACTTTCGTTCTGAATACCCAACAGTACGACCAACTTCGTTCTAAGGCACCTCTCGCATTGAGAGTCGCGATCCCGCTAGCGATGGGCGGCCCAGGCCCAGGCCCCGGCCAGACCACCATCAACTTGATGGCGCCGCCCCAACGTGACGTAGTTCACCAGCTTGAACGCGTACACACTAGCTTAGCTTGATTCAGCTGAGCTCTAGGCTAGAGGAGCCACTAGCTTTCGTGCGCCTCTGTATGTGAGAAATGGCAGCATCATCACTGCAAGACGGAGTAGTCGAATGCGATTTGCCAACCTAAAGAGTCGATGGACGCACGGGGTAGCTGTGGAACCCCCATGGCTGCGGGGTACGCGCGCGTCACGTCACGCCATCGTCCCATTACAAGAAGCTCGCGATAGCTCGCTTTCTTTCGTTGATTTTTTCAAGTCGTTTCAAACGACTTAAAAAACTCACATGGCAACATCGCCCCCAAAGCTCCGCCCCTCGCAATGCATCCATAGCTTTTCAATCTGCTGCTCCACATGTCGACCTCCGTGCACTTCTTCAGTCTATGCACTCTCGGTTTAGTCCTCTCTTTGAGCGGACGGGCGACCGCCGATGGTCACGTGGAGTTCTACAAGGAGGTCCAATTTCCATGGGCGATCAAAGAGATCCCCGAATGCGGCAACTCTACTCTATGTCCCGAGAAAGCCAACTACACTTGGGACCACTACTTCGACTACTTACTGAACAAAGGTGTCAGAAACTTCCTGTTCGGTGGTTACGTGGTCAGCAGAAGCAAGATAGTGCAGGAAGTTCCGTTCTATCCCCAGTGGGATAAGGGCCGGTTCGCCGCTCTGAGCAAGCGAGTGCGGGCGATGGGCGGAAAAATACTTGCTGAGCTGGGTAGCTATAAAGACAAAGCCTTCGACAAGGCAACCTTCCACGAGAGCGTTGCCAAATTCACCAAAGACTATCCCGTCGACGGTTTCCGTGTGAGTTGGCCGTTCTGGGGCTTGGATGGCGCAAAGCCACTGAAAGAGCTTCTCGAGGACATCAAGGAGCTGGGGATGGAATCCGCATTCTGGTGAGTCTCACATTCGCTGTTGATCTCACAGCGAAGATCTCAACTTAAAGCATCTCAAACGATTGGTCGTATTGTCGCGTTCGTTTGGCACTTCAGCCTGAGGCTGGCAGCCTCGTGTACTGCCCCGCTCGCGCGATTGCACGGAGGTAATGGGTTGCCAGGTTCGCACCTACAGATTGGAAAAGTGTGCGTAAAAGTGGACTGGGAAGTGTCGCCGATCTCAACTTCGTTGTCCTCTGGCCGGAAACTGACGACGATAACGCTGTTTTCAACACCAACGCTTTCGCTGAAAAGGCCATCGAGAACGCCACCCTGGCTGGGGTGAGCCGGGACAAGCTTGCCTTGGAAGTAAGTCGTCACAATCTTCTATTGCTCGTCATCCTTCGTCCACGAGGATGTCTGAGCTATCGCTTCGCTCAGAAAGCGTTTTGTACGTTGGTTGAATTGTCTACAGCAAACGAAATCGACGGGTTCCCTGTTAGATACCTCTCTACATGCCACCGGGTGAGGGATACTCTAATGCAATATACGACCTCGGTGGAGACCCCAAAGGGAACGGCTCAGTCAACGACCCGACTTACGGCCTTTATTACTTCTTCTCGCAACCTCGTGCTATCGAGAAGATCGCATTGGCGAGGAAACACGGGCTTCACGGTATTCAGCTGAGAGGTGGCGACGCTGGAAATGATATTCAAGACTTGTATTTCTGGGACCCTGATTCTCTTTGTTACGCTCTGGCCACGAACATCTGACACTTTTGTGGTCAACTCTCTCACGACAGGGAGGCTGACTGCCTTTCGATGGAGGCGTCCTCAGCATCCTTGTTGGCCAATGCCACCGAAACCTCTCATCTGCAGGGGTTGAACTTTTCTTACCGATCAGAGAAATACCTTACAATCAGGTCTGTTTCGTCTCTTTCGAAGTTGAGTTGGTAAATGTGCAGAACGCTTCAAAGTGTGTGGTTTTCGTAGTTCGGCTCGAACCGTTCGAGAGAATCCATGGAGCGGAAGTTGACAGGCCGTTGATGGCGCCAACTTGGTTCGCGCCGCGTCCGACCTCAATGGAGATGCAGTGCATCTGATGCACCTCGATACCGTGAAATGGTGCTAGCCACGAAATACGAAATACGAAATACGAAATACGCTTTCGCGATTCGCGAGAACCTAACCGACATCGCAGAAACCCGCTACTGAAAGCCACCCTCAGTAAAGGTGGCCCTTTACGAAAACCGCAGATCTCATACCGCGGCATCTAGCGTAGTGAGAGGACCTCGTTTGCTAGAACCCCTGGCCAAGGAGTTCTAACACTGGGGTGTGCCGTGCCAAAGATACCGCTGCGGTGACATGGTGACACTGTCGTCTTGACAACGCCCGTTGGTCTTTCAGATCAATAAGTCGAGCAGGCCCTAGTATGCCATCAGGCGCAGCGGCCATCAGCTATTATACCACGTGAAGCCGCTTCACTAAAGGCTTCAGTCTGAAGCGGCGTCACCGCTCCAGGCAGGAGGACAGTCCACCAGTGCAAGTGGTCTCAGCACCATGGAAATCGCATGCCGCACATTCTGACGCCTACCCCCAGCACAATTGTCTATTCCCCATGCGGAAATCCGACTGGGATTTAGCTAATAGCTATGCTTACGAACAGTCCGTACCACTAAAACCTCATTCTTTTCTATCCCTTGTATCCCATTTCTCGGGAACCCCTATCCCTTGAGTTCGTCACTCCAAATTTAGAGTCACATCACGACTGACAGTCTTCCATCATGTTGGGCCAGTAGCACACCCTCCTGAGCATCCCATCAGGCGGATGGCATCAGCGGCGACGTGGGCTCCATTTACGGTGTCATGGTGGAGGTTGAACCTCTGAGATTCAGAAGGCTTACTCGTAAATCAGGAGGGATGTAAGGTAAAGGGTAGCTATGTGGAGCCTTCCGGTGGACTATTCCGTTGATCACCGTGCAGCGCCCCTCGTCCTGCGGTAGACTAGGGTCGTTTTGCTGGGCGTTCTCGATATCATCGGTCTTCGGCAGGTCGAAGGCGAAAATGGCGTGAACTACACTCCATTGGTGAGGCCAATTTGGCCTTGAGGTCGATCTTGTCGCTCCATCGAGAGATGCTTGCTTGCTTCATATGTTGGTCTTGTAGTCGTTGTTGGCCGGATATCCGCTGGTGGAGAGGTCTGAAGATCGCCAAGGATGTAAGCATCAGGAAAAGCGGAGGTATTATGGTCGAGGGAGGAATTGCGGGTAAGCGCATCCGGGGAGTGCATCAGATACGCGATTAGGAGGAAATAGAGTGTTCTCTCAATGGATAATAACGTCGGAATCTGTATGAGTCATGACGTCACGTCATTGGCGTGTTAGATCCAGACCCTCGTAGTAGGCTTACTCAATATCTGTGGATTAGGGGATAGTAGTAGTAATACTTAACCCCAAAATATTGGTTGGATTGTCCAGCATGCACCGTGACAGTGATTCCAAGAACCCAATGACGAGCGAGTGATGCAATGGAATGATATGAGTAACGCACGCAGAAGATACTACTGGACAATAGAGAGATAGGTTAATTAGGTTAATTATCTCCTAAGGAGATTCTCCTTCAGATTGTTCAACAATCATCGTTGATTGTGCCGATGGCGTCCTTGCCAGATGCTACCAATATGTCGTCCATGTAGCTACTAATGAAGAGCGAGGACTTATCGGCTTTCGGCGCCTGTAGCTTAAGTAACAACCTGCTCACTGAAAAGGCCAATGGCTAGTTCACACAGTTCTTTTGCACCCATGGTGCATTGCATACTCCACAGGGCATTTTACAGGGTTTTTTTTGAAACAACGTTCTTCATCGGATTGTCTCTCATGATGGGACACCGTGTCCCAGAAACGTCACATACGACTGGACCGAAAAAGAGAGTCAATGAGAACGGTCAGGAGTAAACAAGCCCAACATCTTGACCAAGATAATAACGAAAATATAGATTGGATTAATTATGGGAATATTGGGAGCGTTTCAGGAGGGAAATCTCAAAGAATCTCCTGCGTCATCGAGACTTGTGAGACTCGGGCCTGGTAGACAGCGGCGCACATGGGATTCTTAAGAGACAGACTTGGGTAGAAGTCGCAGTGAAGGTGTGCAGCACTGGCTGCCGAGTTCTCGGACAGTTCTGATGACTCAATAGCACTACCAGGATCAACAAAAGGGCCTCCTTCCGAGGGGAGCAGAGTCTATCCTACCATCCCCGAGAGGAGCCCATGATCGAGGACCCGGGGTCCTGATTCTCGGTAGCATCTTGAGAACCATCTCCGCAGAATCCACCGTACGTACAGCAGGATGACTCCACGAACTTTGACGGAAGCAGACCATGGGATTGATTCCCATAGTCTGAGATTGGGCGAATTTCGCCCAATTTCAATAATCCTCCGTCCTTACATCGCTGATGTAGCATCTGGACCCTGCCGCCCCACTGAGGTATGTCGTTGCCGACGACACGAGCCGCGTATCGGGACAATGAGCATAGACATGGCGTTAAGCGACAGACGCTCCTTGGAAATAGTTAAGCTCTACGCACGCGGCGACTCAGGTTGAGAATTGAGCCAGATTATCCGTCCGGGGCCGACCCCACGGGAGGGCGAATGGTCTGACCCGCAGTCACCAGTTCTTTACTCTCCGTATCACATGCTGACCGCCTCCTTCATTGTGAGCCTCCTCGGCTTGGTCATTTCTCAGGGTCCACCGTCCTCCTCTGCCAGTCACGGCCTGGAGCTCTACAAAGAGATAAGTTACCCGTGGGACCGCCTAGAAGAGCCTAGAAGTATCAAAGGTGGGGAAGCCTGCCCCGTTACTCAATATACCTGGGACTTTTACTTCAAGTACCTCATTGAAAATGGTGTGAGAAGCTTCTTGCTTGGGGGGTATGCTATGGTGCAGAGTATGATCCTACCCCGCTACTACCCTCCCTGGGACAAGGCTGGGTTCAAGGCTCTGAAGGAGCAAGTTGAGGCCAAAGGCGGCAAAATACTCGCCGACCTGGGGATGTATGAGGATCGAACTTTCGACAAGAGAGCCTTCCTCGAGAGTGTCACTAAGTTCATCAAGGTCTATCCTGTCGACGGCTTCCGATTGGGTCTGAATCCCGCCTACCCCGATCGGGCTGAATCTTTGAGAGAAGTTTTGGAAGCGATCAAGGAGCAGAACTTGCATTGCTCACTCTGGTAGGTAACTTACCGTGAGTTCCATGCTGTAGTTTCAAGGGCCATTTCCCTCGCTAAATTCCGACAGTCTCTGAAACTCTCAGGTCTGAATGAGACTCCTCTGATACCGGAGCTTCTTTAGGTTCTCCGGTACAGCTTGGCAAATAGTTAAAAACCATACACTGGGAACGATCGCCGACACTAAGTGTCGGACACTTACTTCTTCCTGCTGTTGCCGGTAAAGGACGAAGACAAACCAGTCTTCAATACAGATAATTTTGCCGAGGAGGCCATCAAGGAAATCACCCTAGCGGGAGTGCGTCCCAACCAGCTAGCCTTAACTGTGAGTGACACTCGGTGATCATTCATTTCTAGCCACGCCAGGATCTCTTCATTCCGCGGTACTAATTCAGCTCAAAGCTGGAGCTGACAGCTCTCCTGAATAAGCTTCGATGCGTATCGCCATTATGCTGGATATCATCACAAACACAGAGCTCTTGTGCTGCTTCGTGCCTGTGGATTCCCCCTCAGATACCTGTCGCCGCCGCGATTTCCTCTCTTGACACGAAGATCGGGTACTCTCGAGCAATATTCGACTACAAGGGAGACCCTACAGGAGAGGGCTCTGTCATGCTCACACCCAGTACAACCCTCTACTTCTTCTCCCAGACTCGTGCTATCGACAAGATTGGATTGGCGAGAAAGCATGGACTCCACGGCATTGCCCTACAAGCCAGTGATGATAAGAGAGCAGACCTACACCCGTGGGATCCGCGCTCTCTACTGTACGCTCTGGCCATGAACATCATTGGAAGCCCACAGACTTTTTAGGTGATGACTCATCACTCATCACTGATGAGCATTTTATTTCGATCGATCCGAGCTTCGGATTCCGAGGTAGCCATCGTGAGTCCCTGAAAATAGCGGTGACCATTGAGTGGTCAGTTTTCACCGGTTTGCTCGGGTGCCAGCACCCGGTCGTAGCACCCGGTGGTCAGTATACACTATGGTTTGATGGATGGCCGATAGTCGGCCTCACACACAGGTGGTGTGTGTCACCTGTCTCTCGGTCTATTTTTCACCACTTACTACTAAGCTCAGTGCGCTCGCGTGCAATCGTGGGCACGCGTCCTATGCTCGGGCCGAGCAAAGGCCAGTCAATCATTCGTACAACCCAAGTCTGAGTCGTAGTAGGCTCCACAATCATCCGGCCTATGGTTCAGCAGTTAGTTACTGATCTTGAGCCTTACTGGCATCTGCTGGGAGTCGCGTTCATGAGGCGGGGCCCGGTCAAACTCCCACACACGAGTACTCTGGAGTCCAGAGTCTGGACTCAGTCCAGTCGCTAGACTATATTTAGAATATTCGGAACGAAACACAGCTGCCCATGTTCGTGGAGAGTCGAGTTAGAACAGGGCCGGTACGCGAATCCTGATGCGAGCCTCGCATTGCGAGGCCCTCGCAGCGAGGGCGAGTCTGAGCAAATGCGCGCACTCTGCACTCGGCTATAGAGTGGAACAGGAAATTGACCTGATCATTGACTCATGCTCTAGGGCTTTCACTCACATCCACTTAATCCAGGTGAATTTACTCTGGGGAAAATTTCGCCTAGTCAGAATTCAAGTTATAACTCGAACTCGAGACCCCGCACGTAACAGAGCACGAACGGCTGCTTGATCATCATAGCGACCGGACGGTCCCGAGTGAACTAGCCCAACGAGTTTCTGGCAACCAATTGACCACAATGGTAACGGGCCGCTACCATTGTGGTCCGTGTGCCCGTTACTGTTTTATGGTTACGTGTAAGTGTCTCCGTTACGGTTACGTTAACGGATACCCTGCACTACCGCCAAATGGGCCGTTAACTCCCTACCCTCCCGACCGAGAGCTGCGCCGCGGGAACCCGCACAGCACGCACTGGCTGTCCAAATCATCACAGCGACCGTCCGGAGCGGATACCGCCCACCGGAGAACTCTAGCCCATCATTGATAGGCCATCAAGCTGAGTTCGATAGTGACGGGAATAGCGGGTGGATCAATTCTGCAAAGACTGGAGGAGCCTCAGTTCGAGAAATCTCCAATCATTCCAGCGTCATCGAGACTCCTGAGACCCGCAAGGGGATGGTAGCGGCGCACACGGGGCTCCTTGGGGACAGACCTGGGTGGAAGGCGCAGCAAAGGTGTCCTGCACTGCCTGCCGAGTTCTCAAACAGTTTTGATGGCTCTTCAGCTCTACCAGGATTAACGATACGCCTTCTTCCGAGGAGAGTTAAATCCATTCTACCATCTCCCATCGAGGTCCATGATCGAGAACCCGGGTTCCTGATACTTGGCAGCATCTTGAGAATATCTTCGCAGGATCCGCTCCATGTGCAGCTGAAATTTCCATGAAACTCAATGGAACTTCCATTGAATCAGGCGAGTCTCATGGTCTGCTTCCATCATGGGAGAAGACCATGGCACGTCGTTGCACTAGGACCCAGCCACCCCACTTGGTGAGTCGTTTAACGACTGTCGTCACTGATGGCTCAAGCGGTGCCTCGGAACAATAAGGACGGACGTGCCGCTAAGCGCCAGGCCCTTGCTGGAAGTACTTTAGCTTCATGCACGCGGCAACTCTGAGAGCTCATCGAATCATTTGATTTTCACGGGGCCGACCCTCCGGGACGGCGAGTGATCTGACCTGCACCCAACAGTTCTATACTCTCCGTATCACATGCGGGCGACCTTCCAGCTCGTCAGTCTCTTCGACTTGGTCATTTCTTCGGTTTCACCGTCCCCCTCTCCCGGTCACGACTTGAAGTTCTACAAAGAGATCAGGTACACGTGGAGCCACCTAGAAGAGCCTAGAAGTTACACAGCTAAGGGAACCTGCCCCGTTACTGAATATACTTGGGACTTTTTCTCACCTCACCGAACATGGTGTGAAGAACTTCGTGCTCGGCGGATACAATGTGCAACAAAGTGAGGTTCGCCCCATTTATTACCCTCACTGGGACAAGACGGCGTTTAAGGCTCTGAAAGAGCGAGTCAAAGCCAAAGGCGGGAGAATACTCGCCGACTTGGGGATATACGACGATGAGCCCTTCAACTTCGACAAGACAACCTTCCTCGAGAGCGTCACTAAGTTCATTAAGGACTACCCTGTCGACGGCTTCCGATTGGGTCTAAATCCAGCGGGCTCCGCTGGGGTTCAATCTTTGAAGAAAATTCTGGAAGCGATCAAAGAGAAGAATCTACATTGCTCATTCTGGTACGACCCGTCAGTTCCGTAGCTTCGAAGGGTATTATCTGCGCCAAATCGTGGCCTTAGCGTCTCTGGCCTTTTCGGGCAAGACGAGACGCGATATTCTGGGGGTGTTCAATAGACCTCTCCTGAGTTTCAGGAGCGCTCCCAGGATTGAATTTAACCGTTAAATTTTAACGTGTAAAATACGATCCTGGGAGCGTTCTTGAAACTCAACAGAGATCTATTGAACACGCGGTCTGAAACTGAGTGTGACGATGCGCGTGATGTATCATTGGATATCGTCCTCAATTCTTCGAATGCCGGAGCCTGTATGTCAGGTTCACGAATAATGACTGGCAAGTTGTTAAAGACTATGACTTGGAGGATATCGCGGACACTCACTTTGTGTTTCTATGGCCGTGGAGCAAAGACGACATACCTGTCTTCAACACAAATAATTTTGTCGAGGGGATCATCAAGAACGTCATCTCGGCAGGAGTGCGTCCCAACACTCTAGTCTTAGTTGTGAGTGACGGTCACTTGGTGAGCATCCAGTTCCAGCCACGCTAGCGCCTGTCGATCCACTAGTCCTGAATCAGTACAGTACTGACAGTACTATGATGCGTGTTTTCATTATACTAAATATCATCACAAACACCGAGTTGCTCTGCTGCTTCGAAGCTTCCCTGCGGGCCGCAGGCTGCGGCCTCCCTCTCAGGTAACTCTTATTGCCCGGGTTTCCTATACTGGCTCGACGACTGGGTACTCTTCGGTGATATTTGACGAGAAAGGAGACCCCAAAGGAGATGGCTCCGTCCAAGTCGATCCTAATGATCCTGCGATACGAGCCTACTTCTTCTCCCAACCTCGTGCTATCGAAAAGATTGGGTTGGCAAAGAAGCATGGGCTCCATGGCATTGCCCTACAAGAGAATGTTGGTTGGACAACAGACCTACACCCGTGGGATCCACGCTCTCTACTGTACGCCCTCGCCCCCAACTTTTAACCGAGCCTCATCCAGTATGTGTCTTAATTCCACCAAGCGACGTGGCCCACGTCACGTGGGTCTTTCCATCATCAAAGCCCACAGACTTCTTTTAAAGTGACTAGCACTTTATTTCTATCGATCATCGCTGGTGGTCATCGTCTGCGTCTGTAGAGCAGTGAATTATCACCCGTAAAACGGTGACCACTGAATGATCAGTCATCACCAGTTTTTGCCACTGCCTGTATTTCGTCGGCTCCACTTTGAGCTTCCTGCCGTCGGTGTAGACGAGTTTAGTCACGGGTATCTCGTGAAGATAATCGTCAAACGATTTTTTCACAAATATTCGGAACAAACTAAAGTGCCCTCATCATCAAAAGATTTTTCCAAATATTCAGAATAAACAAGAGTTCCCCCATCACCGTGAGCAGTTGACCCAACTGAGTTGAGTTAGTGACAGTTCGCTGTGCATTGCAAATCCTTGGCGCGATTTGCACAGTGTGCAAATCGCGCCAAGGATTTCTTATTTCCTCCTGGCAGGATCCGGAGGATCAAAAACTCCGTGTTACCGGTTGCCACTTCATGATAAGCTACTGTTGCTCCGACTCCTAAGTTATACTACTGCTACGGAGGTTGTATCCGAATCTCAGGGTAGGATTGGCAACCGGCTTCCAGCAAATCTTCCGGAGGTAAAACTCTCGAACTCTCGAAGTTTCGAATCGAAACTTGTGTGACCTTGCACGGACACGTTCGTTCATCGAGCAATATGCCATTACCGATAGCGGTTTTATAGTGGAAACCGCGCCTCGCTGTCAGCGAGGGTTCCAGCGAGTCGCTGACGGACGGCACGCCTCTTGATTCCTATCAAACCATTCCAGTCCACTCAGCGCAGTGGACTCCACTGCACCAACTCCTCTATCTTGGGAAGCACAACGTGTCAGAACGAGCGGTACCGTATTGCCACTTGAGCGATCATTGACCACTCGTTCACTTGTTGAACTTGCCCAATGAATTGACCTTCAAATACACGCTGGGTTGCGTGCAGCCCTGCAAGGTCAGGAGAACACGGCGAGGGAGCTTGCAGCGCACACGCGACAGGAAGACCCTATAATCCGGACCTCATCATCGAACCGGTTCTCCGCGTCGCTATCGTCTGATGGTTGGGATGCCACCTTATGGCTGCGACGACCTCGGTTCTGAGCCGGGGCTCTGACTTATGCTCGGAAGGGACTGTGTTTCAACACACGCAAATGCCGACAAATGGCGATCGTGAACACAGAATGAGTCGCCAACTTACTGCTGATGGATTTAAGACGCGCTATCCCGAAATCCTCACCTCGCCACGGTGAGCAAGAAGGTGGTGTAGCAAGAAGTATTACCTGTAGCAAGTATTACCTGCAGCGAGCCATACTTGCATAATGCAAGTTGCATCTGTACGGGTGGCTGTGTGGTCTAGTGGTGTAGTTTGCGCTTCGGGTGAACGAGGTCCCGAGCTCGATTATCGGCTCAGTCCCATCCCACCACGGGTTTCGTCTAGCACCAAGATTGAGCAAGAATCCGTGACCGTGAGCATCTTGACTACTGCGGGACGAGAGCAGCGAACTGCGGAATCGATGTCGGTGGGACCCGAACCCCAATCTGTGGTTCCTAAGTCCAAGGTCTCATCCAATAGGCCACGAGACCACGTTGTGGAGTATATGCGTGTGCCCTACAGAGTCTGTAGTACAGACGCTTCGTTTGGGTGAGAACAGGTCTTCGTAATTGCAGCCCGACTATCTGAGTCAGCAATGCGGGCCCAAAGTTCCCATGCATTCGATGCTCTTGTCAACACTGTTGACTCAACAGCGACATCAAGAACTATTCTTTCCGATCAGTATACTACAGTATTATCAACGTCAGTACTGCGAACAGCTGCACAATGGGAAAAACCTCTTCTGTTATATGCTATAGCATAAAACGAAAAATTCTATTGCCCGCAACCCAACGTGGGCCTAGGCTCCACTGAAGGCCATTCCCGTAGTGAAATTCCTTGTGGAAGAAGCAGACTGCATGTTCAAACGTCAAAGGCTCTTATCGAGTGTTGGAGTGCTGCTAGTAACTGGACAACAAGGAGTACTACACAGGACTATTGCCCACACTGTGGGCCCTGTGGGCCCCACAGTGCCTCCCATAGTAGGTGACTCTAGCCATGATGCTTACGACGACGACATGGTGGTTCTCAAGTGAGAAAAGGCATTCTGGACCTCTCAAAGAGGAGACGCTTGCAGTTACGCTGCAATATATCAGAAGAGCTCAGGCGTGCGACCAAGACCCACACAACGCTGGTGACTAGACATGCCGAGATGGTGTACTACAGTACGTTACCAACGAGGACGAAGATTGCTCCTAATCTAAATACCCTTGGCATCGTTCAACAGTCATTGTTGCGGTTACCTCATAATATCCCGAACCGTAATCTCCCCACGCTGTATGGCTTTCACTCGAATGCCGATGGACGTGATCAGATCTAATCTGTTCCACTGCAGTCTACAATGGAACATATAGCGAGGAGAGTAACATATAAAATATAACACAAACCAGCAACGAGGAGAGTTCAGTATCGGAAGCCCAGAAGCCTCGTATGGGAAGATAGTGGAGCCTCCAGAGTGGAGCATACATGGGGCGCTGTCCCCGGGACAGGCCTACGTGACCCGCGCGATGGATGCGTGACGCATCATGCGGCTCGTCTTAACAGATAAGCCTGAGTTTAGCATCCATGGCATGGATTCCATGCTCACCTAGCACGATGAAGCAGCTTGATTCAAGGCCGGCAACGAGCCCATCCTTACGGACTTACTCTCCCCAGGAAAGAGAGAACTTCATCCGCCTGAATTGGAGCTTGTGATAGGCTCGAGACCCGGGGAGCCCGGGCCGGGGTTCCAGACGCCGGATCATGAGGATCGGATGACCTATTGTCCCCGGCTTGAGAAGCTGCATGGAGAATAATGCTCTGCGTCGCAGAGTTTGCGAAGCAAGGTTCATTCCTCCAAGAACTTTCGAGTTCTCGCCGAGAACTTCTCGGAGAGCGGTTACCCACCATCGAAATGCAAGTGAGCTGCAAACCCTGGTACGACAGACACGGGTGTCTGCTAACCTTTAGAGCCGGTTTTCTCCTTCATGCGTTACGGAGGAGACATGGCGCCAGGGGCCATGACGTCCCGAAGAGACAACGTCCCTGAGGATAGCTCGCTGCGGTAAGCGCCTGCTGACCCATAGATCATCGCCCTAAATGACCTGTTTGACGGTCTGATCTGTGACCAACAGTTTTACACTCCTCGTAACGCATGTGGACCATCGTGCAGCTCCTGTTGCTGTGCTCCCTCGGAGTCACTCCGACGGAGTGGCCACTTCTCAGGGGCCATCTGAGTTCAATGCCCCCTTTACAATCATCCGGAACTCTACAAGGCCATCAAATAGTATTTGACAAATACCCATGGCACTTAAAAGAAGTCCCTATTTGCTTCAACTCTACACTATGCCCCAGTGAAGCGAACAACACTTGGGACTACTATTTCGATTACCTTACCGATGTTGATGTGAGAAGTTTCGTCCTCGGAGGATACGCCATCAGAAAAAGCAGAATTGCCGCAGACCCCGAGTTCTACCCTCCCTGGAATAAGACTGGGTTCAACGAGCTGAGGAGACGGGTGGATGCTGTTGGCGGGAGGATACTGGCCGACTTGGGAGTATATGGCGACAAAACCTTCGACAAGAAAGCCTTCCTCGGAAGCGCTGCCAAGTTCACCGAGGACTACCGCGTGGACGGCTTTCAGTTGAAAGTTTCATTCTGGGACTCCGATGTTATTCCACCTCTTAAAGAGGCCTTCAAGGCTATCAAGGAACTGCGCTTGCATTCGTCACTCTGGTGAGCCTCTATTGTAACCTCCGCGCTCGACGATGATCCTCCCGGCCAGATTCTGCGTGGGGTGTGCTCGTTTTATGTTAGGTTTTCAACTGATGACTGGGAGAAAGTTAGTGAGAACGGATTGGGGAAGATAGCCGACACCAACTTCGTCATTATATGGCCGCACTACCCTGATCAAGTACAGGCTTTCAACACAGATCGTTTCGCTGAAGAGGTTATCCGCAACGTCACCCAGGCAGGCGTGGTCCACGCCTGTCCAGGACATCAACACGCTTGTCATGACTGTAAGTAGTGCATTTTTGCTAGCCATATCGAAAGCGGCGTTCTCCGCCATCCCCACACGTTTTCAGCGTTCCCTGTTATAGCCTATGACTCATAGAGATTCTCTATTAGAGAACGATGAAAACTAGCGGAACCCTATGATTCGGAAATTTCAGTCCGCAGCACCAACGCGCTCCTTTTCAGATACCTCTCCTCGCACGGTCTACTTACGACTCCTCGGATGTCGGATACTCCAACGCAATCTATGACCTTGGTGGAGACCCCAAGGGGGACGGTTCGGTCATATACTCGCCTGGAGATGGCTTTTACTTCTTCTCACAACCACGGGCCATTGACAAGATCGCGGTGGCGAAGAAGCATGGACTTCAGCGGTATTGCACTACAAGAAAGTGACCACTTCTTGTCGGCAGACCTATATCCGTGGGATGACCGATCTTTACTCCACGCCCTGGCAACAAATTTCTGATCGAAGTACATCTGCGTGGCACTTGCCGGTACGAGCCATGCCCGTCCTTTTGCACGCAATCGCTAGATCTCAGAGTTGCAGAGTGGCGAATGTTTTATTTCGAGCGACTGCTTGGCTGGCGTACGGCGCGGTCCTTCAGTGGCGATCAGTTATCATTATTTTCATTTTACCCCGCCTGACGAAGGCAGGCTAACTTAGTGGGTGGCAAAACTATATTTCTCTTAGTCGTAACTGAACCTGTTCTGTCAAGTCTCAGACTTGAAGTCTGATGAGTTGAGTTCGGATAGTATACCCCGATGTCAGCTGCCAGCTGCCTTTTATCCGGCGGACCCTGCAGAGACCTGTATGTATCCAGACTGTAAAGACCCGGGCAACACTCTTCTGGAGCAGTACCGGTATGCCATCGTGAGAGCACTCAAGGAGTCTGTGTAGTAATGATATGATAGTCACTTGATATTGGCTCCTCACGAAGTGGTAATTGCCCTCTGCGGACTCCAGAAGATACAGGAGAATACCTCACTTTTCCCCTTCATAGACGAGAGTCTCTACACCAGGTGTAGTACACCTTCAGCACTCTAAGCAGTGGAGTGACTTTCATTCTAGTAGACTACTATGACTTCATGGAGAATTACGACTAGTAGCAAAAATTCATGAAGTCCAGCACCAGCGAGTATGTGATCTGGGCCTAAACCCCTCCGACGTACTTGTAGGTGATGAGCCGATCAAGTTCAGTCTACCAGAGTTACTCTGGCAGAGTACAGCACGAGTTCCCGCCTGAAGAAAACTGAAGAATGATAGTCGAAGAATTGACGGCCATTCATCGAGATACATAACTCCTTAGCGAAGAGCTCCGAAACCCAGCGAAGTAACGAGAATTTCGTGACGGTATCTAAAGTGTAGATACCGTATCAGTGAGCAATCGGTGCCGGTACCGTATCGGTGTAGATTCTACACCAACGAGCGAGGAATCTTGCTAGCTGATCCATGCCAGGACACGTAATACGTTAGATGCCGATATCCTGCCGATATCGGGCGTCGATACTGGCAGGCATCGCCATCGGCAGAAAGCCTTTAACGTATGCGTGCAAGGGTGTAAGGAGCACAGCTTATGGCGAGACAGCGCAACTACAATCAATGGTGTAAGGATAGCCATTCTCAGCCGCTCACATCGAGTAGTAAGGAAAATAGGCTCACACTCGTGCACGCGGAGTGACTTATCCTAAATAGACACAAGGCCAAACTCGGTCAGGCTAAACTACAGTCCGCGTCTTGTCACTACTGTTAGCTGGGACAACGAGCGCCCTGAATCCTGGCGCTCCTCGAGTTCGGTGAAGTTGAATGAAGCTCTAGGCAGCAAACGAAAGCGCGGCCACACGTAACGTGTGACACGTTGGACGAATATCGAGGCAGGGTTTGCCCACTGGGAAAATGGGAAATTTTTCCCCAGGGAATTTCCGGGAAATATTTCCCTCGGGAAAAATCCCGGGTTTTTCCCTGGGAAATGATGTGTTTAGCCTCCCTGGGCAGTTTGTTGATGCACTAGATACGCACGGTGGAAGAGTGGATGGAGAGTGAGGCAATAGCGACGACGATATGACAGCTGTGCTAGGTTTGAACTCATAAGGGGCATCCGCGCGTGAATGAGTGCGGTACACATCGGCTTCTGACACCTCTAGCGGGTTGTACAGTGCTTCGGGAAGACTGCTTCCTGATGATACTGAGGTATGAGCAAACTTTCGATGAGTTCACATTCCGTCCGACTCGGTGGCTAACCGAGGTACTGAATGGCGTTGTCCTCCTCGAATGGGAGCCGGAACGTCGTTGTTCGTTGACTTCGAGCCCTTGAGCTGGGGTACATATCAGCTTCTGACACCTCTAGCGAGCCATACAATGCTTCCTGGTGACAGTAAGGTCTTAGCAATTATACCAAGTACAACACGACGCATAATTAAAGCTCCTATTGAGCTATAAGAAAGTTCTGGCTGAGTTCGCAGCCCGTCAGATTTGGAGGCTGACCGAAGTACCGAACGGCATTGCCGAGGCATTGCCGAAAGTTCCGATTCAACGCGTTCAACGCGGTTGTTTGTTGACTTCGCTCCCTGGTGCCGGGGTTACCCCAGTAGGGTACATATCCGCTTTCGACACCCCTAGCAGGGCATACAGTGGTTCCTGGTGATAGTGACGTACAGACAAACTCTCGATAACTTCGCCGTCCGGCCGACTCGGTGGCTAAGCGAGGTAGCTAACGGGATTGCCGAGTTTATATAGAAGTCAAAAGTTCCGGCTCGGAAGTCCCGACCGGAGCTGTGGCACGTCCGGCACTGCTTCAGACTCGCCGGAGTTTTTCCGGGAATTGGGAAAGGGAAATATCCGGGAAATTCCCTTTCCCGGAAATACTCAGAGTTTTTCCCAGTTTGGGCAAACCCTGTATCGAGGGATAGGGGAGGTAGTGACGTCCCTAGGAGACACACTTGTGCTAGCGCCGCGATGTAGTGCCTCGAACGCTCCCACTAACACCGATCGGCGACGAGAGTGTTCCGAATCGAAATACTCTCGTCGCTGATCGAAACTTCCCGGAAGTTTCAAAAGTTACTTTCGATGCGTTGCCGAGCCCGACCGAGATTAACAACGCGTCGACTCTCAAAGGCGTCGACTCGGCCATGGCGAGCCCTTAGGAAGGTGAAGTACGTGGCGGAAATACTGAGCGGGGTGTTTGCTGTCCCCCTCGGGATATAATCAGCGACTCGGTGAGCCACGCTCACTCAGGCCGAACTATCGCCCTCGCTAGGCCTAGGCTGCCAACGGAATTTATTTTACGATAACAATCGGAATGAAACGGCTACTCCCGATCAACACGGCGCTACTTATAGATTATAAGTTACAATACACGCATGGTGACCGGAGAGTCTCCGGCGGAGACACGGCGCCACGGAGAGTGGGGACAGGCATGACGCTGCTCCCATGTAGCGTATCTTCCTGTCCCCAGCCGCTCACTAAGTGGGACTCAGATCAGAGAACCGATCGGTCATGGTCTAATCTTCATTTCACAGTTGTTCTCTCCGCGTGTGATATGTGGACCGTCGTACAACTCCTCTGTCTATGTACCCTCGGCGTCTCCTTGCCTCCGTCGAACGCCCCCAGCAGCCATCTTAAGTTCTACAAAGATATTGGCAACCCGTGGTATATCAAGGACGCCCCTTATTGTGCCAAAACGTCCACTTTATGTCCCACTGACCCGAGCTACACCTGGGACTATTACTTCGACTACCTCCTCGGGAAAGGTGTGAGTAGCTTCTTGCTCGGCGGTTACAGTGTGATGCAAGGCAAAATCAAGACCGATTCGCCTCCCTGGGACAAGGCCGCGTTCGCGGCACTGAAGCAGCAAGTAGGAGCCAAAGGCGGGAGAATACTGGCCAACTTGGGCGTGTTTTTCGAAAAATCTTTCGACAAGGCGGCCTTCCACGAAAGCGCCCGCGAGTTCATCAAGGACTATCCTGTTGACGGTTTCCAAGTGATTCTCGCGCCATCAGACTCCGGCGTCACCGTCTCCTTGAAAGAACTCTTGGAAGCGATCAATGAGCTGAATCTTCACTCGGCCTTTTCGTAAGCACCACACGGCAGCTGCCTCGTGCGCGTGTCGCCATGAAGCCGAATTATGTTAGGTTCTCTACAGATGACTGGCACAGGGTGAATAACAGTGGATTGGCAAAAATCGCAGACACCAATTTCGTCACCATATGGCCCGTGGACGATGACTCCGGTCCAGTGTTCAACACGGATGGTTATGCCCATGAGAGCCTCCACAACGCCACCTTGGCAGGCGCTGATCCGAGCTCCCTCGTCCTGACTGTGAGTAACCGCTGTGCCGCTGTATAACATCCGCAGTGACTGCCGAGTGTGATCTTCAGCTTTTCCATCCTCATCGTGCTTCCTGTTCTGACGGATTCATTATCATTTGCAGATACCACTCCTCGCCGTAGCAACCTACGATTCTGGAACTATCGGATACTCCAACGCGATATACGATTTCGGTGGAGATCCTAAGGGAGATGGTTCAATCTTCCTCTCCTCTGGAATCGGCGCATACTTCTTCTCTCAACCTCGTGCCACTGAGAAGGTCACGCTAGCCAAGAATTACGGAATTTACGGTATCGCGCTAGAGGCCGGCATTAGCGGCTTAATGGAGGATCTCTTTCCGTGGGATAAAGACTCTCTATTCTACGCGCTCGCTGCCAGCATGAAATCAACTGCAGCCCCGTGATCTCATGCCGCTCAACGGTAAAGGTCCTTCTTTAGCGTCTTTACCAGCTGCCACATTAGTGAAAAGCACTATCTTTTCGTGGCCTCTTTTATCATCGTACATCGTTAGTGAACTTGCGGCAGCAGGCGCGACGATGATCATTTCCCTCACCGTGTTGTGTGGTCACCTGCCACTACGGGCATCTCAGATGCCGCATCTGTGCGTCGGTCGGGGAGGCTAGATGTTATTTCGATCATTCAGAAGGAACAGTAGTTCCTAAATCCTTATTTTTCCACTCGGATTAATACGAGTAGAGTTCGGAGGGTTCCGCCTGGGGTAGTTACTGGTGCGCGAATCACACAGAGTAATTGGGTTCATCAACGAACGAATGAGTCTCATTCGAGACGTCGGCTGTGGTAACTCTAGCGCTAGTTGCGTGACATACCAGTCATTGCTGCATTACTAGCACAATTACTGCAAACGGGATCTGTACGACTGTGCAGAATTTATTGCAACTTCCTTGGTGCGGGTATGGGGTTTATTATTGGGAAGAAAAAATAGTCTTTCTTACTTTCGGCATATTTTTCCTGCCGAAAAAGGGAGAAAATAGGAAAATAGGCAAAATAGAGATTTTTTCGCTAAGGAGCGAAAATCAAGCAAGAGGATTGAATCCAGTAGGTTTGATTGGCCTTCTACGCTTCATGGTGAACCCCAAGAGGGAGTACAGCATCGCATATTCGACGCGAGACTTGCGTCGCAAGTTATGTCGGTCTTGCGGAGCTCTGTTCATGAGGTGTACTGAAAACGCTCCTTCGCTCTATACGGTCACTTCGACTCTGCATTCACTGCAATGCAACATTGGGATTCGCTATTGAGAAACGAATCGTGAGCCAAACTGTAGGGCTTCGAGAATTATGAATTGAGGATCCTTCTTTCAACGTGGCATCATCGGTTCCAGTCCCATCGAGTGGCTCGACGAGACCTACTCATCTGTGGTATAGATTTAGTACCGGATGAGCTGCTGGATCCACACTCGTGACTAATTGCTCTAATTAGCAGCGCACAGCAAACTCATTTGCTATCTTGGTCTGATGAGGCCGAGCTTCATGGGCTTGAACGCTTCTGAGTTCTTCGGAAGATGAGACGCGTGTCCTTCGAAGCGTGATCCTGCAAATTTCTCCATGGAGACTCCTGCGCGGCTGAGCTCCAACAACGAGATCCAACGACAGGTTAGAACTCCCGAATGTTTTGGTTATATTTTTATCAGAACTACGGCACATCTGCATCATGCAGACTGCATGGCTGGCATTAGTCACATCTCGCCCTCTTCATTTTTCGCCTCTTTCTTGCGTTTTTCTTATATTTTTTCTTCAATTTCACCCAAAATCTTCTATTTTTCCTATTTTTCCAGTGAAAAATAGACATTCTTTCATCCGAGAAAATTCTCTTTTCCGAAGGAAAGAATGAAAGAAAGAAAGAACGGCCACCCCTTGAGTCTCAAACTCAGCCATCTGCGTTCTGATCCGCTCCGCCACGCTATCAGCTGATCCTCGCCTCTTCTCGAGCTCTGTCCTGATCAACAACAACAACAACAACAACAACAACAACAACAACAACAACAACGACAACGAATAAAATGCGAGCTGAGCTATCTCGCATACCACTCCATCGCGAAATCATCTGCACCTTCATGGTCGCCAACACTATTGCGTACTTGGCAAGTACTACTTGCCGAGGCGGCCGACCACCCACCGCTTTCGGAGACATCGACATCGGGACTGAGGACAACAGCAATCCCGAAGGCCCCTCCAAGAGAACCCTACCCATGCCACCCTCCGACAGGCTCTGAAGCTCTCAAAGTTTCGCCTTGAAACATTCGCGACTTTGTATTACAAAGTTTGTAAGGTCGGGTTAGTTCATCAAACAATAACAGTTAATAACAGTTGTCCGGCTACTACAAGCGCTCGTGCCTCACCGACTGACGCCTCTCGAGTCCCATTCATTTCAGTCCTCTACGCTTAGGCTCTTTCTTCAGAAGCACTACGCGCTCGAACGAACGATACGCCGAACGCCACAATGGAGTTTCACCCGTGTTGTGTAAAACGCTAGTGTAAAACGCATAACGCATAACGCAACGCGAAATAGACGATTTTAGAGCTCGAAACGTGAAAAACGCGTAGGCGTGAAACATACCGTCATCCGTAACGCGTTGGCATAACGCGCGAGAGGCAAAACACAATTAACAGCAAACAAAAAAATTTAGACGATAGAAACTAAGCGGCAGGTCTAATACCAGTTTGCTGATGATAAAGGAAATCGAAGTTAATTAAAATTCTATAAGCGCGAACCATCCTGGGGGGCTTATTCTCTCCTCTGTTGTGTTCGTGCAGTTACGTCACGTGATGGTAAGTGATTCCCGCGTTGTGTTGTGTTTAACGCGTTTAACACACCGCTTAACGCGGTAACACGTTATGACGCGTTATCGCGTTAGAGGTCTTCGCGATATTGCGTTTCACACGTGCGTTATGACGCGAAGTGTTACCGCGACACAACATATCGCGTTTTTCGCGAAAAACACTTCGCGTAAAACTGTTTCACTCGTGAAACAGGTGAAACTCCAATGACTTACTCGCGTTTACTCTCTTCATGATCTGCTGGCCTGGGTTCCGGGTTTGCCTTATGACCAAATGTTGTGTCGCTGTCCGGAAGTTCGGTACAAGCTTCGCGAAGCTAGTATCTTTTCTGGTCCTCACTCAAGAGCTGTGTATGTTCGGAGAGTGACGGTTCGTTTGAGTCCTTCCTTGGCGAGTGTATCACTACTAGTGATAACCCGCGTTGAGAGCGCCTTATCCTAGTGATTCACTGAGATAAGGCGATAGCAGGTGCAGTTTTATTTTCGCTTCTTAACCCACCCGCAGCCTCCTGAGGCGAGCTGTGACGCTGTGTACTACTCAGCGAGCAGCTCCTCTTGTCTCTGACCCGACTCTGTCGCTCTTGCCAACAGCTTCTTTGCATCGCGGGGTATCCCATAGTTCTCGGTGGTCAGTTATGGCAGTACCTTCACGGCTCCAAATGTCTTTTATTCGGACTCCGTTTCGGCGAGCTACTATTAGCTACACCGAGCTTCCCATTCGCCAACAATCAGGACCCTCCCTACCGAGTCACAGCTTGCGTATCCGCCATCAATTTGATGACGTCAACGGCCATTTATACCTCCTCCGAAGCAATATTGGCATAGTCCATCGCCCCTTGCCAAGAAAGTATTTTTTTTCGGGAACTCCGAGCGATTGCCTTATTGATCATTTTCCGGGAACCTTGGAGACTACAATGCGCATGCGTGCGGCTCAGTGCTAAGCACTGAGTACTAAAACACAGCGAAGATGCACGTGCACTACAAGCGAAAGAGTTGAACCGGCAGAGTACAACTTGTACGCCTGGTTTCTTCCCCGAAGGAGACCAAGTGGAGACCGAACTATGCTTCTCTTTGCTAAGCAAAGAATACAAAAAATACGCGGATATGCATAATCCATGAAGCAACTACGCGACGTGTGATGAGCTAACAATGTTGACGCGTAGTACGCGAAATGGCTGAATTTGCGTACAATGGTATTTTCTGTTCAAACGAGCATTCCAAAGAAGACGATATTCCCTCAGGATAGAACCCTGCGCTAAGCGCCTACTGGTCCTTAGAGTATCGCCTGGCACCATTTACCACGGATGATCTATTCAACAATCTGCTCGGTATTCAGTAGTGCCACACTCGCCATGCGGTCCATCCTGCAGCTCTTCCTGCTTCTATGCTTCCCTGGCTTAGCCACTTCGCAGGGACCATCTGAGTTCACCTCTCCCCACGGCAATAATCTGGAGCTCTACAAAGCAATCAACTTCCCATGGAATGTCAAGGAGGTCCCGATTTGTTTCAACTCTACTTTGTGTCCCAGAGAAGCAAGTTACACCTGGGATCACTACTTCGACTATCTCGTCCATGTTGGCGTAAAAAGCTTCGTGCTCGGAGGGTACGGCATCTGGAGGGCAAGATCACCGTCTTTCCCGAGTTCTACCTTCCTTGGGATAAGACTGGGTTCGAGGCGCTGAGGAGGCGGGTGGATGCGGGAGGCGGGAAGATACTGGCCGACTTGAGACTGAACTCCAACTACTTCAACAAAACAGCCTTCCTGAAGAGCGCTGCTACGTTCGTTAAGGACTATCGCGTGGACGGCTTCTTCGTGAGACTCCCGTTCAACGACGCCGAGGCGTTCCAACCGCTTGAAGACGTCTTCGAGGCTGCCAAGAAGCTGAACATCCTTTCTTCACTATGGTGAGCCTCCAGCAGAGTCGAAGGCGTTCACTCTTGCCGGATGCTGCATTGGGTACGTTACAGGTTGGAAACTTTTAGGTTCTCATCTGACGACTGGAAGAGGGTTAAAGAGAAGGGATTGGGGAAAAAGGCAGACATCAACTTCGTCACACTATGGCCGAACTACGCCGACCAAATCCAAGATTTCAACACGGATTGCTTCGCCGGAGCGGTCATTAACAACGTCACCAAGGCGGGCATCGATCTCAACAAGCTCGTCATGACTGTGAGTAACGGATATCTGCTCACGGAACCTGCCCTCTCCGCGATATGAAAAGTAGCATTTCCCATGCCTGGCTGATAGTAAAAAACGGTATGGTTATAATTATCGTAGTATGATACTGTATCATTGATACACAGCCGACGGCACCAACGCGTCTCCTTTCCAGATACCTCTTCTCGCCCGAGCTAATGAACACTCGGATTCTGGATACTCTGGTGCAATATATGATTGTGGTGGAGACCCCAAGGGCAACGGTTCTATCGCATGCTCGCCAGGAGATGACTTTTACTTTTTCTCCCAACGACGTGCCATCGACAAGATCGGGGTGGCGAAGAAGCATGGACTTCATGGCATTGCTCTTTCAGGGGGTGACTTTCTCTTAGCAGCAGACCTATACCCGTGGGACAAGGACTCCCTAATTCATGCTCTAGCGGCAAGTGACTGATCAAATAACTTACTGGTGTCATGCCAGCCATACCGGTCCGCCTCGAAGTGGCGAGCGCTGCAATTTGAGCTAGCGCTTGGCTGGTGCACGGCGCAGCCTTTCAGTGTAGACCCGTCTCTATCATTCTTATCAACTTCTCTGATGGCGTGCTCACCCTGGCTGAGAGCAGCAGGCGAACTTGTTGGTGGGTGACAAAACTATATTTCTCTCATTCGCAACGACAACCGCTTCTGTTAGTTTTTAGGAGTTGAGTTTGTATACTAGTTTGGATGTCAGCTCGCAGCTGCCTTCCATCGCAGAGTACTCTAGACCGAGTAATTTACTAAATTAAATTTAGCCCAACGAGTTGTTGGCAACAAATTGACCACGATGGTAACGGCGATATCGGATGGATTAATTCTGCAGATATTGGAACTTCCAATTTGGAAGCGTCCTAGGTCGGGAAACCTCCAATCATCTCCAGCGTCGTCACGGCGGGAAAGATGGCGGCGCACACCGGACTCCCGGGAGACAGACTTGACTGGAAGTCGCAGTGAGGGTGTCCTGCATTGGCTCCCGAGTTCTCGAGCAGTTCTGACGGCTCTTCAGCTCTTCCAGGATCAGCGATACGCCTGCTTCCGAGGAGAGTGAATTCCAGCATACCGTCTCCCATGAAAGTCCATGATCGAGGACCCGGGTTCCTGAGTCTCGGCAGCATCTTGAGAATTATCTCCGCAGGATCAGCCCCGTGTGCAGCTGGAATTTCCATGAACCCCGGTGGAGGCAGAGCGTGGAACTCTCCCAATTTCGATTAACTCGGCAAGAGTTCTCCCCAATGTAACAGGGTCCTGGAGTCATTCCAAGAGGCTGTTACATTAGGACCCTGCCACCCCACTGAGGTAGGTCGTTACTTATGACCTAAGCGGTGCCTCGGGATGATAGACATGGCGCTTCCTGCAAATGGTTTAGCTTTTTGCACGCTTCAACTCAGGCTGAGAAATCATCGGATCAACTGGCTCGTACGGGGCCGACCCTCCGGGGCGGCGAATGTTCTGGCTTGTGGTCAACAGTTCTGTACTCTCCGTATCACATGTGGACCACCTTGAAGATCGTCAGTCTGAGTCTCCTCGGCTTGATCATTTCTTCGGTTCGATCGTCTTCCTCTCTCGTCCACGACTTGGAGTTCTACAAGGCGATCGACGCCCCATGGTACCGCCTAGAGGAGCCTAAGAGTATCGGAGGTTCAGAATCCGGTCCCGTCGTTAAGTTTACCTGGGACTTTTACTTCAATTACCTCACCGACATGGGTGTGAGAAACTTCTTACTCGGCGGGTACACTGTGAAGCAGAGCAAGGTCGACCGCGTATTTCAGTTTTATCCTCCCTGGGACAAGGCGGGGTTCAAGGCTTTGAAGGAGCGAATAAAGGCCAAAGGCGGGAAAATACTCGCCGACTTGGGGATATACACCGATCGGACTTTCGACAAGACAGCGTTCCTCGAAAGCGTCAGAAAGTTCATCGAGGACTATCCTGTGGACGGCTTCCACTTGGGTCTGCATCACGCGCACTCCAATGCGGCCCGATCTTTGAGAAAGGTTTTGAAGGCGATTAGGAGGCAGAAGTTACATTGTTCATTCTGGTAAGTGACTTCCTGTGAGTTCCATCGTGTAGCTTCGTGGGCTGCTATCCTCGCCAAATTCTGGCCTTAGAGTTTCTCTGTTTCCCGGAGCTCAGCGGAACGATAATATCGCATAATACGCATGTTATGCGTAGTGTAGTATCGCCGATAATGCATCGGAGATCTTTCGTAATTACTTCCAATGCCGGAGCTTCTAAGTTAGGTTCTTCAGTACAGACTGGCAAATAGTTAAAGACCGTAGATTGGGGAGAATCGCGGACACTTACTTCGTCCTCCTATGGCCGTTATATGATGCTTTCGAGTCCGTCTTCAACACGGATAATTTTGCCGAGGAGGCCATCAAGAACGTCACCCTGGCAGGAGTGCGTCGCAGCAAGCTAGCCTTAACTGTGAGTGGCCCTTCGTTTCCAGCCAGGATTCCCTCGATTCAGTACTACTGAATCAGCACTATGATGCGTTTTGGCATTATACTTAATATCATCACAAACACAGAGCTCTTGTGCAGCACAAGTTGTGCTGCTCCGTACCTGACCTGCGGTTTTCCTTTCAGATACCTCTTATCGCCACGGTCACTAATGGCGCGAGAACCGGGTACTCTTTTGCGATATTCGACTTCAAAGGCGACCCCGAGGGAAATGGCTCGGTCACGATCAGCCCTCACGAGAGCCTCTACTTCTTCTCTCAAACTCGTGCTATGGACAAGATCACTTTGGCGAGAAAGCATGGCCTTCACGGCATTGCGCTACAAGGGAGCAATGATAAGAGAGCAGACCTACACCCGTGGGATCCACGCTCTCTACTGTATGCTCTGGTCATGAACATTTAACCGAACCCCATCCAGTATGTCACTTCATACCACTGGCGACGTGAGCCTCTCTATCATCATTGGTGGCACATAGACTTTTTAAGTGATATTCACTTTATTTTGATCGATCGCTGGTGGCCGTCGTATGCCTCTGTAAATAGTTGTGACCTTTGAATGGTCAGTCATCAGTAATAACTTATCACCGGTCTCCACCACTGCCTGGCTTGCTCGGCTCCCACCGAGCATTCAGCCGTCGGTGTAGACGGGTCTCGTCGCGAGACTATATTCTCGAACTTCTTCCTGAGCAGTTGAGTTACAACATCTCGCTGGACAAATCACACCGAAAGATTGCTGCGGCACCGGTTATCCTCGTATGATTAACTACTGTTCCTCCGAATCCCAAATAAGAAGACGTTCTGTTGCAGAATGGGTATCCGAATTCTTCGGTGAGATCAGAAAACAATACCTTGCAATTTTGTTGAAACTCCCACGACTTTGTAAGGCCCTGTTCACTACAGTCCTCCAAATAATGTTAGAATATCCGTTTTTCTCGGCGTTCGTTCCAATTTGGACGAATTACGTAACTCTCGCAATCTCGCAAGTTCCTCGGGAAAACTTGCCAAAGAACTTAGAATGCGCAGCGTGAAATTCGTAGGAAAAATTTCCGCAGAGAAAAAAGCCGAATTCCACTGCCGTTGAGACTCAACTGCAGAACCGCAATTCTCGAAAGCCCAAGTCCAGTCGTTTCTTGATTTTTGGTCGTGCGCGCCCTGCAGGTGCGCGCTGTCTACATCTCTCGCTCTCGCTCGCGGCCGCCATACCGCCAGGCGGCTCCATACCACCACGAGGGCAATATTGGAGCTTGTAAGGTCTTTCTTTCTTTCTTTCTTTCTTTCTTTCTTTCTTCGGAAGCGTATAACGCCCCAAGCGCTGCCGTATCATGCAACACTCTTATCGGCTCTCCTTGGGGCAAAATGTGCCGCATCAGTAGTAGACGCCCACCAACAGTGAGGTGCTCGTCGCGGAGCTGTAACCGAGGCTTGGTTACAGCTCCGCGACCATGGTTACAGCACGCTACGATGCTCGGTTACCAAGCACCGTCAAGTCGATAATGCCGCCTCTACCATCCCCGAGTTCGCCAAGTTGGCGATGCCAACTCGAATTGGACGCGTACAGACTACACCTTTTAAAGGCCTATTTCGCGATCAGTAAGATCAATTTCACAGGGCGAGCGATCACCCGCGCCAAGATATGCCTTAGTAAAATCCATTTCGCCAGTGCGCGCGATAGTACAATCACTTTCGATGGCACACTCGAAGTAAGTCCAATTTCGACGAAGTGCGGAAATCAATTTCGCTAGTGGTAGAAGGTTGAAGGTTGATTCCCAACTACTTCGGGTGAGAACTATCCCAACACACGCGAGTTTAAATTCTCAATCAAAAAACTGTAAAAGCCCTATAGTTTTTCGAAAACAACGACGGATGTTGTAATTTCTACGTTCGCGCTCCACTTGGCCGAGCTGTTGACGTTCTGCCTATTGGGAATGTTCACTGAGTGAACTTCACTCACCCGTCATCGACGCTCTTCCACATTGCTTCTGGACCAACGCCACTGCTCGCAAGAATGCAGGGTTCGCCGATTTCGCTGCTCACATCAAGAGTCTTGATTCAAGACACGTTTGATGGATCCGACCTTACTAACTTCGACTGATCCCAGAGCAGTCCAATTTTACTTTGATGCTCTATTCGATCTCCAGCTCTCACACTCTGACACTCGTACCATATTATCGCGAGGCTGGGAGCACTTGTCACCGGACCAGTCGTTGTTTCAGGCCCTGCAAACTGATGCTCGTTTAATATTTGGTGAGGCGTGTTCCAGGACACGCGTTAACGAGTTGGCAACTTAGATTGCCATAGAGCAGCCGACCTTCTTATACACCCGCAGTGTACGAACTCTTCGGGGTCAAGCCTGTCTTTGATTGGATTGAAAACAACTACAGTAGGTGTTCCAAGGAAGTTAGGGATAGTGCTGTGCAAGTGTCGTTGATTCCAAGGGTTCGGGCTTGGGAGAGAGCGGGTACTTACCTCATTAATTATATCAAGGACTCTCCCGGGCAACCATAATGGTTGAACCATTAGGTCCGGTGAAGAAGCTGTGGTAGAGGTGGGAGTTTCAAACAACTCGGGAAAACTTGCCTGATATCCATGCCCTAGTATGGACAGGGGAAGACCCGGAATAGGGTAGCTGCCACTTTGAAGCATAGCTTCTGCGGTTACTGGCGTCGCGGTTACCGCGTCGCGGTAAGCGTGCTCGACTCTTACACTTCTTTTTTAGTCACGGGCAATATTATCATGCCTTGTGCCAACGACCGCTTGCTTTCAGGCCCTTGCTTACCGATGATCATCGCTCTTTTGTCAGGCGCCTGCGAATGATCGCCCAGCCCCGGCAGAACCGCCATCTTCATCTCGCAGGAGCATTCGCCCAGTTAAACGCGGCGGGTAGGGTATTTTGCAACCCTTTCTTATCGATACACTTCTACTGCATCATCATTGTTAGGAACGGGAGGAGCGACGCCGCCGACAAGAAGCAGAGGAGACTCCTCAGAGGAGTCCTCAGGAAACGAATGAAGTCATCGTCATTTTTTACATTGAATTTTATACATACATTGTTTTTGTACATTTGAATTTAATATACTCTCTTTCGTACTAAGACGAACTGTGTTTTGTTGAGGATAAAATAATGTTGTAAAATTCGCGTCCCAAAAATGGGCCATTTTAAATGGCTGCCGTCGAGCTATCGGGGACAAAAGAGCAACTTGATTTTTGGAAGTGGGCTCAGTCTAGCAGGGCGAGCGGTTGACCAGTGGACCGGAGGTTGTGGATTCGATCCCGGGTATGAACATTTTAAGAAATTCGCACCTTTACTACGAGCCTAGCGACGCCAGCAGCTTGGGTGGTGCTCGAAGCTAGTAAAGCTAGTACGCTACCCAGAATGCTAACAGCTAGTAGGCCGACCATGCTGGGGGTTCCCGCGTTGCGAGGCAGCACGGAAGTTCCGTGCGTTAAGTTCGTGACGGAACAATTATCAGACGATCTGGGCGAGCGGTACAACGCTTGGCTCTTCACCGGAAGGTTCGATTCGCACACTTCGAAGGCGGTCGTTTCGCACAGCCGCTAGGTTGGCAGCAGAAGCCCTACAATCGCATCCGCAATGAAATGGGCGCACTGTGTTGGCGCCGACGGAACGCGAGATCGCAGTACGGTTGGTACTGACTGACTCGCTTTTGATGGCCCGGGTCAGGCCTAGGCGGACACGGCAGTGAAGTGGTGAGTTAAACTCACGGGCACGTCATTGACGTGCCCGCCCTGACGGGAGGTAGGCGAACTTGCTGGAGGGCAACATAACTATATTTCCCTCATTCGACGCGAAAACCGGTCCGGTTTCCGGTTCAACCGGATATGTCAATTCTGAGGGGTTGAGTTCGGATAGCTCACATCGATGTCCGTTCTCAGCTGGCTCTTATCACAGGGTGCCGACTCGGTACCATACTCTGAGTATGTACCACGATGGGTTATATCATGTACAGCACGATGTATAAGGAAAGCTTCAATCGTCCCTGGGTGTGCAAGACACCGAATTTGAAGAGTCTCTAGACCTTCAGCACTCCAAGCAGTGAAACTCCTTCATCTCATTCACGTGATAAGTTATTGCTAATCTCTGACAATCATTCACATCATCCATGAATTCCAGTGCTACCATGACCGGCACGGTGCCTGTGAGCATTGCTATTGGTTTCTCTTCTTCAGTCCAGTCGTATGTCCAGGACACTGTGTTTCATTGTGAGAGACAGTCCAATGAGGAACGATGCGCGCATACGTGCTTTACGCTGCCTAATCATTGAGGTTGCTTTATTATCTTATCATCTGTCATCCCTATGCCTCCTGCGAGTCGTGTTGCTAAGAAGTCTGTCGGCGTTAACACTGAGTCACAAGAGTCTGACAGTGCCTACCGCTCAGTGAGCGGTAGGCAGGTGAGCGGGGCTCACCTGCTTCGGACACGGTCTGGGCCCAAACCCGTGCAACCCACTAGTAGTTGCAACATGGTCCCTAATGCTACTACTCGTCAGTCAGCAATTGGTAGGCTGATGGGACGGGAGGTTCGCTGCGGACCGGGAGTCCCAGCTATGGTAGAACCGCCCGAAGGTCAAGCGCCATTTTCCCCAGGCGCTCTAGTGTGGTTGCTTAAACCACGGGAAGAACGACGACAGGGAGCTCGATTTTACTCTGATATTTTCCGGCCTATCGTGTTCGTCAATCGCGGACTGGTCCTGCTAGCTTTAGTGCTCCTACGACTCCCCTAACAACTGGCAGCCTTCGGTCCGAAGGCTGGTCTGCCGAAGGCTTCGAAAGGCTGCCTTCCTAGTGTGCAAAATCTGGCCATCTGTTCACTACTGATTCAGCAGCACTGAAAGCTCCGTGTCCCGCGTAAGTGCTCGTAGGTTACGAACAGATTAGTCGGAACAGTGGGCGCCTCAAACCCAGCTCGGTGCCGGTGAGCGAAGCTCCAGACGGCACACGAATCCCGGAACAAAATGCGCGGGTATATGTTGGCCAAGTATTGTGAGGCTTTTCTCCAGCGGGACAGAGGAGATGATGACGCCACTAGGAATTCCCTGAGGGGACACGCTCGTACTAGCGGCGCAAATCGCGTCGCGCAATGTCGAGGTTCGAACGATCTTCCTTTCAGTGGAAGGCTTTCACCGATCGGCGACTAGAATGTTTCGATGCGTTGCCGAGTCCGAGCCGGATCAACAATACGCCAATTGTCGTCGGTGTCGACTGGGCCATAGGAAGCCTGAGTACATGTCAGAAATCTTGAATAGGAGTCCGGTGTGTTCGCTGTTCCCTCGGGGAAATAGTCAGCGACTCGGTGAACCATGCTCCGTTCGGCCGGAGCTTTCAAAAAAACTCCCGGCTGCACCATACTCGAAGTGCCAACCAGATATTAATAACAATAATAGTCCAGGGACTTCGGCTACCCTCGAAACGACCAAGTCGATTAACCCGGCGCAACTCCCAATACACAGACGGTGAGCGGGGACACGGCGACGCGGGACAGCGGAGACAGACATGACCGGGTCATGATGACCCCAGGCATGATGCTGCGTGACGTAGCGTTTCTTTCTGTTGCTGGCACCAAGATTCGAAAACTCCGCGATCGGTCACGGTCTAATCTACAGTCTACAGTTGTTTTCTATCTGTGTATTATGTGGACCACCGTGCTGCTCCTCAGTCTGTGTACCCTCGACTCAGTCGCCTCTTTGCCTCCTTCGAACGCCCCCAACAGCCACCTCAAGTTCTATAAAGAGGTTGGCACCCCGTGGTACATCAAGGAGGCCCCTAATTGTGTCACAAAACCTAAATTGTGTCCCATTGACCCGAGCTATACCTGGGATTATTACTTCGACTACCTCCTCGGGAAAGGTGTGAGTAGCTTCTTGCTCGGCGGTTACAGTATATGGCAAAGCAAAATCGGGCTCGATTCACCGTTTTACACTCCCTGGGACAAAGCTGGATTCGCGGCACTGAAGCACCAAGTAGAAGCCAAAGGCGGGAGAATACTGGCCAACTTGGGCGTGTTTTTCGAAAAATCTTTCGACAAGGCGGCCTTCCACGAAAGCGCCCGCGAGTTCATCAAGGACTATCCGGTCGACGGTTTCCAAGTGATTCTCGCGCCATCAGACTCCGGCGTCACCGTCCCCTTGAAAGAACTCTTGGAGGCGATCAATGAGCTGAACCTTCACTCGGCCTTTTCGTAAGCATCACACGACAGCTGCGTGCATGTTAATTATGCTAGGTTCGCAACAGATGACTGGCATAGAGTGAATACAAGTGGATTAGCGAGGATCGCAGACACCAATTTCGTCACCGTATGGCCGGTGAACGATGACTCCGTTCCGATGTTCAACACGGATGGTTATGCCGAGGAGAGCCTCCACAACGCCACCTTGGCAGGGGCGCTGATCTGAGCTCCCTCGTTTTCACTGTGAGTAACTGTTGTGCCGCTGTGTAACATCCACAGTAACTGCAGTTTTGACTTCCAACTCTTCTATCCCCATCGTGGCTCCAGCTTTGATTGGCAGACCCCTTCTCATTCTCAGATACCACTCATCGCCCATGCCACCTACGATGTGGGCTATATCGGGTACTCCAATGTGATCTACGATTTCGGTGGAGATCCGAAGGGGAACGGTTCGCTCGGCAACCCCGGTGGAGCCGCAATCTACTTCTTCTCGCAACCTCGTGCCACCGAGAAGATCACGCTGGCGAAGAACCTCGGACTTTACGGTATCGCGCTAGAAGCCAGTAACGGGGATACCTCGGATCTGTTCCCGTGGGATGAAGACTCTCTATTCTACGCACTCGCAGCAGGCATGAAGCAATAGTCAGCTCATATCGAGCTTCATTCTTCTTTCTTAGCGGCGTTACCAGCTGCCACATTAGTGAAAAGCACTATCTTTTCGTGGCCTCTTTTTATCATCGTACATCGATAGTGAACTTGCGGTAGCAGGCGCGACGATGATCATTTCCCTCACCGTGTTGTGTGCTCACCTGCCACTACGGGCATCTCAGATGCCGCATCTGTGCGTCGGTCGGGGAGGCTAGATGTTATTTCGATCATTCAGAAGGAACACTAGTTCCTAAATCCCTATTTTTCACTTGGATCAATATGAGTAGAGTTCGGAGAGTTCCGCCTGGGGCACTTACTGGTGGGCGAATCACACAGTGTAATTAGCTCACAAGATCGTTGGCTTCATCAACGATCGAATGAGTATCATTCGAGACTCAGGCTGAGCCGAAGGGATCGGAAACGAGGCTGAAGAAGAAGGCTGAAGTCCCACGTGGTTCAGCGAGGTCAGATATCCGTAGAGATCATGTTTTGGATAGAAAAACTTTAGTCACAGAAGTTCAGTGCTACACAGGGTATCCGACGTGCGGCAAATTTTAAGCTCGCTGGAGCTGGGGTCGCCGGCTGAAGCAATACCATTTTCTGACCATTTTCGGCGTGCGTCTTCCCTGTGATCTTGGTCGTGTTCCCTCAAAATTCCGTCTTCAAAAGATTCCTCGTTATTAAGGAACTACCAAAGTTGTTAACGAAGTTGAGAAATACCCTTTAGACTATTATTTTCAGTCTTTCGTACCTCCCCGGGGATCCCCTTTGCAGAAGCACGCTGCTGAGTGCTGAACTGCCCTACTGATCGTACTCCGGGAGCCAATTAAAGTGCTCAGATTCCCGAGTACAGAGAATCTGCCTTCCTGAGCTCGGATGAAAACACGCATTAAAGTGCGCAGACAGATCCGAAGTTTTTGCCGAGCTCGGAGCTTCTGTAACTCGGAAGTTCCGAGTGAGGTCTTTGTGATGTATCTACACAGTTCTTGTCCCTTTCTGCTTAAGCATTCTGTCTCTGTGTGTCTTTCGCTGTTGCTAACATCTAGCCATCCTATTGAGTTCCTCGAGTGCTGTACAGTCTTTGATCGAAATGGTAGGGTTCTCGAGTGCCGCGTTCAGAGATAGCGGATCCTCCTGACGGCGTCCGGGCCACCTTCTCATTCAACTGCACTCAACCTGGTCGTAGAATCTCGACTTGCAATGTGAATGATAATTGTGCTGAACCAGATGGTACTGATTCCAAGCACGACAATTTTTCAAAATCCTGTTGCTAGTAGTAGCAGCTTTCACGACGACGAGGCAGTTAACAGAGTGATGGCAGCCTGTACTCGGTCTTGCAATTCCTCGCGGGTCTGTATCTTCTCAAGGCTGTCCAAGAAGCTAGACAGACTCTCGAAATCGGATGCTTCACCTCGCCTACGGGATAGAACCTAATAATAACATCTAGTTAGGCGGAGCGAAGCAAATTTATCAAAATTTCAGTCTACAAGATCCGGACTCCTCCTTTTATGTCATCACGCACGCGCTCGAGACTGCCTGTGTCGGTCGGCGTGTGAAACACCTTACATGTTGAATGGCAGCCAGGATGGCTCCGAGCGCCCGTCTATTCTCAGACGTCCCCGACTCCCTCCCATCCAACGCTGCTTTACATTCACGCAGCGTTTGCAGTGTCGACGATTCGTTCTGAGGAAGTACACTCACCTCTGGCAAGCGGCGTGCAGCAGAGAATCGCTAAGGCAGCAAGTTGACAAGATTCGACCACGCTACTGTATGGCTTTGTGTAGGGGTCTGTTGTCTCACTAGTCCTTACTTCATCATCGACCATGCACAATTATTACAATCGGGAGCTGTACGATTGCCCAGAATTTCTCGCAACCGCGGATCTAGCACTTCCCTAGTGCGGCTATTAATGAGTGTTCTGTTCCCTTAATAAAGCCTGCACACCCACCAGACAGCTGAGGTGCCAGGAGGCCTCCCCTTGAGCGTCCAGCTCAGCAATCTGCGACCTGACCCGCTCTGCAACGCTATCGCCTAATCCTCGCCTGATCAATAACGACGAATAAAATGCGAGCTGGGCTATCTCGCATACCACTCCATCGCGAAATCATCTGCTCCTTCATGGCCGCCAACACTATTGCGTACTTGCCGAGGCGGCCGACCACCCACCGCTTTCGGAGACATCGACATCGGGACTGAGAACAACAGCAATCCCGAAGGCCCCTCCAAGAGAACCCTACCCACGCCGCCCTCCGACAGCCTCCGACTAACAGCTGGAGTCCTTCTAATCTCATCACAGCTGCTTCGTCGGGCTCGCTTTCGCCCGCTCGCCTTCGGGTACTCGAGCGTTGTGGTTATCACTCTCGTGGGGTAGGACGGCCGGGAGAGGAGGCTGAGGTAATGGCGTTCCCGATGTTTACACAAAGCATGCATTACTCAGTCTTTGAGACTGTAGTAGTCGCTGACGACATCCGGTCTCGACCCAGTATACGAGTTGTGGGAGTTATGGTATGGTCGAGTGAAACTGAAAACGTATCGATATGCATTCGGCACAGCGGCCTCGAGCCCGGAACTTCTGTCCGAATCAAAACAGTCCTGCTTGACCCGTCTCTCATATCCTCTCAAGAGGTCTATTTGGAATGCTATCGTTAAATTTATGAGCTACCCGAAGTTCCAGCGGCGAAGGCAGTCCTGCTTCGCACGTTGTTCATGATGCGAAGAAATCCCAGCGGCACTCGAGCTCCAGTACTTCCATCACACGCCACAGCAGTGGATCCGGCACCCCTCCCCCCAGCCCGAGTACCACCTCGCAGCCGCTTCGCGTTATCTACTGGGGACGTTATTGCGTGATGGCTAGTGGTGGAGGACGGCGGCGGCACCAAGAGCAGGCCCGAGGTCCCTTTGGACTCGGCCACCTTGCTGTTATGGCAAAAAGTCGATTCGGGCGAAAATCACCTGTCAGGGAGTACTGCGGGAGGGGCGATCGGACTGGAGGCTCACTTCGGCCAGCCAATCGATCAACAGCTTCCTCGCCGCCCTCACTTCTTGACGGCTGCCGTACTCCGGCCTGATATAGTTCAGATGGTTACAATGCTGTCTTAACATGCAAGAGGCCTCCGGATCTATTCCCAGGGCCCCCATTACTTGAGCTCATCCAGTTCAATGCAGTCCAACCTAACCTGCTCCTTGCAAGTGACATCATTCAAGAACAGCTCCTTCTTCCGCATCGACTCCCGCAGACCCCCACTAACCTGACACCACCACACAAGATATGTCTTTCCTCGGGTGGAACCCTCGCCGCTTGGATGAGCCGCACGATCAGCTCCCAGCAGCGGCGAAACGAAGGAGCGATTTCTGCGCCTATCTTTGGCTCATCACTCTACGTTCTGCCAAGATAATCTTCATCGGCAACGAGTGCGGAGAGCCGCTTCAAAAATTCTACTGTTTTTGTGAATTTCCATACCAAATTTCGGGCAGAACTCTCTCCAAGAGGACCAAGGAAATTCGCGACAGCCGGCATGCTTTCGAGATCCCCGCCACCCTGAAATCTGCATCACGGAAAACCGGTGGGAGAGCGATCTATCAGCTGCCACAAAGCGTTACAAATCCCTTCTAACAATCAATAACCAGAGTGGGAAAAAGAATGAAGCCCCTCAGGCCACGCACCGAAAACCGACCCACCCCGCTGTCCAGGGACTCCTTGTTCTCGGCCAAGAGTTCATTGAGTGTTGGTACGATTGAATTTCTTATAATAGATAAAGTTGACAATATCTGATAAAACGCTGTCCGTGGGATTCGAACCCGGGACCTACCCTACTTGAGGGTGTTTCGAAAAGCTCCTGCATTTTGCATCCACTGCATCGACCTGCGTTGTTGTTATCGGCGATGATAGATCAGCGCTCGGTGTATCTGTCGATACAGTCGCCGAATTTTTCGGTTTTTTCCCGATTTTTCCGGAAATTTCCGCAATCCATCCGACCTTTGACGGTGATAGACGAAGGCCAGCTCCTCCGCACACCCGTCGTGTCACCACCCACTGGCCGACCGTATCCGAGGGCCGCCGACGGGAGTGTCCTCTTTCGCAAAGTTCGCACACAGTGTGTCGGAACCTATAGCAGACTGCCATGCGAGAGGTCCCCGGTTCGAATCCCAGCAGGACCTTTTCTTCCGAGTACACAGACTCTTCTGTATCGTCAATTCTCCTCTTCCTCGAGGAGCTCCTCTCGCTATTCCCTCCCGGAGTGGCATCAGACGAAGACGAGGGGCGGTGGAGCAGGCCGCTCAAGCGTCGAAATAGAGAGAACATCCTGTGCAACGCAGCAGCTGATGAATTTTCTCAGTGAACTCCGTTGCTGTTTGGAGTGGATCAGTACCTCACTCATATCCAGCAAGCTTCGACCTAAGATTCACTATCCTATGCTAGGCAAGAACGTCGTCCCTCCCAAAACGCAACACAAGTTCTTCGTCACATGCCCTGCGAATCTTCCGGCTGCGCATGACGACAGACGAAAAGATACGCCACCGAGGAGAATGGTCCATAAAAGGTCGAATATAAAAACCCAATATGAATAGCAGCCACAGCTGCTGATGATGATGAATCACTGACTTCCGCCAGCTTGCATAAAACCTGAGGAAAAACCAAACTCCCTGCAGCTCCAGTACCGCCGAGGGTTGGGTATTGATTCGCACCTTATCAGGTCGGACGCAGCAAAAAAAACGAAACCTGACGAACGCTGCACGCTTCAATTCCGTATAACTACTATTGGTATCGAGTATTGTCTATCACTCTAAGCACTTTTAGAGTGTAAGCCTAATAGTAGCAGTATTAATTCCATTGTACTAAGTTATAATAATACCAACAGCATGGGCGTAATGATGATATCATGGAATAAGCATTTACCAGAACTTAATTCGGTATCCAGAGCAAATCCAAAAACGTTACTCTCGGACTTGATTTTGATTAACGTTCTCTACTGAGCCGTCAGCCCTCACAAGATGGTCCTCCCTCACGGCCGCGGAATGCCCAGATGAAAGTCAAATTCTCGGGAGTGGCGAATGGCGAGTGGTACCACTTCCAATCTTACGCGATGAATTTGGTGATGATCAGTCGGAGCCGAGGGGCACTTTCGGCGGGTTGCCCCCTTGCTTTTCTAGGGCGGGGTCTTCAGGCATGGCAGGAGCTACATGCAAAACAAGCGATAGGCCACCGAGCCCGACCCGATCTTTCATCGGTTCTATGGTGTAACGGTTAGCACTCCAGACTCTGAATCTGGCGATCTGGGTTCAAATCCCGGTAGAACCTTTTCTCTACCGCGCTTCTCGTGGAGCACAAAAATGATATTTGCCAAATTAAGCACAACTACAGTAAAAGATTCACCGTTTTCCACCAAATGATAGTTGCAAATCGATCAGCTGGGCGGGCGCCATCACAACTTACTATTTGCCATCGGATGATCGGGCGGCACCGCAGCAAGATGAATATCCTCTATCTCCAGTCTATGCTGGACGTAACAGTTGAACTCCCTGCGCACCCGGAAGAAAAGAAAGATACTCCCAGAAGTGGAGGATTCCGAATGCCCACTTTCTCCGCCTCTCTTCCGCCTCGACCCTTCGAGATCTCTCCGCTTGTTGAAGTTGATGCGATATATCCCACTGCCTGACAGAATCGATCACGTGATCGATTTGATAAATTAACACAACCCACTTCCTTCTGTCCACTTCATGGTCCCAAGCAGCTAGGCATCTCTTGTCCCACTCGAGTTGGGCCTCGTCGACCTTCTGCCGTCCTGTCATACAGACGACCCAGGTTCGATTCCCACCCGCGGCATATTTATCACTCTTATTCTCGCTCTCTATGAGGGCTTGCAGATGAGCCGCAGCCACAGAGGAAGGATCCATCTGCGGCGTTATATGAAGAACCGCCTGGGCGCCTTCTGACAAAAAATACCGCCGCTGGGGTTCGAACCTGCGACCTCTCCCTACTCACCTTCCTGCTTCTGCATGGGCGTCCCCACTTCACCAAATTTCTTGCTGCTGCTTCCACCGGCCACTTTGGCCGGCCTTCCGGGAGTGTTCGAAGGTCCGCGGGCCGCCGGCGTCGCAGTTGTAGTGTTGCTGCTCCCTCCGCTCGATCCAAACATAATAGGTGGGATGTGAAACTCCCCACAAGGGCCCATCCTGCATATCCAAGGTTGAAGCGAGGAAGATACGGAATAACTCAGGACTGACCCATAGCGATCATCTCTCTGCCTGAAGAGATACTCCTGCTGCATGACCTGCATCCTCCTCTCCTTCTCTCGTCGGCGCAGTTCCCTTTTATACAACCTAATACCGCAACTCGCCCTTCGGAAATCCCAATAAACCAAACCCCCCACTGAAATACACTTGTACTGACTCAATGATACGTATCAAACACTTGAGCTCTCGGAGAATACCTTTTTCTCGGCTATCCACCCCAAAAAAAATTTTCGTGAATCATATTTTCCCCATCTTTAAAAATTTGTTCAAGACGAATTTTCCCTGGCCGGAGGCAGCACTTCTCATCGCCGTTCGCTCAGGGTCTACAGTAATGTTGGCAACGAACTCTGGACGCGTCGGAATTATGCAAAGCCATTCGGACCATTGGAGAGCCCTTGCGAGTTCGGAAGCACTTGAGTTACCCGCAAACTCGACGTAGTCACGTCAATCTATAAGATCAAAGGCAAAAAATTACAATTGCCCCGGAAAAAAATTTCTTATCGTGAATTTCTCGCCGACTTCGGTGAGTATTTCCAGTTTCACCATGTCTTTCGAAAAAGCAGCGAATTTGCTATATAGTGATGCGATCCGCTTGTAATTACTCGGCAGATAACCTTTCCGAATTCTCTCTGGACAGGACTGCATAACATTAACTTTTCTAATAAAATTATGCCACAGACGCGTGAAGACGGGCGAAGAAAGTACTCCTCCCGACTGGTATTCATTTTCGCGCCTGTCCGTAAATGTTGGGAATAGGGGAACAACACTTTAAACATGAATAAATTATCATACCACACCTTTCACTACTTCTGCCAGTCCTTCTGGCGAGCTTCCTTCGCTTTTTCAACCGCCAAAGTCATCGCCGTCGTCGGGCGGTCAGCTTCACGCAGGGCAGGGACGGTCATGGGAAATAGTGATATGAAACGGTTGATCGATTTGAGAATAATCATCACATAATACCAACCAACCCGAGGCTTCCTACAAGACGATAATAACCATAACAATTGCGGATTTGCCATCAAGAGTATCTTCACAGATAACTCACTATCAACATTATCCAGCTGTACTTGCGAGATGCATGCATCGACCTAAGATACTCTTCTACTACATACATTCACAGTGGAATTCTATGGAGCGCACGCATCGACCTAAGATTCGTCAGCGACGAATGTGACGTGTGCCGAATCGTCACCATAAGTTGACATATCCTAAATCTGCATGTAGTGCACGGGTCAACCTAAGATACCCCTCCTAATTAATTGACGACTCGTACGCAATAATATTATGACCAACAACAACACAGCAACAACGTGAGACAACACGATTCCACAAATTCAGTTCGGTGACCAGGAATCGAACCCGGGACCTTTCGATTACCAGCATCCATCAGTCCTGAGAGATCCAGTCATAAACCGATCGCCATGCAACACAAGCGAGCATACTTTGCCCTTCCGGTGATGATGATGCTTGCCCGAGTCAACCTAAAAGAAAAGTCCACTGCGATCCGCTTCCGAACGCGGGTGCCAGGTCAACCTGATTCGTATCTTACTCGCTCAACCTCAAGATTCCCAGTAGGATCTTTCTTGCCATGATGAGCTTTTGTCTCGGCTGCAACCTACCACAAACTTCGAGCGTATCTTCAGGTTAAGCATGCTCGACACAACAAAAAAGATTCCTCACTTCCATGAATCGACCGTACGGGTCGTGCTGCAACGCAGGAAGCTTCGGAGACGTATCTTTCGCACCTGCCAAGAGCAAGCTCAACCTACTACCCTTCAATCGATACCTCGACCTGCAACGGATCTTCCCCTGATCGACCTAAGATACTCTCTCGCCCTTTTATGAATCCCACCACGACCCCTTCGACGTTTGTTGTTGTACCACATCAAACAGTAACTGAAAGAAACAAAAAATAAAAAATAAAACTTCCCAAAAAAGATAAATCAGCCGAAAATATCACTGAGATTTACTCTATACAGCACAGTAACGTCCTCAGATTCGAAGCGCGACAATTTTCGCAAATTTATCGACAAATTTTTTCCAATTTTTGTTGTATCCTACGTAGCTAGAGCTCATTACTCAGATGTTAACTCGTGTAAGGCCTACTACGACTTCCGAGGGCTTCGGGCCCTATTTACTGTATTTCGGCGAGGGGGTTACTCAAATGAAAGTATCTTTATATTCGAGAAAATACGAAATCGCTTCTGCCAACCAAAACTGAGGCGGACGCAGCCGAAAAATAGAGGGGAAAGAATAAAAAGTTAATGTCAACTTGACAGTAACTTTTTATTTTGACAGTGTCAAGTTTTTCCGCTCTTCCGTTACGAAGGCCAATGACTGGAGGATGTAATTAATAATATATACTTAGCAAGCTATGACGTAATCTGTAATCAATAGGCTGTTTTTAACCGACATTGTGCGTATCTTCCGTGGTCAACCTAAGATTCCTTTTTCCAGTGTAAAATGAAAATACATCCCGTACCGCTCCTTCCCCAAATCATCCTCACTCACCTCAAGCAGAAGCTCAGCCCTCCAGTGATACCCCACGTAACAACAATAAGGCCCCCAAGACGGTATCGGTATCTGCAACAACAACAACGCACAGCGAAGAATATCTTTCGCACTGCAAAAGATACGCCCGACCTCAGGTTGACCTCTAAGATGCATGCTCGTTAATTAGATACAACATTTAGACAACTGAATAAGATACGCTCTTGGTGGTGAAGGATCACATCACTCGTCAGGGCGAGCGCTTAATTTCGTGGCGCGTGACAAGACCTTCCCGGTGCAGCATAGTGGTGTTGACTCAATGATGGTATACTAGTAGCATGATGCCTCTTCAGTTATACTTTGCCCGTTCATAGAAAGTTGGTATGAGCGCTCCTGTCTCATACCATTCCTTTCGTAACTCTCCCGTTATATAAAGATACCCCACTCTGGCTTCTCACAGGTTAACCTGCATCAAGCACGGATGTAAGAAAGATACTTTTCAGTGTATAATAAATGGCGGCTCTCGCGGATAACACAAATCCGTTGGTGTACTCGAAGGAAAAAGTTGGAAAAACGAGACAAAGATTCCGCGGTTCATTAATTACGATTGATTACCCGCATGACAAGTTGACCTGAAGCGTATCTTGCACGCATCAACATAAGATACGTTCCGTTCGCGTTAATGGAGGGAAAACAGCGGGGAGATTCCGTAGTAGTTACGATCGATCGTGTTAAAATTCAAAAAAATTGAAATTTTTTCGGGGTCAGAGTTCAAATCCCATTCAAAGTACAAAACCGAATTAACAAGGTTTTTCATAATACCATAATTTACCGGAAACGCTTCTCACGAGGAGAGGCTAACGAATACTATTCAAAAATGATAATCCCTTCCACTTGGCATTGTAGCTCACGACAGGACCTTCTGAATTCCGAACCGCCGTAGTGCTGTGCTTCCGGGTGGCTGAGTAAGCGTTTCATTTGCAATTCCTTTCATCTACCATCTCAGACGGGTATAATTCCGTGTTGAGCTGAAAAAATCGATCCCTGCCGCTGTTTTTGAAAAAGGTATATATAAAACGTTTGTCGTGGTTGTTGAATTTCTTTGGAGTATGACTTAGACGTCTTCGGGACTGTAGGGGACTCTTGAGACTGATGACGATCTACGAGGACTTGCGTCTCAGAAATCAGTTATTAATCGGCAGAACAGCCCTTGCCCCTTAGCCGCAATTTTAGTACCCGACTAAGTACTCACTATAAGGCTCCCTTAGCGACGAACGCCTTCGTCAACAGCTTCCTAGTTATACATCATGCAGGATGGCCGTCGTTGTACTGAGTGACTCACAACGACCAAATTCTGAGCGTCTTCGTCATCAGTTAATGTCAAAAAAACGGATTAATCGGTTTCAGAATCGAAGGCTCCACGTTCGTAATATTCATAAGCCATGGGCTGACAGTTTGTTGACTCATAGTCGGGTGAAGCATCTATTAGTCAGCAAATGCCTTCAAAGTATCATCATTTCTCTCAGGTATTTGAAATTATCCGCGGTCTTCGAGATCCCGAGCATCCGACCCTGTCATTGGAGCAACTGAGAGTTGTTACGGCCGAACAGGTCATATCGGAAAAAAAACTTTTTTGCAGAATTTTTGGAAAAATAGAAAATCGTAAAAATATTTTTTGTCATTCCATTTAACCTTGTCGTCATTTCGGACTAGCTGGGGTCGTATACGCCTTGGGAATTTTACAATTTTTCCTGAAAATTTTCTCGTGAATTTACGTTAAAAATTCTTGGTGGAGTAATTGGGTTAATCAAGATTTTACACGGAGGGAAAATTGCGTAAATTGTGGTATGAGGTCAAAACGCCGGGTCGAATGAAAAATTGCAGAAAATTTTTCCGTTGAATTTCTGTTTCGTCAAGTAGGGAATTCTGTTAATCGTATGTCGTGAATTTGCCAAGTGTATCTTCATGGCGCTGGTGCATGCTCATCGAAATTTCGGAAAAAAATTGGTATGGAACTGAGCTAAACCCATACCAACTTTTCTGAACCGTTCAGTCAGTTTTTTTGTAAGATCTGTCCTTTATAAATTTTTTTCCTCATAATTATTAATTTTTTGATATTCATTATTAACTTCCCGGCACCTTTCTCGAAATATTTCGGGGGTTGTCGTGGAAAGTTTGGTATTAATATTTTTTTGTTTGATGAGCATTTTGGCAGATACGTGTTAGCAAGGGAATTGATGGCATCACCAAAATTGATGTAGAATTCACGCCAACGGTAACATTATTATTATGTCTAGCGGCCAATCGATCAGATGATCGATTTAGATACCCACATGTTCCGTTGCCACTCTGATTGGTTTGACCATCCGCACGAAGCTGCAAAAGTGCGTTTGCGGGGCTAACGGAGATATTAAGATTAATGTTAATATTAAGGAAGGTACTGTTGGGAATATTTCGCGCGCCACGAAATTATCATATACCAACTCCTATCGCAAATCTTTGGGGAAGCTGTTGTTCGCCCTTTTCTGAGGGAATTTTGGTGAAGAGATAAGAAGATCGTCTCGTGCGCTCCGCGAAGGAAATTGTCATTTCGATTTTTTGCGGATTTCTTGTATTCAAATTAAAGTATAATGTGGGCTTGCAGGGAGGAGTTGATGTTTAGCATATCTTGGCCGAACTCACGCTGTCGAAATTTTTGCTGATTTTTTTTCTTGAAAAATATTGGGAATTTCCATAATTTAGTGTTTTTAAAGTGTCTCTGCCGGGGATCGAACCGGGGACCTTTCGGTTACGAGTGAACTTTTAGGGACGCACGATCAGGAAGAGCAGGTTAACAAGCAACTGAACGACAAAGAACGATGTCAAGCCGCGATCGAGAACCCTAATTTACAGAAGGTGATCTTGCAATCTTGCTCTCACTTGCGTTTCCTCAACGGCCTGCTGTCAGGTGATTCGGCAGGGAATCTTCGAAAGCGATCCGCCTCTTCCCGATGACCTTCAACTCATACCGGTCAGTTAATGAGCGGAGCGAAGCGAAAAAATCTGCATATTTTCACTCAGTGAGAGTTGTATTGAGTTTATTTATTAAATGGAGCTGCCGGGGATCGAACCGGGGACCTTCATGTTAAGGTATTCAGAGCGCTAGTCATCTCGAACGACCTGCTGCAGGCGTTCCAGTTTCCTTATCCTTGATCGATAAAATCGATCAGTTGATCGATTTTTATTTTCGAGGACCTCGGGGAGCTGGTAAATTTTCTTGATGATAAGGCGAGCTACGTTGGACGCGGAAGAGCTGAGAGGCGACAATCAGATGAGAAGAAGGTTGGCAGGGGTATCTTAGCTCGACTCTGGCAGTACTCAAGTAGAAAAGATACTCTTGTGAAAAAATTCGATGAATCGTTTATTCGCGGTAAAAATTGGTGTCGCTTCCATGTGGGTTGCGATGGCTGATAGTAATAGATCGATAATAATATTTTGGAATCTTAGGTTGAAGCGTGCTGTTTTCAGAGCGATGAGTTTGTCTATCGGTGATGATGACGAAACTAATCTGGGCTCACAACGACATTCGGAAAGGAAATGTAAACTCGCTCGGGATGGGGCTGAACCGAATGGGTTTTTTCCGTTCCTTGCTGCGATTAAGGAAGAAAGCCCCTTTGGGTTTTTTACGGAAGGAAGCTCCCCAACGGCTGGCGTCTTTGGAGCAAAAAGATGGGGGTTAATGTATGAGGGAACTACATCTCGAACGAGGCTCCAAAGGTGTCGAATACTTGTGTGATGATGATGAGGACTTGAGGGTTCATTGTGGGTTGTGGTGATCTTGGAATTTTGACATTTTTAGGAGTGCTCGGGGACGAGTTGAAATGAAGAGTGCTTTTGAAGTGGTGTAATTTTGACGGTATTTTTATTCAGTTTCGAATAGGAGGGTTGAGCGCTTGGCGAGCTCTTCATTATCGAGGTTAATGACTTGCCCTTTATCACAAGTATTTGTGGTTACGCAAGATGTAGGGCGGAGGGATCGATCCCGGGACCGCTTGAACGATAAACGTGGATCATAACGATTAGACCATTTTTTCTGTGGCGATGCAGGTGTTGGGTCACGGGGCTACAGCGACGGTAAGAAGAGTTATACACAAACGAACTGGAGAAGAGTAAGATACTCGACCTGCCGAATAACGATCGAGTCCTCGCATTTTTTCGCGTCGCTCCGCCCGTCGAATCTTGAAGATTTGCAGATCTGACTTCTCGTGTATGGAAGATTGAATCTTCGACTCCCCAATGAAGATTATTCTTCCGGGAGGAACTTGACTTTCTCGACGACCTTTTTTGTTGCTCATTTTTGTGTGAGGATCAGATTCGCGTTGAAGTCGTTATCGAAGAGGGACTTGACGGCTTGGCAAGAGAAGAATTTATTAAATGAGGTTGAGATTTTCTTATCGGTCGACCATCCTAATATCTGCCGATTGGCCTACGTATTTGAAGCACCGACTATGGTGAGCTTCCCTGGGATCGAACCGGGGACCTTTCGGTTCGCAGGTGCATCTGGTTATGGAGCTTTGCCGGGGCCCTGATCTGCATGAGATGATTTATCAGAGGTCGGCGGTTCGAATCCCAGTGGGAGTTTTTTTGCTTAATTTTTGTCTCAGGTTTAATTCTGGTGGCTATTTTGCGGAGCCGGAAGTTGCTGATATCATCGCTCAGGTTCTCTACGCGATTAATTACCTTCACACGTCCAATATAGTAATCGAAAGGTATCGGGTTCGATTCTAACGGATGGCATTTTATCAGGTCCATCGAGATATCAAACCAAGTCACTTCATGTTCACTTGCGGCTGTCCGGTCATTACAGGTGAGGGAAGTCTTGATGAATAGAAAATTGACGCTACCGGGGATCGAACCGGGGTCTCGATCTCTATCTCGATTCACTTACAATTTCTTCTGGCTTTCAGATCCACGGCATGTGTATGATTGTCCCGACCGTCGTCTGAAGCTTTTCGACTTCGGATTGGCGCGACGGATCGGTTCCAGCAAATCATTAGGAGTAACGCCTCTCCCAGGAATCGAACCCGGGTGATTGGATTACCCTCTTCAGGGAGGCACGTTGTCCTATATGGCCCCTGAGTGCTTGGAGATCGAATGGGAATCTCGGAAGCCGCTGCAGAGGCGAGTGAGTGTTTTCGGTGAGGACGAGTTGGACGATCAGCAAGACAACATCGACGCAGAGCAACGGGGCAGCGGGTGAGCTGGCATTTGAAAGGTCGTAGGTTCGATTCCGTCGTCGCCCTAGGCTCGTGGCCCGCCTGTTGGGGGGACTGCAGCTCTTGTGATGCTTCAGCCGCGTCTGGCATGTTCAATCTTCATGTTAGTACTTGCATCGGCGAGTAGTCGACCTTGATCAAATGTCTTGACCAACGGCCCTTCCGTTTTCATATTTTTGGCTTCCCTAGATCAACGGCGATATCGGCGAAGTGCGACATTTGGGGCGTCGGCGTTATTTGCCACCTCCTCCTCACCGGAAAGATGCCTTTCGAGTCGCCCAATGTTGGTGACGTACTCCGAGAGATGAGAAAGATTCGTCGCCAAAGGAGCACGGGGAAGTGAGTCGGGTGAAATCGATCACGTGATCGATCTGGACATCCCAGGTATCTCAGTGGTGACCGCTTCAACCACCTCTCGGAAGCAGCGAAAAGTTTTCTGAGAGGATGCCTGCAAGTGCTGCCATCAGAGCGTTTCAGCGCTCGACGAGCCTTGGACGACCAGTGGCTTGCAAATATGCTGAACAAAGATGAACGGAGAGAGGGGGAAGAAAATAATGGCGGTAAGAGACGCCGGTCGAGTCAGATATTGTTCGGGAAACTTTTTTACGAGTAAGCCGGTATTGCCGTCCCAGGAAAAATGACGACAGAAAAGCGTTGAAATTCTGAGTTGCTCTCATTCACTCTGATCAGCTATACTCCGAATTATCTTTCCCAACTCGTCCGAATCCGCCCCCCCCCTTCGAGGAATTTCCGACGTGGAGTTGTTCTTAGCGGTCGTGTTTTTCTTCCTCTTTCTCAGCCGCCGAAGTCCTTCCTTGGGATGTGCTGGAGAGTATGCGGCGGTATGCAGTGGCTAATTCGTTGAGAAAAGCAGCGTTGAATATGGTGGCGTCGGGGCTGACTTCGCGAGAAGTGGGTAACCGGAAGGCTGTAGTTAAGTCAATCCGTTAGCGACCTAGTGCTTGTAGTTTCCTCTTCTGGTAACCGTCCTTCCTTCCCATGCTCGAACGCAAAAGGTCAGGCCGGCCCTCACGTTACTATGATAGCACCGCTCCAGGATCTGCTCTTGAAGATTGCGGTCGTATGATCTTTTGCTTGGGCTTCGAAATGGACGCGAGTAGAAGCGGCGGGTTACCGGGTGATGGTGAGCTTGCTTAGCAAGCTGTGGACTCGGACGTTGTGTCGACAACTTCCGTGACAACGAGTACGCCAGGGCCTCTCTTGCGGGGAACTGCCCTGCAAATTGCGGGGCGGCAATGTCTCGACGTTCCCGGATTCGTCGCTGCTGGATTCGGCAATGACGAGAGTCTCATCTCATCATGAGACAAAGGTTTCCGGCCTGAGGCGTCAATACGCATTCAACGAAGTCCATCCAGGGTCATATATCTCGCAGCCAGCAAGTGAACTGCGATCGAAGAATTTTATATTTCGAATGGATGGGTATCGGCGCATGTCCTCCGAAATCCGAGGCGGTCGTTGAAGAACTACAAGTCGGACGAAACGCTGGAGCAAATCGTATCGGAGATGATCGAGAAGGAGGTGAAGTTGGGCAGCATGAGGGAGGTGTCGCAATCGGAGATGCCAGGCGGGGCTCGATGTTACTCCAAAATCGCCGCCATCCCCAAAAAGACTGCTGAGGTGTCACAGCTGAGGTGCGCTTCGTGGAGGACCTCCGTCGCAGCGGGGCTAACGCGAGAATAAAACAGACGGTGAAGGGCGTGGCCATAGTCGTATCTTCGGTGCAGAATGAATGGGTGAACGTTCTTGAACTTCAGTCTTCAAGTCTTCGAGAAGATGGTGGATGGCGAAGGAAATATTAGACCCTCGTTACGAATGGTAACGCGTTGGCCCGAAGCAAGACGGGCTAGGCTACTGACTATTGATCAGTAATCGAGAAAACTTTCCGGGCACACATCCCATCGTGAGGCTGACCGATGTTGGTTGACTATCTTCATCAAAGTAGATTTTTGTATCAGGACAGACAGAATTGGGTTGAAAATGGACACTTACTACGAACGTGAGGTAGCCAAGGCATTCTGCCGGAGTCCTTCGGTGGCGCCGCTTGGATTGCCTTGCGGCCAGGGAATCGTCTCTCTGCCCCTTCTCGATTTTTCGCTCTTTCTGATATCGGTAGCAGTCTAAAGAGGTTTTTGCACAACTCTGTTCCACAACCTAGCCCGTCTCAATGCTTCACAAATTATTATCTCAAACCAGCGAAGTCCACTGCACTCTTCTCTAATAAGTGCTAGGGTCATCCTTATCTTTTCTTCCGCAGGTTCATGATTTGGAGAAAACCTTTGTGAAGATCGACGTCGACCATGATGGTGTGATACAGTTCTCGGAGCTCCTCAGAGTTATTGCTCCAACGGACCGGAAGGATATGCAATCTGTTTTTCGGATGCTGGGAAAAAGTACAGGTAGCGGAAGAGGGCAGGTGAGTCAGTCAGCCTTCCAAAGGTCGTGAGATCTATCCCCAGCAGCGGCGTTTCAGATTGTGGACGATGAGGATGATTTTGAAGTCGAGTATTCACAATTCTTAGCAGCAGCCGTCCATATGCGGTCCGAAATGTTCCGAGACAGAATGCGGGAGATCTTTGGAAGGTTTGACATCGACGGCAACGGCACGATCTCGGAAGACGAGCTCAAGTAGGCCCCTTCGGCGAAGATTCTTCGCAGGGGTTCACGCGCCCGCACCAGCGGGATGGGTAACCGCTGTCTTAAAAGTCACGAAATTGAATCTTCGCTTGCTGAGTTGTAGGCGGCTGGTCTGGCCGTTAGTATTAAATAGTGGACGCCAGTCGGGAGTTGGAGGTCGCGCGACGGTACTTACCGACAATGCGTGGACCCAGGGCGTTTCAATGGACTCCCCTGCAAATCCGACATCTTTCCGAACTCCCTCCGCAACTTTCGCCCTGCAGGGCCATCCTCTCGCATAGCCCTTCGACTGGCGACGATTTGGATGCGGAAGTTGCCGACCTCCTGGCTAAGTTCGACAAGGACGGCAACGGTGTGATCGACTACGAAGAGTTCTTGGCTGCGATGGACGACGATGAGGGCAGCCGAGACAAGACTTGGGTCTGGGCTCAGCGGCACGAGATTCACAGCGTAGGGGACGCGTAGACGCGGGATCACTACTCATCGTCAGTGATGGTTCGGTTAACGGACGTAGCAGGTCCCTTCAAGCCCGATCGAAACGTGTGAAAATATATTGACGTGTCGACTCATACCGAGTGCCTTACCTTTCTGATCTGTTGATAACAATATGACCTTCATTTTGATGAATCAGTCAGCAGGAATTTTACTGAAAACTCACGATTTTTGATCCAGCGCGTTAGAGCACATCTAATGGGAATATCTGAATCTGTAGGAGGGGTTGGCGAGCCCGACTGATGTCAGTTAAGTCGGAAAGACAGTCGGTCCATTGAGGCGGGCTAGAGTGTTGCCATGCGGAATCCTCAGAGCAACGCAATTGAATGGGGCTGCTCTGAGTTGCTCCCTTCAGGCTCCTCTGCTGGACAAACACAGTCCCTATGTCGGTACCTTCGCCCACGCCCCGGGAGTGTCACCGATCTCAAGACGATCGTCGTCTGTGGGGGAGCTCTCACCGAGGCGGAAGGCTTCGAGCCCGAGTCCAACGGTAACGCTGTCGGCTGAATTTGAGCTTCCCTAGTGGCCGTTAATTTCAGGCTACCGTTCGTCCAGTACGGCCCTTCCCCAAACCTGCGTCGTCTCTGGTTACCTGCTGTGAGCGAGGCTGTGTTGTGATGTGATTACATTTCACTGCTTTCTGAATTTATTGTACTTTGAATTTGCTTGACAGTTGAGTTCGTCAAGTTACTGAAGTGTAGTGGGGTGCCTGTGAGGGTCGAGCAGACGGTAAACTGTTCTGAGCTGGAAGCTACCCGATACGCCGCGTATCAGCCGAGACCCGAACTCTCACGACGCCGTGTTCAACATTGGACGTTGTTTTCTGCTCAAACTCATCCTCGCACCACCTCGATTTTTCTTCTTGGTCATAGATTTCGAATCTGTTAGTAGTAACAGCCGCAGTGGCTGACTCATCACCTGCGAGGAACATGATGACTGAGTATAATGGCAAGCAAAGCTTCTTTTGCTGTCCACTCCGCCCGATGGGCTACGACCGTTGATGCAGCGATTAATGAGCGACGGAGATTCATGCGTACGCGTGCGAAGAGAATCGTCGATGGCAATGCGTTCAGCGAGTTGATGTGTCCCGTTGTCAACGGGACACGTCGTGTCCGGTTTGTGAAAAGACTGGCTGATTGAGAACACAACACCCACGGTTTTGCCAAAAGGAATCCAATCTCTCATCTGCTGTCTTCTTATCATCCGCCACTTGGGTGCAGCTTCTCATCGTAGCAAGATAGGATCAGCGACATAAACATTTCACGATTTCGTCCCCCTTGCCAGCAGGGTAGTGGCCTGAGCACCAGCTCGGGTGGTCAGGTGCTCGATAACGGTTCGAGCAGACGTTGAGCTTTTATCGGCATTACTCACTGAGTCAGTGACTGTAGCTAGTGCAATGGTGGGTAGTGCGGCACTACTAGTGGCCACGTTTCGAGTCCAGATCCGGCATATTCAGACGTCTTCGTGTGCTGTCTCGACCAGCCTGTTTACCGCAGAGAGAAGACATCGCTTCCCGAGGTTGAAACGCGACTCGAAAGTGGCTCTTGGGTGGCAGGGTTCTGCGGTCTGTAGACTGCGACGAGCATGCGCCTCAGAGTCCCGCGTCAGGACGACCGACACCGTGAACTATGGTACATCCTCGAGGACGCAAGGGCTCTAAGAGTTCTAGGCAAATAACGCCAGCTAGATCAGTGGGGACACCCGGCTTAGACTCTCTTAATTAGTTTCCTGCAGTATCGCAGGTAAATTTTGAATCAATTTTCTTCATTGTCGTCTTTGATGTGGAAGCCTCGTTGTGGTTCTCGCATGAGATCTCTGAACAAAGCTGCATCGGTTTGCTCAGCATTCGCAGGGTCAGTCCCGCGCACAGGAAGACTAGCGTCCCGCCGCGACGCAGTCTGTACAAGAACCGATACTATTATCGTCATGATTTACATACACAATTATTACTGTCCCTTTTCAACACAACACAGCTTAGTGTGGCTAAGATTCATATTCAATCTACACCTTTTCAACATCTAGTTCGACAGTGGAATCATCAAGTTCGCCGAGGCGGGCGAAGTTGGATGTACGAATCTGAAACGGGAATATCTATTCCGCACGTGGAACATTCAATTTCGCGTTGGGACTTTCGAGTCCGCACGTTGGCTTTTCGTAAGTTCAATTTCGACACGATGGAACTTTCAACTTCGCAATAGGAAACTTCAATTTCGCATTCGAACATTCAATATTCGTGAGCGGTCCTTGGAACCTTCAATTTCGCGGCACTGGAACATTCAACTTCGCAAATGGGATGTTCGATTTCGTTGTTCCCAGCACTTTTTTGCACTTCAATCCCCAATGAACACGAGAAGAACGCGCATGCTGAAACACAGTTCATGTGATGATGTCATGGCTACACTTCCGCCACGCGGTAGTGACGGATCGGCCTTGCAGCGAATCGATGATCGTTTAACGATCTAAGCGCCAACTGGCATATCTTCCAAGTTGATCGCTTTTCCAAGGAATCCGATTGCGTGCCCGCATAGGCGAGCCGCTTGGGGCACCGTGACCGAGTGACGATGCCTACGGAAGTGTAGCCATGACATCATCACATGAACTGTGTTTCAGCATGCGCGTTCTTCTCGTGTTCATTGGGGATTGAAGTGCAAAAAAAGTGCTGGGAACAACGAAATCGAACATCCCATTTGCGAAGTTGAATGTTCCAGTGCCGCGAAATTGAAGGTTCCAAGGACCGCTCACGAATATTGAATGTTCGAATGCGAAATTGAAGTTTCCTATTGCGAAGTTGAAAGTTCCATCGTGTCGAAATTGAACTTACGAAAAGCCAACGTGCGGACTCGAAAGTCCCAACGCGAAATTGAATGTTCCACGTGCGGAATAGATATTCCCGTTTCAGATTCGTACATCCAACTTCGCCCGCCTCGGCGAACTTGATGGTTCCACTGTCGAACTAGTTGTTGAAAAGGTGTAGCTATCGTTATTCGGGTATATGATTGACCAATACTCTCTGTGCTGTGAGGTGATCGTTATCATTTATTGTTCAAGGTTTATTCCCATTCGTATAATCTCTCCTGCGTAATGTCTAATACCTCATTATACAGTGATACTATTTTGAGGCGGAAAGGTGGAGTCGAGTTGGCTAATTCTAGTACACAGTCTGCGTTGCGCAGATGCTCGAGAATTGCTCATCAACCTCAGCTCAGCCGAAGTTTGCAAATTTGGCTCCGATGTGACAAGGCCCTTGTTGGTCCCCCAAAGGAAACCTGAGAGGACCGGCAGTGGCCGGCGAACATCATTTCAGATGAGTCATCAAATCGGCAGTGGACAAAGTGCCTACTGGCGCCCCTCTTCGTTCCTAGTAGGAACTTCCTAGTGGGAACTTCTGACTCTCCTCAGATTGGAGTTCGGCTGAGAACAGCAAGCGGTTTGGGTTGGGCTGAGTTGAATATCCAACCAGAGTTCGTTGTATAACAATGATAAACTTCGTTACGAGGATTCTGCTCATCATTGGTGTCACCGTCGCTGCTCTGGACGGTGATATCGACTCCAAGGGCCAGAAAGAAATCTGGTCCCCCATGATGCAGGTTGGAGCTGCTAAGGGCCACTACGAGTTCGATGATGAATTCACTACCAGTGAAGGTTCGGAGAGTCACCTACTGCCCGGCTTTGCCAAGAAAGCCTCGTCCGACACTCCAGGACTACGAGGCAGTCTCTGTGATTTCTGTAAGTTCTGCTTATCCACGGGACTTGCCTACATCTGGTCCCCTTGTTTGGCCCGCTATGGCTCAATGCGGTGGTTTATGTGGTTGTTGCCGCTAATGACCGGACATAAAACGATTCTGACAACCCGCTCATTGGTTATCGGGTTCCGGTCAGAAAGTGTCCCTAGACCACTATGATCTGATCATATTCTTCGCCAGCCGTTTGTTAACCGTCAGCATGTACTCTTTCAAGCCGGTCACCTTGTGACATGACACATTGAGGTTACTTCCGAAACTTGTGTGCTTTTTCCGGCTCATCTCTGTCCCCTTATGCAACTTGTTATCAGACCAGCCTAGGCGAACATGGCCGATGTTCACTTTTTAGGTAACGTCTTTGATGTTTACTAGGAAGTTAGTGGACTTTTTTGGGTTCTTGTTGTTTTGGTCTCCCCTTTCACTAACCTGACCTGACTAGAATCCTTCAATCGATTCGGTCTTGAAGGGCGAGTCTTCGGTGGTTGCTGCCGTCGATCCCAGTGAGTATTTCCTGCGCCAACCCACAACAGCATATACCCTTTCGATATCACCACTGCCATCAGCCGATTACACCGTGCTGCCAGCACGGCACGACCCAGCACGGTGCTGGGTCTGATGATGATCCTTACCAACACGGTCTCTATTACCGCTTGGACTAACTCAGTCCGACTAAGCGATGTAGAGACAACTCTTATCTTGGTATATCGCTGATCCTATCTTGCTGCGATGAGAAGCAACGCTGAATCCAGACTGCCGATAGAACGCAACCAGAGTTAATGTCGTAGAAAGGCTGGGAATCGATGGCATGATAGGATTTGGCTCTGGATGGTAGACAGCATGCAGCTCAATAGTATCGCTCACCCCGACACAACTCGACGAGTTGAACTCGTAGCCTTATTGTACAAAACTCCCTTATGGCCACCCCGTCCATCTCTGACTCATCACCACGGCGTATCACTGTGCGATTACATCTCAACGACGAATCACTATCTTCGGGCTCACAGGAGCTCCTGCTCAGTACCACCGTCCTCCACCAGTGGCGAGATCTTGTCGCAAACAAGATCCGAGGGAGAGTTCGGGCTTGGCGCGTCGAACGCTGCCTCCTCCGTACGGTTATCGAAAGACACCTGCAAGTGTGGCAGAGGCAAATGGTGGCTACCAGATGGTATCGCTGTCGCCTGAATGCGAGATTGAAGGACACGCCGAATCGAGCGGATCTTTCGGAGGCCTGCGCGCTGACTTCGGTCTACCTCGCAGCCTGGCGGAGGAGAACTTTGGATGTCGTGGAGGCGACCAGACGATTGTCGGGCAGAGTGAGCGAGGCCAGTGTATAGGGGCAATTTCTACAAGTCCTTTAGCTCGTTCAAATAGACTATCCCCCATCAGGACCACATCCTAGGAGTGGCTAGGTCGTCTGTGTTCCCCGCCTGGCGTCACTTCGTACAGCACCGCCGCCTCCTTCGAGGACGCGCAGAGGCGCTGCATCGTCGCAAAGGGCAGCGTCATGCTGTGGCATACTTCCGCGACTGGTAGGATCGGGCAGACGATCTCTAGCACGAGAAGATCCCTTCTCAGGGCTCTAGAGACCTTCAACGTCAGCCCACGAATCATCCGTGCCATGAGGCGAGCGGCCAAACGAACCTTGCTCGGTTGGAAGAATGTGACTCGCCACCTGAGTGCTTGTCGGACAAAGAGTTTATCACAGTGGAAGAGACGTCGTGAAGAAGCTATTCGGGTGTGGCTTCGAGAGGCCTCGGATCGTGTAGGTGGCCGAGCTCAGAGGCAAATTCTTCCCCTCCCTTCCCAGGTGTCGTTCATCCCATCGCTCATCTGGGCCGATCCATCTCTCCGCCTTCGAGTATTCTTTCGGTTGCTGTCGACAATAACGGCCCGGCGACGACTTTTGAGGCAGTCCTTCTCCCGCGCTGCAGCCTCGAGAAAACGACATTACAAAGTCATCTGTCTAGCCAGCATCGTGATGGTTTGGAAGGCTCGTCAACATCACCGAGCACACCTGTCATGGGGATGTCTGAGCACCTGGGCCGAGAGTGCGACGCGAGTAGCAACTCGGCGAACGCAGGCAGGAATGCTGTTCCGGAGGGTGATGAACAGAAGGATCGCGTCTTGGCGAGGACTGGCGACCCGACGCAGACAGGCCAGGTCGGTCCAGTCTTCCCTAGGAGCATCAGCGTGGTGTCAGATGGAAGCTCATGCGTATCGTCATACCGGACCTCAGCGATTACAGCACGAACCACGATGATGCCCACCTCGAAACAAACCTACAACGCTGGCGGACCTTTACTGCTCGCCGGAAAGAGACGCGAAATTCACGAGAATTAGTAGGCCTCTGATGCTCAATTCAATTCTGATGGCCGGAGTGCCTCAGGTTATCTTCCTCCGCAACGGACGGTATTCCGCTAAGAAAGATACAGCAGCACACTTCAGTGCTTGGGTCGACCTCATCTCTCAGCGCCGGCGCTCGGCTGCCGCCCAGCAGTTATACAACCGAATGATGTTACAACAACTCTTCACACGCTGGATGGGATGGTCCCAGTCGGTCGTAGCTGCTGGTGTAAGTTTGGTTATCCCGAGGCGGAGGGCTGCTGTTGAGAGCATCTTCGCGGACTGGAGAAAACTGAGGAAGACGATGGCCTTCGCTCGGAAGGGTAGGCGGCACTGCTGCAGTGTTCAACACCGCATTTTGCACCACCGCAGAGACCTATCTAGTAGGAAACCTGACGTAAGGTCCTTAGTGAGGACTCTTCACGTACCTACGTAAAAACCTTGGGGCGGGTGGGGGAAAATCGGCGGAAGTGACGATGAGTTCTCTAACTTTCGTCGACGACGCATGACCCACGCTGTGGGCAGTAAGACGTTACATGCCCAGCCCCTCATCCTGTTCAGTGGACTCCCTGCACAGCCTCATTGACGCCGGTGTCCAGGCTAAGGCGCTCAGGAGATGGAGGTCTGTCATACTTCTGGCCAAGCTTGCCGGACGAAGAGCTTCGTGTGCTCGAGATAGGGCCTTCCTGTAGATGCATTGACCCCGGTTCGAATCCCATGACGGGCCTTTCAGAGCTTGGCGGAAGCACCAGGCTGTTGAACGGTGGAACTCTACCCGGCCTCGCCGCGCTACGTTCGACTGCCTCCGAGCTTGGCGGCGTTGGTACAAACGACAAGTCGCTCGTCGCCGTGCAGCTCAGATGCTGAGGGGATTTTATTGGGCTCGCCTGCGACGGTCGGTCACTCGAGGATGGTCATCGGTTGTCGAATACAAAAAGGCCGTAGCGGAAAAGGTCCACCGATCGGCATACATGCGACTTCGAATTGCGGTCTCCTCAGGGAAGGCTCTGCAGGGCTGGTAGCGGCGATTCCCTCGACGGTCGTCTTCTTGCGACGGCCTGGCGTCGGTGGAGGCGTAGTTTAGAGAACATCAGAGAATTGTGGAGGGAGGTGGAGACTGCGATCACGGCTAGGTGAGGCGGGCTGGAGCGATTGATGGCCTGCCTGGGATGGGCGGTGAAGGAGCTCATCGTTTTTCTCGTGTAAGGTTCACTGATAAGAGACTGGCGGAAGTCGCAGCGGCTTGGGCTGGATACGTCGCCAAGCAGAAGGTCTCGAGGGATACTCTGCGCAGCAGAACATATCTAAAACCCGCCCGAAAGGCGTTATCCTGCTGGCTGCAATTGACCCGAGCGGTGGCGTTGTCCCGTGCTTGGGAAGCGATAAGGGCCAGCCGACTGGGTGGTCGATGTTTGACTATCTGGTCGGATTTCTATCGGGAGCGGCGCAGGTTGGCGGACTCTTGCATGATCAGTGATGACTCTACATCGGTCTGCAGGTGTTTGCAACACGCCTACGAGGTTCGACAGAAGCAGCGTATGAGACATTTCGAACGATGGTATAGAGCCACCAGGGTGACTAGAGTTGGGGGAAGAGTGGTATGGTCGAGCTGCTCCGATGGCTACGCAAAGCCCTCTATCGTCAGGAGCTCATCCTAAAGTGGAGCAAACTACTCAGTGCATTCAACTGGTGGAAGGACCTATCCTCCGGGCAGAGGAACCAGCGGTCTCTCCGTTGCCTTCTCAGGTGGGAATAGTCCTCCTCTGTTCGACATTCTCGGCATATGCGTTTCCTCAGATTATGGAAGAGCCTGGCTCGAGGGTCTTCTCGATTATCACAGCTAGCAGACCGTATCAAAACAGCTCGGCAGAGGATGATCACTCGCCGTGCGCTTTACGCTTGGGCCAACTCGAGCAGCACACCTTCCGCGACCGGCTGTCAGCGTTCGATCGACCCAGCCGCACTTTCAGCGCGGTACAGCGAGCATGCTAAACGCTTAGTAGAATTTGTGACAGACAGAGTCAGCCTAGACTGGAGCGAAGTACAACGAAGCGCTCTTCTGAATGGAAGGATGATGGGGCACGATCGATCGCCGCGTAGACTTAGTCGGTCCTTGAATGACTGGCAACGGTAAGCTGATCTTTGCTCAGGAGGTACCCACGACCTCTGTCTCGTTCAGGCTAGCAGGGCATCTCGGAGACGCAGCAGCCTGGGAGCTTTGCGGAACTTCGAAGCTGCTTCGAGGATTTGATGAAAGGCCTTTGGCGGAAGCACTGAAGTGCACGAGAGAGAATGTGTTGTCTTGTGTCACCGGAGCTCCGGGTGTCTACTCTATACCTTTCTTGCGTTAAAAGTGGAGACAGGTTGTGTGGCTGCTTGGATCAGCCTCTCCGGTCTTCGCGGCCACGTAGCAACCCAAAGCCGACCAGAACTCTGCCAAAACATAGACACTGATGGAACCCACCGGGAATCGAGTTTGGCTTGGAATGGGATGGCATATAGTTGAGCTCTGGGTGGCGATATTATTCAAGGGGCTGTGAGGACCTTTTGCACGTAGAATATTCCTTTTATTGTGCTGCTGCACTCAGTTGATTGGATATCGCCCACGAACGTCCCCGAATGGATGCCCGAAGGGGTTGTGCCCGCTGGCTTGTGAATGCTCACGTGTTACGGTAACGGCAACCGAATCGCGCCGAGTCGGTCCAGTCGTTATCAGAAGCGAAATAAGTGTGATTTGAAATTTTCCACCACGGTGACGCTCAACGAATCCGGGAAGTGATACAACATACGCAATGAGAAACGCGAATTGAAGCCATCGCTTGAGAAACTTTCTCTCACTGTGAGAGTGGTCTGCGAGTTTACTGCGTTAGAGCTAGGATCCTAGAGACCTGCCATCGACCGTCTGCATATTATAGTTATTGGTTTGATGGTGGACAGACGTATCATACGTCACGTATGATTCGGACATTCTTTCCGAGCTCGGAATTTCAATGCAAAAATTTCGTATGCAAACGCATACGTAGCCGCCAGTTTGTGCGGACCGCCGCACAATGCGACGTAGCAGGCCGGCACAACTTGTGAACAACAGGCCCGTTATTCAGTACTACTCTATCAGACAGTGGCCATCACCAGTGTCGACGTAATTCGGTGACCTATCCTGAATCGAACTCGTGGCATTCAACTATTTTAGCGGAATGCTTGGTTTTCCGACTGGGAAGTCTTTGCCTCATAGACTTCCATTAGCTTCCTCTTTAAGAGTCGTCTGTCTCGCTGTGAATGTCGCATGTGAAACAAGCCCTGCAGTTGTTCCCCCTCCAGTTCACCTCATGAGGAACTACGCCAACCTGTGCTTGTGTACCGTCGCGTCGGCCGCTTTCTTGCGCCCAACCCCCTCCCCTTCTAGCCATCTAGAGTTCTACAAGGATCTGACCTACCCTTGGGCGGTGAAGGAGGCTCCCATCTGTTTCAACCGAGCACTATGCCCCCAATACCCCAACTACACTTGGGACGACTACTTCGGGTACCTCCTCGGTAAGGGCGTCAAGAACTTCGTCTTCGGCGGCCTCATGATGGTGAGAAGCGATGTCCGATTCATTCTCGAATACAACTCTACTAGCCGATGGAATCAAACTGGGTTCATGGCTCTGAGGAAGAGAGTGCAAGCCCGAGGCGGCAGGATACTGGGTGACATGGTCGACGCGCAAGGCATGTATGGCAAGCCTTTCAACAAGACGCTCTTCCGCGAGAATGTGGCCAAGTTCGTGAAGCTCTTCCCTGTCGACGGCTTCAGAATCGCAGAGTTTCTTCCCTACTCGGGCCAGACCGCCGAGCATGTGAAAGAGGCTTTGGAGACTATCAACGCGCTAGGGCTGATCTCATCAATCCGGTAAGTCTTGCGGTGAGTCATCAGGAAGAGCCAGCGGCCTTGATTTCGGACACCGCACACGCGGGATTCGCACAAAGCTATGAATTATGTGTAGGCTGGTGTGAATCTCGTCTTATGCATTACTACACAAGCCGGACCACTGTGATCCGGCTGCATTCACCTGAGACAGTTGGGTTGTCAGGTTGCAGCCCGGCAAGCTGGATGTATTCGCGAAGGGCAAAGTGGGAGGAATCGCCAATACCACCTTCCTCTCTCTGTGGCCAAGATATAATGACAATAACGATACAGCAGCATTCAACACAGACCAGTTCGCCGTCAAAGCCATCCGGAACGCTTCTGCGGCGGGCGTGGATCCTGGCAAAATTGTTCTAGAAGTAAGTTCGAATAGTATCGAGAGTCGTCATCCACGTACTGTTTTTGTTCCCTCAGTGCAAATCGAGGATCCCCCATCTATGTTTCATCTCAGGTGCCTCTCCTCGCGCGATCGAACTACGGTTCCGCTGATGTCGGGTACTCGATGCTCATATATGTCAACCATGCAAACCCACAGGGCAACGGCACTTGGCACAACAAGTATGGCGGCGACTACTTCTTCTTTTCGCAGCCACGTGCTGTCAACAAGATCAAGGTTGCCCATGAGCATGGCCTTCATGGCATTTCGCTGCAAGCATCACTACCAGAGCAGGCACGGGCCGATCTCTTTCCGTGGAACAACTATTCTCTCTTCCATGCTCTGGTCGAAAACATGTAACCCCGTGTATCATTCCCTGCTTCGTAGTCTCTCCACGGCCCTCCTCTGGAGGGCACGTTTCCCTCTAGCAGCATCACCTCTCATGCTAGCGTCAGTCGATTAGAGTCGATCATACACGAATATTTTGGAGGCTCTTTCCGTCCTCAAATAGATTTTGTTCAAGACTTGTTGTACGGTTGTCAGCTTAGCCATGAAATTTTCCCTCTTCCTTTCATCTAGTGGTCCACCACATTTAATAGTCATTTCATAGCAATATGTGTGTATGCGCGTTCCCTTTCGCTTGTCAAGTTGACGATGTCAACCGTTTCATGCAGTTGTCGAGGCAAGTTGTCACTGACAACAGCCTGGATTTTACGATGAAAATTAGGCGAGGTTGGTGAGATTGTTCTATGTTAATCTGGGTTCAACTTGATTCGGTCAAGATTCGTGATTGTTGAATTCGGCCAATGTACTTAACTAGAAGCACCTTTCAAGGGACCGACACACTTGCTCAGGAACTTCGTGACGCCTTCAAGGCGTCAGGCCCTCCTTAGCAGGGCTTGTCCATAGTTTTTTGAAAAAACTTTTTTCAAGATAGGCATTTTTTCGAGGTAATCATTTCTTTCTCCAGGTTTAATGAGCGTCTTCGGTTGTGTTCAGTTGACGAGAGTCAGGAAAATTTCCGGGGGAAATGTGATGAAAGGGTTGCCACCGTCACGGTAATACCGCGGCGGCACATCGCTTCCATAATAGAATCGGTAAAGAGAGCACCGAGTTCGACATGGATTAGGGTCAGGACTCGCCAAACTATGGACCTTTCGTTGAGATCAGGATGGGGACGTTGAGGACTGCACGTCATAAAGTGCATCATCGCACTCGAGGATCGGTACCCTTCAAGAGGTGAATCATCACACTAATGTGCTAAGAGAGCTCATGGGCCAAGTTTCGGACAAGTTCGCATTCAAGCTGCAGAGCACCTGTCGACATGGGAAGATCACTCGACCAGAATGAGTCATTCCTTGACCGCCAGTCCGTTGGCGGCATATTTTCCCTCAGTTGCCGCATATGTGAGTTTTCTCACCGCCTCCTTCGGCTCAAGGTCCTTGAGTCGAAGAAGGCAGGTTTGACTAACACTGCTCGGGCTGCCTTCGAACCATCTCAACGTTGCCGAGCTCTCCATCTGTGATCTAGATTCCGGCATTTTATGAACCACTGATGTGCTCTATTACGTCGTGGAGTTCCGCGAGTTGCCTGTCCTTCTGCAACAGGGTATGGAAATCCGATTTCCATACCCTGTTACTCCGTCTTCGCGCTCGGCACTCTGCGATAACAACCAAACAGGATCCGTATAAGGACCGACGAGAGGATAAAAAGATGACGATAAGAAATGAAGGGTGTGCTCTACTTTAGCGATGACACACATGGGAGCAATCGCGTGCGGAACAATGTTCATACCTAGACGGTGCAACTCTCGTCTTGCCACTGGTAAACAACCGAATGGTTTTTATGTTTACTAGTGATGTTCGGACCGGACCGCATTATCATGCCCCTTGAGCAAGCACTCAATGCAAGGGCCGTTCCTCAGCTCAACTCATTCATTGACTACTTTAGGAAGGATGAACCCGAAGTCATGATCCGGTCGGTGATAACAACGCTAGCGACACAATCCCTAAGGCAGGTGCAGATATCAGATAGTCATCAAGCCGCGGGCCACAGTAGGCTGCCGACAAGGTTGGTGATACCTTGCTACATGTCATTGCAGTAGGCGTAGAACGCAAGCAGATTGCGCACAGCCCTATTATGTAGACAGTGCAACTGATGCCAATAATGATCATAAAAGCAACATGCCTGTCCTCTCAGTCTGAGAGAACAGACGATCGGTGATATCTTTCAAGGTACCAGCATCTCGTATCATCTTGCGTCTCGTGCATGAGTATACGTGTTAGATTAAGCCACTGATTACATCATGATGATGTCATCATCGCTGGAATTTCTTCAAGACTTGTTTTGCCTCTCTCTCAGCCCCGTGACAGCGGCAGCATCTCAAATAGTCAAACAGTGATGAGTTATATTGCATGCGAGCACGCAGACATACGTACCTCTAGCCGCCCGGAGACAGATGGCCGTCTACCGACCACCACCAATTCCATTGCTACATCGATATCATGTATTAACATTATGACGGGGGAGTGTTTGTGCCCGGTTAACCTGCGAGTGGCAATGGCAGCCCAGTAGCTTGGCCTTGCGCGAATCGACTCAGGTCAGCTGAAACCATTACTATATCGTCTCATGCCGCTTGCTGAGGCCCTCGGCCCGAGAGGACACCTTGGGGCGAGCGCTGAGGGCTGCAGTATGTGGTAGGAGTTAGCGCGCTCCATTCGACCCTGTTATGCGAGGCTATCTAGCAGTTGTAGCTCTATGATTTGGCTGTGTGTGGATCGACTTCGTTCGGCAGACTGCTTTTGGCCATGGTGGTCCTTACTTCCTAGACGTCCGTGCGTGAAGACAGCATGCGGCGCGTGCTGATGGCCCAAGCGTAGGTTGTGTCACACAGTAGGCAGTGAAGATGGTGGTCACTGTATGCAGCCAGTAGCCGAGAAACACTGGGCAATAGGGCCTTCAGGCTATCGAACCATCACTTGTCTGGTTTCATGAAGAGTAGAGAGGGTTTTCTTCTAAGCTTGCTCTACCGTAGGGAGATTACCTTTCCATCGTTCACTGCATACTAAGCATTGCCCACAATCAGTCGCTCGTACTCGACAAGTCGCCGTGTGATGCGACTAATCGACTAGCGCTCATTGATAAACAGTAGCGTTACTATTTCTGAGGCGAAGAACCAGTGTAGGTTCATATTCTACCCTCCCCCTCGCTCGTTAGAGATGAAGGGCACTACTCTCCTGCTCCCCTTCCTCACTCTACTTGAAGGCTACCTTCCTCCGAGGCGTTCTCTGGCCAATATCGAGTATCGTCTGTATGAGGCTGGTGACATTATGGAAGGCCAGAAGCTCGACCGTTGTAAGGAAGACCCTTGTTATGTCGCTGTAGATCTTGGGACCAGCGAGAAGGTGAGCAGCCGACCCTGAGAGGATTCCTCCGATGATTCCTCCTAGCACAGCAATCTCGTATCGGGACAGAAACAGGCTGTTACAGGCTGTTACAGTCCCAACTTAGGCCAGTTTCAGCTGTGCCGAACAGCTGGAATTTTGCGAGGTTGGGGATTCGCTAATTGACTAGCAGACTGCAAGTTGCAGTCCAAGGGGAATCCGCCTGTCGATTTTCCTGTCTTCGCTGCATGCCGAGAGTTGCTCCTGCTGTTCAGACGGTGATTGGCATTATTGAGATGACCATTCCCTCTCGAACCCTGGAAAAGTCCTTGGAGAAGCTCATCAGGGCAGCGATGTAGCGAATATTCTCCCACAAGGTTCACATGCCTTTTAAGTTACTTCTGACTCAGGCCAAAACCGACTGAGGCAGGCAAGATCGGTTATATAAACTATGTGAGTATCTTACACTCAACCTAGCGACCTAACGCGTTGTTTGACCTCGTCTGCCCTTCCAGAGATGGCCCGAGAAAGATGCTGCTAATCTGCGATATCAATGCTTTGGTTCTCAGGTTGAAGTGCTGTCTAAATGGCAGGGGCAGGGGATCGGTAAAGCTCTTATAACCAGTACATTCGGATACGTAGGTTTCCAGCGGTGCTACTCTTCCCGCTACCAGAAGACGTTTGATGATCTCAGATCGCGACCCAGAAACGCGATGTTGTCGCCATGTACCTCCTCGTGCAGACAACCAAAGCGACGGCCATTGCGCTGTATGAGAAAACCAAGTTCAAGAGAATCACCCGTAAGCACCGGGGAGGTCATCGCTGTGCTGTGACTGATGCTCTCAGAGGAAAACATTTATTATGTCTACGCCCGATACGACTTCACTTGAACTCTCCACATTATGAGGAATTGAGATTGCTCGATCATCCTCACTTAGTCTACAGGATCAAATCCGCACATGCGCGCAGACGTTGAAGCGCGCTGATTTATTCTCGTCGCTTTTCGCTAATATTTATCGAAAGTCGATTTAGCATGCGGAGGCGACGCCTCCGAGGCGTTAGTGGATATCGATTATTAAAGTGAGTATTGAATAGTCGGACCCCTAGTAGAAAAATATATTCTATTTGATCTCATTGAGCGGAAGCTACTTGTCATTGCTTTCGAGACCGACACAGCGTCGAGTTATGTAGTCACGGTCCCTACCTCGAGGACGCTGACATCTTCCTCAACTCACCCACATCTTGAATCAAGATGTCTAGGATGAAAGTTCTTGCCACCTTGCTGTGGCCCGAGAGGTCACACTGCGGTCCGACGGGATCTATGTTGCGCTGTCGCGCCCAGCCCGTTACTCGTCAATAAAAGCTCTGGTCTTCGAGATGGTGTACGACGCCCCCCGCCCCCGAGATATTGCTGCAGTCGAAAAACCCTCGAGTGACTCGAGGGTTGACGGCACCGGCAGCGATCCTGAGGATCGGATCCTCCCTTGGTAGTTCTGCGCTGCGGAGAACTACGTAGAACTGCGTAGACTACGCAGCATTCAACGTCTCTAGCCCAATGCCACCCATGACTTTCACCCTCAGAGCGTCAGCTGCTGCAGTTACGTTTGTCTCGAACTCACCGTTCGTTACCGCTAGCGGCACAATTACCCGCCACAACCCTACTGATGTAAGGGCTTCGAGCGAATCTCATGCCTGCGCTCCGTCGGCCGGGCAAGAGGCTTGCACGGGGTTCGTCAGATAACTTTTCGAATTTCACTCGCTCTTATATGTTCATAAACGATTCTAGATTTTACTGATTTTCCTTTTTTTCGGAAAAACTTCCTTTTTTTCCTTTTTTTCTTTTTCCTTACTATTTTGAAAATTTTCATCTTGTGAAGTTTTCAGGACTATCCTCCACAGTATGGACATTCACGCTTCGAAGTCGAAAGGAACGCTACCCTTTGCATTTACAGTAACGGTTTAACTTAGGACTGGAGGAAGACGGGATCAAAAGGCTATGAACATCTACATTAACGACACCGTGATTCATACATCTCGAATCCGTTGTTCCGAGGCTGGCGAACGAGCAGCTTTCGAAACTTCGTAGGAATTGACAGCTTCCCCTGTTGCATTGGGACTGCTTCCTTTCTAGTTACGGAGACAGCCCCGTCCTCACATGGTTCTCTTACGGCAGCGGGGAGGTCTTTGACCGCAAGATGCACGATTTTTCGAACGGTGTACCCCAGGGAGCGGGCATGGATCCACTCAGAGTGCTGCATCCCTCCCGTGTACGTAACGAGAGAATCAGCTTGTACAAGTCGGCGAGGGAGCTGGGGCCTACGGCTGTTCTCCGTGAACGCGATGAAACCGCCCCTCAAACGCCAAGAAGGCGAGTCGCAGCGAATAAACTGAGGGGCTTATGCTCGGCCGTGTTCGATTATGTTGAGGAAGAGCTCGGCTCTTTTGAGGACGCGTGCGAGGTCTTCTACCGAGCCTCGAACGACACTATCAACGCGGCTCATCGTCACGGATGGGACTCTGTGCAAGACGATGACGAGTTTGGCATCATCAATGTCTTCCCTAAACTTTAGGGAAGACATTGAGGGCCTAAAGAGCGGTAACTAGGTGGAAGCTGTAGCTGCATGCTCGGCAAGTTGGAAAACATCTCTCTCTCTCGCTCGCGGCCGCCATACGGCCAGGCGACTCCAAACCACCATGAGGGCAATGTTGGAGTTTGTAAGGTTCTTGGTAGGGCGAACCAAACCACAATAAGTAGATAGGCGATGCAGGCACGTGAAACATAGCTGGGTCTTCGGGAGGCACTTGAAACACGCCACTTCTGCGTTGGCACTAGTTTGACAACAAGTGTAACGGTGTCTTTCCCTTTCGACTCGAGCCCATCAAATGAAAGGCCAACGGGAGGAGACGAGTCGCGTGAGGCTCACACGACAGTGTGACTGACGACAAGTGGCAGTGTCACCACCAGTTACGAGGAATAAGGAGGCCCGGATTGACGCGATTGAAAATCGCATCTCGTTTCGGTTCGGCCGATTGTATTGACGCTGTAGCACGCAATACTCATTTACTACGTACGATAACAACGTGTATTAACATGCTGGGTCTGATCCAGTTAATATAATGATGCTCTGAAGGGAGATTTCTGGACGTACCAGTCTGGTACTACCAGATCCACGATCTCGGCGAGGCAAGTCAACGTAGACGGTATCGGCCCATGATTGCGTCACGGAAATGAGCACACATTGCCAAATATGTGCCGAATCTGTTATCCAACTTGTCCATCACCTTCTTGCAAACTTCTGTCGGATCCTTCGGCTCGCGTGTAGAAAACTTCACCCGAAAATCCCTTCCCAGCGGATCTTCCATGCGATCGTCTTCATCATACTCTTCAAAATCGGCCTCTTTCCTGTACAAGATAGGCCACAGGGCGTGACCAGAGGGGTAGAATCGACTGAGTGCTCCGTGGTTCAAACTGAAAGCATGTCTCTGGGAATATCTATTTTCCTCCGCGCGAGCCTACAAGTCCGCTTGAAAAGCCTCCCACTTATTTGTTCTTGGGCAGGCGACGTACATGGTCTGTAGCGTGAAGTCTGGCCCAACGATTATTCTGAACGATCTTCTGTCGTATGTGAGCTTCTTATTGGAAAAGAAGCAGCAGTCGGACGTCGCGTTCTCCAGTGGAGGAAACCCCTGAGAGGTTGGAGGAACACTGGGGGCTCCCGCCTGGCTGAGGCCCCTCGATCGTCGATACGACACGAACGCACAGAAAGGAAACAGCCCCTACTCCTACTAGGTTGCCTTGGCCGTCCCCCACGTAACTTACATCATTAGGCTTCTTACCGTCGTGTGGGTTGGACGACATCGCCACCGAGGCAGCTGCGGTGATGACGATTATACGTTTGATGAACATTTGAATGAAGCCTGCGTGGGGACGATGGCGATGAGAAAAACGAGACAGCTGCTCATCAACGCAGCTGGGCCAATAGTACTCTACTCAAGCAGGAGCGTTGGCGGTTACGGTATTGGGCCAGTCTAGTAGAAGTGGTGGGGTGCTGGTGCAGAGGTCGAATGAGCTATGGTGCGCACGAACTGTTAGATTAGATAACTCAACAAGAGTCGTTTACAGTGGTTCTTGGGTTATAACTACAGTAATAACAGTGATACGTAAGCTACTGTAGGCTAGCAAGGAAGACAGTCACAAGGGGTGAGACACTCAATTGTGTACAACTTCTCCTCACACGAACGAAGGTATACACACCATCGGTGTATCATACACGGCATGATGTCGCTTCGTGGCAGCAGCGATGGAGAGGAGCATATTCCCTATGGCCCCTGTTTCGAGAATGGTCGTCCTTCTAGTGGGCTATCGGCCCGTCAACCCTCAACACGCCTTGGCTTTTCGTTGCTTCCTTTTCGCGTAATTCTTTCTCAACTTTCATTAGAGTCAATTCCCAACGTTCAAGCATTGGAAGGAAGGGCGCTTCACGCATGTACTGCCGGCAGCAGTCTCGCCGTGCATCAGAGCGGACGGTTAACCGACCCAGGCTCAGGGTGAAGCCAACCATCATGTCACCTCCGACCTTGCATATCACCAGACCTCCCCCCCCAGTCGCACGGAATTGGAGGCCGCTCGAAAATCGGACAACATGCGGAGGCGAGCGAGATATCGAACGGTATCTGGTCTGGGTAGAGTGGCTATCGTCGCTTTGTAGGGAGCTTTTGTTTCATCTGGTCTGTTTCTCAGGTAACGCATCGAATTGGGATGGAGATCCGCTCAGCTGCGACTGAGTGTATTCCTTGTCCGCGGCCTCGCCCCAGCAATGTTACAACTTGTCTACGAGGACAGTCAGCGACGACAACCCCGGTGGTGTACTGCGCACGCAAGGAAATGGCAACCACAAACACCAACAACCAACATCTTCATGGTCCGAACCCTAGTATCATTCCTTTCCTAAACGCCATAATTCGAGCTGAATTCAGAGCTAGATCGTGTCGATCAACTGGCGGAAATGAACGCAGATATCCTCGTACGACCCGTACCTCTTCTTCAACTCATAGGCCACCCACAAACAGAATTCTTTGAAGTCGCCCGTCTCACTGCGGAAAGACGTCCGGGCGAAATCTTGCACAAATGGATCTTCGATGGGATTCTCGCCCCGGTATGTCTTCCTCCCGTTAGGTTTCTTCAACAAGATATGCCACAGGACATGTCCGGAGGGAACGTAGGAGCGCAAGGTTCCGTTGTCACTAAAGACAGAATGAAACCGTGAAGACAACGGACACTAAAATTCAATTAACCCAATCCAGAGCAGACTAAATTGGTATTTAATAATTTAGTTTTGATTCGACAAAATTGCGATTTCAGTCACTTAAAATAAAGGTCGCGCAAGATCTCACAAACAGACCGCTTTCAAGTCCAGCCCCCTTACAAGTTCATTTGCAGTGCATCTCGCGAACGAGTTTTCGGGCATGTGATGTAGTTGAGCCGCAGCTTGAAGGTTGCAGCGTAAGATACCCTGAGCGCTTTCCTGCCAGCTCTGAAGTCTGCATTGAAGAAGAGGCAAGAGTCGTTGCCGGCGTTGAGCAGCGGTGGGAAGTCCTGAAGATTGATCGATTGCTCTGTCTACATAGCACAATCGAGCTGTGCTTATGCTAGCTGCGCATTATCAGCCCATGCTCTCTACTACTCTGAGTAGTTGATTCAACACTTTATCTGCTCTATCTCGTTCACTGTGAGCCCAATCTACTCATTCCGTGTTCTACAACTACACCCCCTGTAACGAGATACTGCACGACTCATGTAGGATCGTCATGAAGAGGAATTCCACTCCAAGTACGATTAACCGAATCTTCCTGCTCGACTTACATCATCAGGCTTCACTGCGCCAATGGCGAGACTGGCAGGTAGGACGAATAGGATCGTCACGACGCCAGCGATGGTGATGATGTGCTTGGAAGACATTTGAATAGAGCCTACGCGAGCGGATGGGTTGGGCGCCCTCTCCTAGCAAGATGAAGTACTAAGGTAACGAGATGCTACTCGCTCTATCTGAAGAATTTCTTCGTAGGTGGCCAATCGTGTAGGAGACGAGGAGGCTCAGAGACTCGAGCCGTTTATGGAATGACAGACTAGATGGCAACGTCACCTGCGCAGTTACAAGGGAATTGAATACCGCTCGAGGGAGTACCATCAAATCGGGCGAGCGAGGTAATCTCCTTCCCCAGGAGTCCTCAACGGATGTGTTGATTTGAGGTAGAGGACACGAGTTGCTGTGCCCTTCTTAGTGTGAATAGAAGAACAGAGTGAGTCGGCAGCTGATTATCAGCCTACTGATCGTTCAGAACTATTACTGATAGTCTATTAGCTCATCGTGTGGGGTTGAGCGGAACCCGCTCAGCGGATCTTCATGATTCTTGCGCCCGCCAGGAGACTTCCAAGCAAGATGCGAATGAATTGCGAAGGGCAATTATACTTCGTTCTGCACGCGTGCACAAAGCGTTTCGTCTTCTAGCGTTTCGCTAGAAACCGTTTCATCATTACTCACTCTCTCACTTTCTTCTGTTTTCCTAACTATTATGTCCTCCAGTAATTCTCAGTCTGCGTTCCGTTCAACTCAGAGCTTGATGCAACTTGCATCATGCAAGCTAGGCTCGTTTCTCTCTAAATCCGACCTTGGATACGTTACGTATCCTTGGCAAATGTAAACCCTGCGAATTGCTCATGCAGACAGGGCTTTCAATAGCGTATCATAGAACGGGTTATGATAGTACAAGATGGACGGACGTAAATAAGCTTGAGTACTAGGGGGCGGCTAGTCGACCAGCCTCATATCATCCCGGCTCCAACTCAAGATTTTCCCCTAGTAGCTCATCCTCATGATCGTTACTGGACCACTGTGGGCCGCCCACACAACAACCATGTAACAGCTATGAACAACAACGCGGGTTTTCGTGGACTATTAGTCCGCAAAGTGACGAGAATTCCGTGCCAATCTGAGATATTCACGTTCCATTCTTTCCGTCTCCCTTTTGTAGTTGACGGCAGCCTCTGCCACTCTCTCCCAATAAGTCTTCGGAGCCGTGCTTTCCTTCCTAGGGCGCGCCCGAAGGAAATCATCAAACGGGTCAAATTCGTCACCGGTCCAAAGGCGATAAGAGGGATGAGGGATCCCCTTATGTTCGGAAGTCCTCAAACGTGGAAGGGAGGCCTGAAGGCAGAAGAGTTCCGAGTGCCGACTCCCTGTGGGCTGATGCCAGGGTGATGATAGTATCAAGGCCGGCAGGGAAGATTTGTTGAGCATCATTCGTGCCATACGATAACTTATAGTCGATACGTGCCCCATAACTCACATCATCAGGCTTCGATGTGCCGGTGGCGAGATTCTCAGGTGGGTTGTCGACACCCCCAATGGACGACGTAGCCACTGCGGCAGCTGCGGCGAGGATGATGACTTTCTTGGTAGACATTTGATTGAAGTCTGACCGAGCTGGAGAGCACGGAATCTTCTTATCGTAGCAGCCATGCATTGAGAGAGGGCTCCAGCACGTTAGACAACTCCAGGATCTGGAGCACAGATTGCGAGCCCGGAGTTTGCCCGGAATTCAAACTGTGCTCGAAAGCGGCAACAGACCCAAGGCGAGCGACACGATCATCACCAGAACCGACCACCCCGGAAATTGAAATCTGACCAGACAGCAGACTTGCTACAACGGTTGTATTACAACCCGGTACTGTATTTGACAGCGGGGAATCGAGAAATTGAGCCACCCGGCCGCTGCCCTCAGAGGAGTGCCCTGCGAGCAGCGGGCGGGCCGGGAATTTTGCTCAGGATGTCATGCAACTCATGGAATCTGTGCATAGGATGCACCAGCGTTTCAGACTGGAAGCAGAATGTCCGATGTCGTGGCAGTGAATTCATTTGGACTTATACGCTATCGGCATCACTGATACCGTATCAGCATGGGTCTAATCAGATGTCATCTAATAGATGACCTATCTAAGATAATCTCCGATAGGCCATCTAAAGGCGCGTCATCACGCGTCTTGACTTGACAGTGGTTCGCCACAAACCACCTGATCACACTGCGTATCAATTGCTACAGAGAGCCGGGCTTGACGCGTCATGCCGCATGCGTGACGCAGCAAATGGCGGAATTGGGCGATATCGGCAAGAGCCAGAGTGGGCAGAAACCCGCGTTGTACTTGAAAGACACGTACGCGTCATAACTGATTGACACAACGACCGAGTAACATCGACGAACAACGACAAAGGTTCACATGGACTTATGGTTAAACGGTCCAAACTAGGTACCTCTCAGAACTTATAGCTGGGTGATCTTAGTCACCTCACGATAGACCGAGCACATCCCCCTGAACGTGGCATATTTATCTATCAATGCTTCTCGAACGCTCAAACAAAAGTCTCTCGGATCTGCAGTTCCCTCTTCAGGAGGTGTCACGAAGAGATCCGACTCGAGTGGATCGGCGATGTGATCGCTTCCCTCGTATTCCACATACTCAGGATCATCCCAGTGACGCCACTGGCCCACCGCGTGGGTCGACGGATAGTAACCAAGTAGAGCTCCGTTGTAACTGTTATAAAAAATAAGATTCTCCTCATTTCTATTGCCTTACAAATCGGCTTGGAATCTTTTACAGTGACGAGTCTCCGGGCATGCGATGTAGTCAGTCGTCAGGTCGTTGTCCTCCAGGCTTATCCTCACTGCTTCCCTGTGGTCTCCATTTTTGCCGTTGTCGAAAAGACAAAATTCATCGTTCGCACTTTTCAGAGGAGGGAAGCCCTGAGGAAAGGAGCGCCCAGCCTAGCTCGGTCGAATGACAAGACATCGACGCTCAGATCCCCAGGGGCCGTCTGCGATACGCCCCGTAACTCACATCATCAGGCTTCACTGTGCCGATGGCAAAGCTAACGAGTGGGCAGTATAAGACCGCCAGGACGCCAGCGATGGTGATCTGTTTGTTAGGCATTTAAATGAAGTCTGGTCTGACAGAATGAGATGGAAGCTTGTCCATGTGGCGATTATCGGCGATCATCACCACAGCGGGGATGGGCGGGCAGCCCGAGTAGTGGCGACGCCACTACTCGGGAGGCATACTCAATCCACACCAGGGACTGGTTTCCCACGAACTAAACTGATCTTCTACAGTCACCCCGGGCATAGGGAGTCTTGGGAGCTGGGAAATTGAACTCAGCTCGAAAATGTGACGGCACAGCAGGCGAGCGAGACATCACGCTATGTTGCATCCTAGAGGCCCATGTGCCTCGATTCCGATTCCGAGCAGACGGATTTCAATCTGCGATTTTAGGTGCTCAATCACCAAGTTCTGGAACTCAGCTAAGTCGACTTAAAGTTGTCAGATGAGGATGTACAATGCTCCACCAGCTCGCCGTATATATGCTCCCGATGCTCAGGATGGGCCTCATTCCCTCACCGTGCTACTTCAAGATGAGTAACCTGGAACCTTAGTATACCCGACGGAAGAGAGTCTCGTCTCTCGTGTCTCAACTTCCGTCGTTATTCCCTCTTGGTTTCCACCACTACGCACAACGGTTGTGCCGCAACCCGCTTCTTCACTAAGAGTCGTTCGATACATCGTTCGCGGCTGGGTCACTCGCTCCATTACGATTCTCATTCTCCTCGGTGCACCGTCTAGGTATGAACATTGCTCCACTCACGATTGCTCACAGGTGTGTCATCGCTAAAGTAGAGCACACCCTTCATTTCTTATCGTCATCTTTTTATCCTCTCGTCCGTCCTTATACGGATCCTGTTTGGTTGGCATCGGCAGATATCCATTTCCCCTCAACTACAACGCAATACGTAAAGTATAAATATGACGGACGCACATCCTGGGGTGGTAAAATCCAATTCTACATGTCATCATTTCTTGCTGGTAAATCCATTGAAGATTCTTCCCTTCAAAGCCGCGAGCGCCAAGCTCGGTCCACTAGGAGCTCTTCCTCGCGGAACGATCTCCCTCATCCTGAAGATAGCACTATCGCACAGCACAACCCAAAGTAACTCACCAGCCGGCCTCGACGTACGGCGGGGGCGTCAGACTTCCTAAAGAGCGACTCAATCACTTGGTAGTGGTCATTTGACGATAACCACGCTTCTCAGGCATTCTAATAAATCGCCTCAGCCTCACTATCATGAACGCCGGCGAAGCAGTGGGCATAACAACGTCGTTTATAACAGTACGACGCACGACTGCTGCATCGTACTCTACGTGTTAACAGAAACGGTTCGTATAGCTGAGTACCTAGCGCTAGCATAGCAATACACTGTCAACCGTACCCTCAGGTAGGTGTCACCCCAGATCCCTTCATCCCAGGAATTCTTGCATCCACTGACCGCCGAACCACCGCCCAATTTCACGAGCAAAAATCAATTAAGAATTCGTGCCGGTTTTTAGTCGGTGATAACCTACTCGGCTGATCCGCAAAGTCCGAATGCCTGTATGGCCGCGCTGGTGGCGTGAGATCTCTCCTCACCGCTCCGACGTGATGCGGCGGTGACGACCCTAACGACCGTATCATGCCCAGAACGAAGCTCGACAAAATACTCACTGTGTACTGCCAGGTTAGGAGGCGCCACAGCGGCGAGCCTAAAATGTAAGACATAAATCGCTTCGCTCCGCTGAGCTCCCACTTTCTTCCATCTGGCATTGGAGGCGGAGGCTGCCAGGCCCCCTTCTGATCGTTCGAACCACTCCTTCGGTAACTCAGAGATCCCTCTGCCACTGGCGAGACCGCGACCGGAGCACCGGTGATCTGCCAGAATTACACAAAAACGCCAATTTTGGTATAAAGTGTTTCGCCGTTTTTTGAGGTCGTGCCGAGGACCGCTCCCGCTGTCTTTATTTCCACATGCTCCTATCCACCAGATTCTATTTTACCGCTACTTCGCGTCATTTGGCAGTCGTAGAAGATGATGAGATCTTACTGGGTTTATCGCTGGCTTCATCTGTTGACGCAATCGAGCGGCGAGCGGTGGCAGCTCTCCAACTCCCCCTTCACCCGCTGCCTGAGAATTCGATAACTTCCTTTTGACAACTCAGCATAACTTAGCACTCTCTACATAACACAATCGAACCGTGTCGCGTGTGAGTTTGAAGACCAACGCCGACAGTACGACTTAGACTAGCACCGATAAACCTCTCTCTGGGGGATCACTTGAACCTGTTGAATAGGCCCAAGCCAAGGCCCTTGGCCCAAGGGATGTTGCTCTCAGAGCGAGGTCATCGTCGGTGCCACCGACTCGGTGGAACCTTGCGAGCACTAGCTTCATCAAACCACCTCTCGTCCTCTCGACTACTCAATTCACTTTTCTCTCTCACTATGAACCCATTCTAATCTTGCCACGTCCGAGATCGCGTGATCGCGTAGGCACACGAACCTCTATGTGAATGGTGAATTCTCTCACACCGACCACACCGACGCTACTGGAACTAGGGCTCACGGGCGTCGTCCAAAAGTAGAAGGACAAAGTTGGCGCAAACCTTTCGAGACAATTATAAGTGCTTCGAAAATATTTGTTTCCATGCTCGCGACAAGGTGCCTTGAGGGCTAGTCACAAGTAGGTGGTATGTTGAGAATCTAGGAATCTTGCCGAATCTTGCATTTCCTCAACAGCGTTACCCAGTATGTCGACGTGGCTCAAGAGTATACCCAGGAAGACAAACGCCAGTGAGGATATTCGACGCGCCTCCCAGGTCATCCACAGATCTCCCCGACACAAAAATCCACCATTCAGCGCCGGCAATTTACTGAGACATCTCCGTGAATCCCCGTATGACAACTCACCCCAGCGGACGCTGTTGGCATCCCGAAGCAGGCCGCGCGCTCTTCTTGCGAACCATCACCCTTCTCACGGTCCACCTGCTTCGGCCATTCACGAACCCTCATCAGTGCGGTGTCGCCTATTACTCGCAATTTTCCAAAGTTCGCCGTTCTTTCTAATTCATCATCATCATCATCTATACTCTGAAACGCCGCCGAAAAATACTGGCATTCAAAAATCGCTTCGCTCCGCCCTACTCGTGGTGGGGTTCTTCCCCTTTCCCTGGTTGGTGTCGAATCTCTCACAACCGACCGGCTGCGAGGTGGCGTTAAACTCGACAATCTGCTACTCGCCTGCTGAGGACAGAAAAAATCGGAAAATTCGAAAAAGACCAGAAAATTTTCAGAAAAAAAGCGAAAAAAATTAACAAAACATTAAAGAATGTCATTGGAAAAAAAATCCTGCAGGAACGAAAAAAAATCTGATCCAAGAAAATAATTTTCGTCACCATCCCGTACTACCAACTTTGACGGCGGCGTTGACGGACGCGAGGAGGAAGTAAATAACTCCGTTCTCAGTTTAATAAGATCCGAATCCCGCGGAAACTTCCCGAGCGCTATCGTCAGCGTCTTCTGGGCGTCTCCTGAGAAACGAAATATCCCCACCTTCGCTCCGCTAGAGAAAGCGACTTAAAGCGAAAAATCTCGCCCTTCTCCTGGAAAAGGGCGAGATTTTTCGTAAAATTTTCGGAAAAATTTTCGGAAAAATTAGGTATGGAGAAGTTCTCCATACCAAATTTTTTCGCAACTCACAACCGCCCAACTCACCCAAATGACCCATTTTGATCTTCGCCCTCACCAAATTATAATGCGCTCGCACAGACTGCTCATTGATCTCCAACTAACAACCCCAAAATAAGAAATCTTGTAATATTGCTCTCACTTACGCATTTCTCAGCATCCTCCCGACTTTCACCCCACTTCGCCAGTGCAGCATACGCTGTAGACCGATTACTAACCTCATGAATTTAGCGCGCGCCCAGTTGATCGATTCTCACCCACCTATAATATACATGATTAGTGCTATCAAAATCAATCGCCCGACTGTAGTGTTGAACCGCTTCTTCGAATTTCGACGACCGATAGCATTTATTTCCTTCCTCCTTGGCAGCCTAGCAACCGTCACTGCGCCACGAAATTCCCGGCCCCCTTTTCTACATCCGCGCGGGTACGCCGATTTTTCAACAACTCGATATCAAACTTCTGCCGTTTGTCTGGATCCCTCAGTACCTCACAGACAGCGATATATTCCAGAAAAATGCCGCTGGCGAGGATCGAATCCGCGACCTATCCTTAGTACCGCATAAGCTTCATTAATGATCTGACTCTTCCCCAAGGCCTCCTCTCTGCCGTCCCCTTTATGCTTATCAGGATGCCATAATTTAATCGTCTCTCGATACCTAACCGGGAGCCCTCCCATACCGTAAATCCCACAATTCTCGAGTTAGAATCCTCCAATACCCAGCAGACGAAGATATCTCGAGGCGAACCCAAAAAAGAGGGAGAAAGAGTTCCCATGGTGCTATTATGATAACCTCACGAACTGGAACATACGGGTGCCTATCAATAGTTTCAAACTCACAATATTCAAGATTCAATATTTTATAGTAACAAATCTAGATTTATTAAATATAAAAAATATTCACCTATTCTCAACATTTACTTGTCGGACGCATGGAGTGGTACGAAAGCACCATCAGTGGCTGAGACTGCCAGACACATGTGAGGCGCTGTCACCGTACAGGAGATTCCGTATCATAGCACATAAAGCTGGTGCTATGGAGCTGTCCCTCTAGCGCCTCCACGCTATAGTCCCGTTGAGCTCTGTACTACCAAGTTTATGGCTACTAGTTCAGATTTCTACCAATCCCTCATGGCATTGAGTTCTAGAGGTCAGGATTCCGGGACTGCAGTAGACACACACCTCGAGTGCAGCCCACGCGAGTGATAACTCGCAGTCGTGGTACTCAACCCTAGAAATTAACTGTCTTTAAGAAAGCCATTCCAGTATAGGCCTGTTACCAGGATAACAACGATGCACTAAAGAGTGACTGTGACTGACCGTCACATTGGCAAGAGATCCCAACAACTTTCAGTTCTTCATTTATTTTTACAATACTACGTTTAAATATTATTATCACTAGGCTTTGTTCATACGATAATGATACACCTCAAGTGAGATTTCCTCATTCATACGGCAAATTTTCATGTACTTTTGCTCTCAGGACAACCAGCGATCTGCCTCGACGATGACCTCGCTCCGAGAGCAACATTCCAGGCACGGTCCAGGTATCAACATTGCCCCAAAGTGAGGAGGCATCGCTAGAGTAGAGCACACCCATCATCTTCTATTCTTTTTCCCCGCCGACCGTTCCCATACGGATCTTGTTGGGACGTTACTGCACCGCCCGACAGGCTTAACTGATCCCCCATGCGCTAGTCTAACGAAGCCGTATTGTCGTCATTTCAAAATTACACAAACCAACGATTCACATTTTGCCGCCTTCATTCAGATCGCAAGATTCGACGTTACCTTTCCGAGCAGGGTGGCGAAGTGTATAAAAAATTTTCGGAAATTTTCCCGGGAGAGAAAAGGGAGGAATTATTTCGACAATCAAGACGGGAATTATCGAGAGGGAAAAATGAATTTTTCTCAACCCCCAGCCGTCATCCTCTCGAGTACTTCTCACCTCGCTTCGGTTCCCATACCCTCTCTTCGCAAAACTTTCTTTCCTCTACAAGACGAGAATTTTCTCAAAAAACATTTACAACATTCCCGAAATTTTGACAAACTTTTATCTTTTCTCTACCCTTCCTTCAAGTATTATGTCAATAGGAAATTGAATCTTGTACTTCTCTATCGAATCGAATCGAAAGCACTTCTACTAGTCCGCCACCAGACGACGTACTGGAATGAGCGCCTTCCGCCGCATCCAAGCAAGAATACCTTCTACAACATAACAGCGAGTTGATAATTTCTACTTTCTCACCATCCCTCAATAGTTCAATGGTAATTGAAACTCAAACTTCCAACTGCGAAGTATTTCTATACCAGCATCTCGCCAAATCTTGCAATCTTGAATTTCCTCAGCGCCCTCCTCCCATTACTACGCTGTCTTTATCTCAGCATCAGTGGCCGTAGGGCAAATCCCCAAAACTTCATAAAAATCCTTGAACTCTGCCGGTGACGATGATGACATATATGAACCCTGAAGAGCAATTTCGTGGCGCAGTGACGGTAACCCGATTGACAACCCGACGCGAAAAATGTATTTTTGGAAATGCTATCAGTCAGTGAGAGTGAATAATCTTCTTATTTGATACTCTTCTTCTTCGCCATCAACGCCTTCGCGGCGGCCTTCTCGGCGGCCTTCTTTTCATTCTGAAAAACAAAGTATTGATCACAACAGGAAATATTTCCGCGAAAAAATGAAGGAAACCCGAACACAGGGGAGGACCTCTTTTCATTCGAAAAATTTGACGACAAAAATTCAAAGACCAAACCTGGATCATCATTACTACTGTAAGATGACCAAAACGAACACGAAAGACGCGAGTTTTCCTTCCCAAGAAAAGCGACGGAGAGAACCACGAGAACCGCTGTGATAACGGGAATGTTGAGGAAGGAGATACGTCGTGATGACGAGATATCATCCAAGATCACCGAGAGTTACGAAAAATGTGGTATGAGAAGGACCTACCATCTGCTTCTTCATGGCGATAGTATCGGCATCATCGTGCTTACCCGACTTGGGAGCCTTGAGCGGCTTAGCCTTCCCGCCTTGAATATGACGACTCATATCAACAAATGGGAGAACCCAAACTTAACCTATTTTGTATCTTACTAGCTTCAACCTAGGATACCCCCAACACAACATTCAATACCAATTGTATAGATACAGCGGAAATATTCCTCACCCTAAAATTGGAGTATCCTTGGGTGGAGAAAAATCTTCCGGCTGCGGGCGCTGAGGAAGTTCAGCGCTGAGTGTGAGAGGAATAATTTCTGACGTAGTGATGACAATCGGTATAATTCTGCCGCATGCCAGCTTCGACCTAAGATACGCTTATGCCAACTTGCGAGAGAAACTAATCGTCAACGATCCAGTGGTAATTTATAGACGTGATGGTGATGATGTAAATTACAGTAGAGGGAGAGGGAAGAAACAAACAGTATCGATGGCCGAGCAGAAGAGACGGCGAATCTTAGGTTGATCCGAGGCAATCATAGAATAACTTAGTAGCGACGGTATCCTGACAAAGATATCATAAATAAACAACAGCCGAGAGAGGTCGAAGCTAGTAAGATACGCGTGAGCAAGATACTCACCTCCGTTGCCACCGCGGTAACCTCCACCACCTCGAGAGCCTCCCCAGCGACCATTACTCGACCCGCCGTAACCCATGCTGCTCTGAGCGATCTTCTCCAACTCAGGAGGAATCTGAGGAGGATATCAAAATACTAGCAGTGTAGCTTAGGGAAGGGACAACGACACAAAGGAGGAGGTCGCGGGTTCGATCCCGGCATCCGACATTATTACCGCTTGCTCGGCCTCCCTCAGGACGCCGATGAGGTCCTTCGCCATTTTATATTTATCAGGAGTGAAGAAAGAGTAAGCGCTTCCCTTCGTACCAGCACGACCCGTTCGACCTGACCACCGAAAAACGTCACCTCCGCGGATCGAACCCGGGACCTTTCGATTACCCACAACCTACCAATGCGATGGACGTAATCCTCTATTTGGCCTGGGAAATCGTAGTTGATAACATGGCGGAGGTCCTTAACATCCAGTCCACGACTAGCAACATCCGTGGCGATCATGATCGGACTCTTGCCCGACTTGAACTCTTGCAAAACCCAATCGCGCTCTTCCTGCTTCTTATCACCATGAATGCACAATGCCGGCCAGCCGTCCATTCTGAAACCGCCAAAAGATACGCCTCCGCGCACAGCGAAGATTTCCCACCTGAGCATCCTAGTGAGATCATCAGCGGCCCTCTTCGTGTCGGTAAAAACGACAATTTTCGAGCCGTCCATAATTCTCTCCAAAAGCTGCTTCAACTTGTCCTTCTTTTCATACTCTTGCACCACGTCCACATACTGGGTAACGCTGTTGAGGAAATGCAAGATTGAGCAAGATTGCAAGATACTGCCCACCCCACGTACTTGTGACAAGCCCTCAAGGACATAGAACCAACATTAATATGGACAGGCTCCTCCCTGCAGAGATCCCGAGCAAGCCCCTGAATTTCCTTCGGCCACGTCGCGGACCACAACAGCGTCTGGCGATCAGGACGCACTTGAGAAGTGATTTTGCGGATCTGAAATCATGTGCATTTAGCGCGCGCCCTCGTGATCGATTTCTATTTTACCTGCGGTTCGAAACCCATATCAAGCATACGATCAGCTTCGTCGAGGACCAAGTAGGTCACACGACGAAGATTCGTCCGACCCGATTCCAAGAAATCGATCAACCTTCCGGGAGTAGCGATGCAGATCTCCACCTGAGCAGGATAGGTAAACAGCGCTCGCCCTGGTGATCGATTACTCCTTCGGAGAGAGCACGAGCCTGAGGACCGCGAGGGGTACCGCCGTAGACGCAGGTGTTGCGGATTCGGGAAGAGCGACCGAAACGGTTGCACTCCTCCTGGGTTTGGACGGCGAGCTCACGGGTGGGGGCGAGGACGAGGACGATCGGGCCATCACCTGAGGGGCATATCTTAGGTTGAAGCACGGATGATACGGAGATGGAAGATACTAAAGGAGGATACTACTTTAGTAGGGAATTACTGGATGATAGTGAATTTTTACCGTTTTTAAGCGAGCAAAATTTCGACGAAAATTCAAATAAGAATGAAGCAACAACAGAAACCGAAAAATTAAAGAAAAATAGGAAAAACAAAAACCGAAAAATCCACGGAGAATCGACAATCGGGAAATTCACGAGAAAAGATAAATAAGGATAATAAGAAATCTGTAGGGATAAAGCATAACAGAAAATTAAGAAACATGAATGCGAAATCCGAGCGGCTACATGCCAAGACGGAAAAAAATTTACGAAAAAATTTACGAAAAAAATTACGAAAATGAGATGAGACCAAAAAATAGAAATCTATCGAGATAACGAGTCAACGAGAAATTACTTTCGGCACATAAAACAACGCGAAAATTGAGCGACAACCTTGTCGAGACAAAAAAAATTTCAAGAAAAAATGAGGCCGAGAACTTGGAAATAAGAATTCTATCAGGAGAACCGGTAAAAATGATAATATTTTCAGTCACAAGAATTCCGGGCAAATGAGAAATTACAATGTGATCGAGCAATGTAAAAATGAGAATATTTTTTACAGAAAAAAATTCGAAAAAATTGGTAAGGGCGTACCTCTCTGAAGGTAGGGCTGCGCGTTGATGTGGACGATGGCGGGAAGGAGGAAGGCCAGGGTCTTGCCCGAACCAGTCTCCGCAATGCCAACCATATCACGACCAGACATGGCCACGGGCCAGCCTTGGACCTACGAGTTACGAATGGTGTGGTATGGACGGGCGGTGGATGAGGTACTTGGATGGGCGAGGGCCTCTCGAAGCCGGCCTGTTTGATCTCATGAAGGATATAGTCGGGGAACCCTGCCTGCTCGAAGGTAACTAATGACGGAAAAAAAGATACTCTAAATCGATCAGACGATCGATTATTAAAAATATATACTCACCGATGGGCTTCGGGACGCCCTTGCCGTGGACGACGGTAATTTGACGATCCTTGCGGACCTTGTCCACCTCGTCTTGGGACATCGCCGCAACATCAGGATGCTCAACATAGAAGTTCTTCTCAAACTTCGCCAGCGTCATTTGGGACCAGTCCTGCAATCAACCTATTCTGTATCTTCCCAGCTTCAACCTAAGATTCCACCTACCTGTTCCCGCAGTCCGCCTCCTAGTCCAGTATTGTTGTATGAGCCCCCGGCGTAGTTACCTCCATAATAACCGCCATTTCCACCGCCATAACCACCGCCATAACCACCATAATAGCCGCCCTAAATGGCATTCATGAATCGCTTCGCTCCGCCTCAATTTTCAAAGGCTCGGCCCTCCTCACACACACCGAGCCCTTATTAATTGACATTTTTCTACCGCACAACAGATTTTCTCACGCGCCACGAAATTGCTTCTTCCTTCCTGTTCCTACCCTTCCTCCGGCGCCGCGGCTGCCATTGTCGTAGCGGTCGCGAGAGCGAGAACGAGATCGACGTCGACCGTAGTCGTAGGCCATGGTGGGAAATAGACAGGGAAAGAAGAAGTAACTATTATTGATGGAGAAAGGGTAAAATAGAGAACATTGGACAGAGGACAGAAGAGGGAACCTCTCCTCTAATAATTATTATAAGTATCTTAATGTAGCGTATCGAGCAAGCTTCAACCTCGGATATTTTCAATCTCACCCAGTTAATATTCCCTCGGCCTTCCCAAAGCAACAGAATATTCCCATACCACTCCTTCCCCACAAATACTCCGATTCCAATGCGAGAAGGACACTAGAAATCATCCAGTCCCCGAGGGGTCACTTGAAGGGCTTATTAAATGAAAAGCAACGCCGGACGGTCACCAACGGCGTCTACGTGCCAGACTGACGCAGCGGTAGAAAAGCGCGCGCCCCGATGATCGATTTGGCGCAGGATGGATGGTGTGAAAGAGGTTGCATGGTTTAAGTAACTTTTATGACGGAGTTGACGGCGAAGGGTCCTCGGTCGATAAGAAGGTCGTTGACGGTGATGTTGCTGAGGCAAATGAGGAAGAGTAAGTTGGGAGAAAATGCTTCTAGTTGACCTATTTTGTATCTTACTAGGTCGATTAGATATTTCTATCGCGTTATTCCGATGAATTTCACATCTTCCTAGGGCGATAAGATACTCGTCTCGACCACTTTTGCATCTCACTGAGCTGATAAGATACTACTTGTTCTCCTATTCGACCTATTTCGTATATTACTAGGTCGATAAGATACTTCTATAACCTCTACTCGACTTTTTTCGTGGCTAACTAGGTTGATAAGATACTCTCAGGTGGGAAGATCGTCAATCTGATGGATGGCCGACAACTGTTGCAGACGAACTACCCCTGTCAAATCGACTTCTGGGGGCGAGGTCGACGGCTTGACCCATTTTGTATCTTGCACGCTCAACCTCAAGATTCTTTTTTCAGGATATTCAATGACTACCAACGTTGTTCGAGTATCCGAGTTGGCGTATACAGCCGAAAAGGCTCTTAAATTCCATGTAGTATCTTTCAAGCTGGCACAACACGACGTCCAAAGATACGCCCTGGGTCGACCTCAAGATTCCCTTCAGCTGGTATCGAAGTCGATCCCGTGTGGTTGTGATTCCGACAGCCGCCCGGCGAGGGTCTCGGGGCTTTCAATCGGTCGCCTAAAAGATCGATTGTTACGGTATGTCATGCGTGGGAATAGAACCCGGGGCCTTTGGATTATCATCTTTCAGACCGCTGCTCTGCGAGGATGACAACAAGGTTGTTGTGGCTCCTCGAGAAGAAGAAGACACTCTTTTTGAAACCGTCAAGTGGGTTACTACGATATGATTCGATTAGCACGCATGCACAGGTGGCTGTCAGATACGTATCCGAACAATCTGTATTAAACGCGAGTAACTTCCAACGTGTCGATCCACAAGCTGGATTAATGATACAGGTCAAATCGATCACGTGATCGATTTAGGAGTATCTTCATCAGGTGGCTACCGGATATTGCCAAGACGCCCCTCAGCCTGCCGATCCGTCCAAGCGGACCTACGTGATAGATCCCGGGTTCGATCCTCGGCGACGACGTTTTCCCTTCAGGTATACACATATCGCATAACAATACACAATCTCCATCAGAATAACGAGTATCGAATACTTGGCCGAAATTACACTTTTCGGGACGCTGATGACCACGTGAGGAGGAATGGTGGTCGGGCAGACCAGCAAAATTTTATGCAACAGTTCGCCTCGCTTTCGTTAGCTCTAAAACTCTGCTCTCGCCACTTCGAGCGACCGTCGGATTTGCTCATTGATGTGAGTTTTATCCCTTCATCGCTCTTCCCTACAACTTAGCAAACTCAAATTGTGTGTCCCGTTGCAAGCTCACGAGTCTTTACATGAGCTGGACCTTACCGGCCGACTGATTCAGGACACAACACCCGAGACGGGCTCAGCAGTGCATTCCTCAATCTGAGGTTTCGTTCTCTTCAACCGAAGCGAATTAGACTAATTTCTTACCGAATCGAAATTCAGAGGCCGGGGATGGTATCCTTGGTACTGCCTCTTCAAGTCGGGTTGTTCCACTAACGTCTTCGCGAAGAGGCGGACTAACCGTCGGTGACCACAACGGCCAGCGCGACCTGTGGTCGGCTGGACTACAGCTCTGGTACTGATCGGATGAACACACCTGGCCGGAAGAAAATATCTTTGCGCTATACGCACGTCAAGCGTCACGGCTCTCTGTGCCCAAGTATGTTAACGCCGCTGAAGGCTGCGCAGAGACAAAATGAATCGACAATTTTTCCCATTTTCCGAAATTTCCAAATTTTCGATGGCAGTGTGGATTTAGCACGGACATTCCACATCTCCCCGGTTTTCAGATCTTCGCTGATATCAACCCGGGCAGCGAAGAGGCCATGGGCGTGGTCGGCTTGACGGTGAGAAACTTATTTCGTAGCGCGCGAGAAATTTGCTATGGTAGAACCGGTCGTATCGAGTTTTCGAGAAGGGCAGGGGATTGAAAATTTTAGATCCTTCGATCATATCTTTTCCTCCGCTGAAAACCATCTCAACCTTCCAGTCGTGAGACCAGCGATTCACCGTGCCCTCAAAATTCTTGCTGATAGTGATTTTTTTGTTAGCGGAGCGAAGTTTTGTATGCTGATTTTCATCATTATTTCAGCCTCTCGTTCGTCCAGGAGAATCTTTCACTTTCCATAGTGGGGTCAGAATACCAACGACTGAGGTGACGACCGTGGGGTTCGAACCTGCGACCTTCCGACTACCACTCGTTTCGTTTAGACTGGTACCTTCACAGGCGCGCTGGAAATTGCCAGCGGGAGGAAGGAGAAGGAGGGCAGTCCCGAAGTGAATAATGCCGAAAGGGAGGTTCGAACCGGGGACCTTCGGATGCCCTCAGACCGCCGACGACAGTGACTCCAGCTCGAGTACCGAAGAGCTCAAACGAGAGCGTTTAGATGTGCGCTACCGGAAGTAGGCGGAGCGACGCCTCCTCAACTTTTAGTGATTTCGTCAGGTACAAGGATCAAGCTAAAGATGTCTTTTTCGTATCTTTACCAGATGTCACATTCCGACCAACCGCGGTTGCCGTTAAACTGCAAGACAACTTCGATCGGTGAGGATCCGCGAACCGTCTCCTTTGACTTGGCGAACGCGAACCCCTTTGTGAGCATAACGGGGCCGAGCGACTCGACGAGTTCTCGAGGAGATCTTCTCGTATCTGTTCTGGATCGTCCCAATCGGGCTGTGCAAGAGCATACGCACACCCTCAGCTATTGTGAAGTGAGGGAATACGCTCTTCACGGTCCGCAGTTTATTGATCCTAGCAATTTTTATTGCGGAATTTCATTTGTCAGATTTCGGTATTTCGCTGAGCGCGTTGAGCATCTATCTGTTCTCGGTCACGTTGACGAGACCGCCGACGATTTCCTGGACAAAAGGCGTCGTCGGTCCCAACAGCAGCAAAAAACGAGTAAGAAGTCCACATAATTTCGTAGCGCAGCGGTAATTTTTCCATGTAGGTGACCATCCCGAGAAGGTTGGTCCGAAAGATTGATTTTTTCATCGAGCATTGGTACGATTTTCCATCCACGTTATGCTGTTGGCTTCACGTTAATGTGTCCAGTCGCGATATGTCCACAAAAGTGAACTATACACGATATATCCAGTTCTGAACTTCTCTGGCTATGTACTTCGATATCCAAGTTGCAAGTTGCAATCGTCATATCCTCAAAGGCCCAAGTGGTCGAACGTCACAACTGTACAACGTACTGTACATGAGGTTTCATAAATACCAGCCTCGATGGTTGGAACTCAGTCAAGCTCGTAAGATTCGCTGAGGAGTGAGAAGCGTGAAAAGCTCCAACCTTCTTCAGCGCTCTCAAACACTCGTTACTCTCCTCTGGGAGAAAATTCGTTATCGTCATATCCTCCCCTGATAGTGGAAACCGGTAGTGATAGCCGCTTAACGAATTTCCCGTCGCGACAACGGAGAAGGAAGAGCGAAGAACTGAGAATACGGTTTTCGCGGTTTTCGGAAAAATGTGTTCCGCAGTTTGGTATCGACCAGAGTGACAGACAAGATCGGCGTCGAGTTTTCTCCCTCCATCACCAATTTACCAATACCGTATTGGCAATACGGATAGCAGCTTCATTGAGACGTTCCGGATGCAAAATCCCCCAGGCATCATGATAACCATTGCAGTCCCCTCCAAGTACAACTTTGTCATTGTGAAGAAAGCGTTCACTCAGTTGCCGAAGGGAGTCTATATTGCCAGACCGTGGGGGAATATAGAAGGAGATCAGACATACTTCAGGAGAGGCCACCAGCGCATTGAGATCGGAAGAGAGACTTGAAACGAGTGCAAATCCCTCAGCAATCTTATTTCTAATATAGATTGAAGATCGGCTCGAGGTAGAAGCTCGAAGACGAATAAAACCAGAAAGATCATCTTTCAAAGATGGGCATACCTGCCTGGGAGCTTTCTGGGCGTACCTTGGAACTTTCTGGGCGTACCTTTCTGGACAAATAGAGCATCGAAGCAATGAGTCTTTGATAACACATTAATACTCTCATTAGACTCATTACAATTAATCTGACAGATATACAAGAACATGATAACAGGAAATAAATTTAGTATATTACCAATCAACAGTAACAGACTACTGACTAGGCAGAACCCCATCGCCGTAATCCGTCATATTGACTTCACGTTGCTTTGGCTCATTAGTCTGACTACATCCTGAATTATCACCACGGGAAGGGGAATGACCGACCTCTCCGCAGTGGCAAGACTTCAGGACATCGGGGCAATCTTCTACAGGACATTCCGCAAGCCGTAAGGGATGCTTATCACCACAGCGAACACGTACCCTATCTTCTACTTTAGTTCTACGGTTAGGATGAGCTCGGCCACAAGCCAAACATACTCTAACCGTAACAATACCCTTACATTTAAGTTTCCGCCCTTCAACGAAACAGCCTTCCTCTAGGATCAGCTTCGCACGTAACGTGAGTCACGTTGCTAAGCATTCATTGTAGAGGAGAGTGTACACTGTGTACTTATCATTGGCGTGAACCACATTCCATCGGCATGTGGCAGGAACCAGGGCGCTATCATGGGAACGAATGTCTTCGTCGTGATTGTAGTAGCTTCAAGGAGGAGGTACCGTCGCTGTAGAGGCAAACTTCTGCGCCCTTTGGCAAGTTATTTCACCAGTTATGGTGATTTTAGTTCCGAGATCATTCAAACACGGATGCAGTGCATCCGATGCACCGTACCGAACACGTGACTTGAGAATAGAAAGTCAGACAGTTCGTAGTAGCCTCACGTTTGTCCAGGAATCCTGGACCAGGTCCTGGTCACCAGGATTTTCCTCTGAGGATTTTCCTCACGACATTAGTTGGAGGGATGAAGTTAGGCAACACATCAAACGACGTTGCCGCTTTCTGAGCGTCTGCTCAAATCTCGCTTATTTTCAGAACTGGACTTCCGCCGCAGAACTTCTGCGAGTTTTCTCTTGCTGAGTTCCACGCAGGTGCGCTAGTTCCAACTGCAGGCAGCGTCTCTCCTGGCAGCCGAGACTACTCCGCGGATGGGGTTGGCGTTCGCCTTGTCCTCGTCGATCTCGCCACGCGGAAGAGCTTTAGCAATCTGAGCGTGTTTAGTCGAGAGTGCCTCGGGCGACGTGTTGAACTGCCGTCGGCAGTCTGCCGATGGAAGAACCGGACTGAGCTGAGGACGGTTCTTCGCTCCGGTGTGTACCACCAGTGGTTGAACTAACGGCCTTCATGTGGCGATGCCTGCTGATGCTTGTAACCGGGCGAGTACCCTGTTTGGGAGGTTGTAGGTAATTCCTTGTAATTAGTAATAGGGTAGCCACTCATCACCCAATCGGTATCTCCATTGAAGCTATACCAACCACCATTACTCGCATAGTTAGGTCGTGTAGTATGGGACGCGAATTAATAGTAGCTACTGCACCCATTGTCATGAGAGGAATAGCAGTTAGCATGAAAGTTGGAGCGAGGATAGGAACCACTGCGGTTGTACTCCGAGTATAAGCATAGTTTAATAATCCTGTTTGCTGTGAATTGGGAGCCATTGTTGCCGATGATGCTGAGACGATGAAGGATGAGATATACTCCAGCTACGGCATATTGCTCTGCTGGCTCCATGCCTCGAGGCGCAGATAAGCGCAACCGCTCGGGGACAAGCTTCAACTCTTTGCCGGCCGAGACTTCCTCGCATGTGAACAGGGATCTCGACTGCCTCACACGAGGGTCTACTGCGTACGCGACTGCAAGTGCAAAGTGCAGGAGACCAAATGCATCAGCTTTTTGATGATTTCTTCATGGTGAAACCTCTGGAGTGTGGGGAGGTGGATGTGGGGCGTACTCTAGTGCCGGAACCTTAAGGCGAGACCAGTTCCGCGGAGGAGGTATCCTAAAGCTGGCACAGCCATCGGCTGTCAGCCGAAATCCGAGCGATCACGGACTTGCGAGAGTCCATGAGCGCCGAGTATTCGACCCAAATACCTCGCCAAGCAGAAAATGGCACTACACCATTTCCAGACCTACTTGAGTAAAACCCCAGAGCAATTTGCAGAATAAAGCCCAGACCAAATTAGTAAAACCCCAAAAGCAATTTTGATATAGCCCAGACCAAATTAGTAAAACCCCAAAAGCAATTTGATTTTATGAAAGACCAATTTAGTAAAGCCCAACAAAAATCACTAACAAGTACGGAAGAACTCACAACGTCAGCCTACATTGAGTAAGCCCTCCTTATTCTACAGATCGCGGGTTGAAGTTTAATCGTTAAACATTCGAATTGAGCCTCCGACTGGCATGCCTTACATAGCTGAGCAACAAGGATATAATGTTTGGGCGTGATTGAAGCAAAGTTGCAAATTGGATACGTTGCATAGTAACCTCTTCAACCACTTTTTGAAGCAACTTCTCACAGTACGGCAGGAGGTACTCTGCCTTCGCTCCACCGCCACTCATGGGCCGGAGTCCCCGGGCCGGGAGGAAGGACGATCCGGATGCGTCTCGCGTGCCGACTAAATTGCTTTGGGGTTTTTCTAATTTGGTCTGGGCTTTATTAAATTGCTCTGGGGTTTTACTAATTTGGTCTGGGCTTTATTAAATTGCTCTGGGGTTTTACTAATTTGCTCTGGGGTTTTACTAAGTAGGTCTGGACGGTGTAGACACGTCGAGCCCGCTCCATGCTCTGGTGAGGACGAGCTCATCCACATTCTCGGATTCGCAGGGTTTTAGGGAGGGTGGATAAAAGTTTTACTACATAAAGAGCAGAAGAGGGCGCGTGATGACACGCGGGGGCGCAGCCGTCTTCCCTAGGGAACGAACAATAGTAGACCAGCTCCAACTCCGAGTACATCGAAGGCAGAAACATGGTTTTGTACTAGCGCTGGCTGCGCACTGCTACAGTGTGCAGCTGATGTACCACTGCTGCACCTTAGTGTCGAATGTCCCCACACGGCCGGCTTTCACCGACGGTAGGTGACTTCGTCCACACCTGCAGAATATGGGTAAGCGAAGAGAATAAGCAACGAGAACACTGCCCCCGAAAAATCACCCGTCTTCGTCTCCGTCTAACATCTGCTCGCTTCCAGTGAGCTGAAGATTGTGCTTGAGATTCCCAGTAGTCAATCCAACTTAGGCAAGTACGAGAACAATAGTTTCGAAGCATTCATGTCCGAACTGGTGGTACCAACCCTTCGAATTGTGGTTTGTCGTGGTTTGAAAAACATGGCTTCCGACTAGGAGGTAAGACTTCTTCTCACGCTACAATCCTCGAACTTCGAGGATTAATCGAGGCCTCGAAGTCTATGCGAGCGACCACACTTTCGATGGACGAAAAAGGTCTCACAGGGGCGCGATGAGAAAAAGGCGGAGCCAGAGAGTGAGAATAAGGCCACTGGTATGTGAACCCCTCGGTGAGTGTAGCGCTAGTCTCAGGCGGGATAGTGGTACTATCATAGTATGCATACCGCCGGCATGAGTATGCATGCCCATAGTATGCAGTAAGCACTGCATACTGAGCGACGAAGATGAACCGAGAGAAGCAAACACCGAAATTTCAAGTGCAAGACTTGCACTGCAAGTCGCGGAGCGCCTACGCAACCTCGCACATGAAATTTTGACCTGAACGGGTTGAAGTGCAGGGGTTGAAGATTGTGGTGTGAGCGAAACGGCGGTGTATGGGTTGTTTGTGTACGAACTGTATGTGAACCGCTTTGCGGTGTACGAGGTGTACGAATTATAGGTGTACCAGTTAAAACGTGAACCAGTTGAAAGTGTGCGAGTTGGAAGTGTACGAATTGAATGTGTGAGAGGCTCTACTAAGAGCATACGGTGATTCACCGTCGGTGAATCAAGTGTTACTAACACTGTGTTAGAGTACGGCATTTAGATCGGTGAGGATCCTACAGTACAGTGCCAGCCGGTGGAGCGCATATTGGCGCAAGGCATTTCCGCACAGTTGGAGCTCAAACAGATTCCAAACTGCAATATTTCTGAAGTCCTGAACGATTCAATCATTTCTCAGTGTTGAAGTCGTAATTCATGCGGTGTCAATGGCCTTTTCCGACTGGAAAAAGTCTACCAGTCTGTTTGTCTGGTCTGCGTGGCCATTTTGCGACTGAGCAGCATAGTGTACGAGCGCTGGGTTTTATGTATAAGAGTACTATGTGTGACGAGTATTATGTACGAGTATTATTGTACGAGCATTACGTGTACGAGTATTACGTGTACGAGTATTACGTACGTATTGGGGAGTGAGAAGCGATAAGAGCTCCAACCTTCTTCAGCGATGCGTCCTTCCCATTTGGAAGTTCGCGGAATTCGGGAAGTTCCTGTTTGCCAAACGGCGTTTGGAATTTTCCAAATCGGAAATACCGAGCCTCTGGGCCGGGAGGGAGAGCGAAAAATCTCTATCTCAAATCCATTCGGTCGGGCGCCCCTCGGCGCGCGTGCTCTGCAGTTTTGTGCAGCACGTGCTGGGTCGCCGCGATATGATCATCATACGCACTGAGTGTCTCCGTCGTTTTAATCCTGGGATGGGGTTATAATCGACGCCGACAGATATTTGACGTCGCTGGATGGGAATTAGGGACCAGCGACATTCAGGGTCGTCTGAAGGGGCATAACCCTGTGTGGCTGACCGGCCGACGGGACCCAGGCTGGCAATCTGCTGTCAATTACGGCGCTGCCTCGTGCGTGCACTTACGTATCATAGATCGCCTGTGGGGTGCGCCTTCGTTCTTCCCAGCTCTTTCAGCCTCATTATGAGTCCCTCGAGCTACTGTACTTCACTGTCCTGTAACGTAAGTGAACAAAAATGACACAGGGCCTGGGGGTAGCCAGCAATGTCCTTTTGATCCCGCAGGGTCGAATTACAGTTTCCAGCATCTCGTCAGAGCCTCTTGTGCTCTACACTCCCTAGGAGGAGCTTTTTGATAGATAGTTCGGTTGCCAGAACTTCCCCAATGATGAAACTCATTCAACCTCGGCTGATGATTGTTCAGCTGCTGGTGTGCGTGACGGCTCAAGATGTCGGAAGGTTCGAGTTCTCTTCGAACGAGTTCTATATGGCATTCAGTGTGTACGAAGACCATCGTGTTGGTATCACCTTCAGAGTGGATGGTAAGCCGGCCTTCGCTGACGGTCTGTACCACCTCCTTAAAAGGCCCGGCAACACCTACGAGGTTGACTTCCGCAACACCTTCAAAGGAGTCGACTACTGGTACGACAACATTGACCTACTCTTTCCAAGAAAAAAGTTCCGCAAGGGCGACTTGGCCTTCTTATATTATCAGACCGCTGATTCCATCGCTGTCAACTTCCGAGACCGAGCAGTCTTGCTCACTAGGGTCGGGTTCGGCATCAATCCAGGCATATACCTCTACAGGTCTCCCGATGCTCCGCGTCTCAAGGTGGTTTACGACATATACGCCGACGGCGGTGTGCGCATGCAGGTCTGGTGTGATGGAGGTCCTTCTCACTACGAGCTCTTCAAGTTCAACCGCGCTGATCGCCCCTACGTGCACTATGTTGTGGACCCGACTGAACAAGCTGCTCTTGACAGATACCTCGATGATGTCGAGAAGTCTTGTCCCGCTTTGAACCTCAAGAAGGGGCGCGATCTTGCGTCCATGACCTTCGCCACAGGTGTGACGGTTGTCATACCCGTTGAAGGCGCTCGACAGCTCCTCGAGAAGCTCTGAGTACTTCATGAGATCCACTCCCCAACGGCACGTTCATGGCTACACACTCGCATCGCGCGAACCTGCCCATCTCGGTGTTCCGAGACTCCTCTTCTATTCAGGAGTACACGGTTGGAACTGAGCCCCGTTACAGAACGGACGAGGTTCCAAGTGTGCTTTTATTGGATGAATGCTGATTGCGGCACAGAGTATCATTATTATTTCATTTTTCGACTCTCTCAGACGCTCGGATCCGGGTGACAATAGTCCTTCTGTAGTCACTGCGTTATTGAGCCACGCGGGCTGTGACCATCGTCTTACCTGGAGAGAGGCAGATCGGATCTGCCAGATCGAAACCCAGGAGACTCTGGTTGCACCGCGTGACAGCTGACTCTTAAGTGACATCCTTCATCTGTCATCAGTAGCGTGTTCATATTACCACCCTTCTATTGTGAAGGCGGCCGAAGGCGTGATTCAGCCAATCCCTCTTCTGGCCGACGGGGGCCCGAAGGGGTTCGTTATGTGCCTAAGGCACAGTGCCCTGCCGCCCGGTGATTATTCTAGCGGCATGGATCATTATACTATGGTACGGCCTGACTGTCCCAGCCATTACAGCCATTGAGGCATTTCATTAGGTTGTAGAACGGTTCGATAGGTCAGGTGCCTCGTATTTCTCACCAGTCGATTACTGGCTCCGATTTCATCTTGTGGGGTTGTCAATTAATGAAGGACCAGACATAGACTGGCGAGGCCCGGTCCGGGGTCTAGAAAATTGATGGGGGCTCGTCATGCAGTACGACTCATGCTCGTTCATGTCTCGTTGAGACCCTTCGTACAGCATAGCCCACATGAAACGTGGCGAGTTCATCACCGCAACAGTTGGACCAAGATAGAAAGAAATCGGACAGGAAATTCCGAAACTGAAAGTTCCGAAATTTTTCGGTTCTAAGGGCTCCGCTCGCGGTTCCTGCTGCTGGAGTTGAACCGTTGGACAGTGGACCATCCACTGTGAATGGACCGAAAGAAAGGATCCGGAGCTCCTACGATCATCCTAGTCGGCGCAGCGGGCTCGACGAACTTGAGTATGCGGGCCTACGGGCCCCATTAGATGCGGAACATCGGGACTTTTCCGTAACAATGGGTTTCACTGCTAAACTCGCCCTGTGCAACGTCCTAGCGTAAATTCTCCAATGCGGAAATTTTTACTGGGACAGACTATCACCGCAGAACACTACCGCTTTCTGTTAGCCGGACTTGGCAAGTCATCATGTTAGTTACTACCTGGAGCTATCGCGCCAGCCGTAGATTTAACAACATCCCATTTCAGCATTCTCGACAGGAGGAAATCTTCGAGCATCCGACTTTGCGGGCGGCAGTGCCGCTGCGGCACCTCACACCGAAGGATTCACGCCATAGTGGCCTCGCCACTTCTGCAACGGCAGGCGCGTAATTATTCTACCAAGATTCGAATCTTAGTGACGGAGCACCTCTCGATTCATCCCTGGCTGATGAGCGGACTGCGGGTCCTCGAGTTGAATAGTATCCTGTTCAAAGACCCGTTGAGTGGCGATATAACTTCGTCGCGATCTAACAGAAATTGCACACCTCCGAAATGCTCCAGCCCGTAGAACTTAAGCTAATGGGGATTCAGCGCCCGTGGGCGCAGAATTTCGGCGCGCTAGAGTTGTTGAAAAATTTCCGATATTTTTCCACTTTTTCCTTAACTTCGTCGTGATTGTAGTAGCTTCAAGGAGGAGGTACCGTCGCTGTAGAGGCAAACTGCATGCGCTTTGGCAGAGTTATTTCGCAGTTATGGTGATTTTTAGTTCGAGATCATTCAAACACGGATGCAGTGCATCCCGTGCACCATACTCGAACTTACGTGACTTGAGAATAGAAAGTCCAGACGGTTCCGTAGTAGCCTCACGTTTGTCCAGGAATCCTGGACCGGAGTCCTGGTCACTGCAGGATTTGATTTTCCTCTGAGGTTTTCCTCACGACATTGGATTGGAGGATGAAGTTAGGCAACTTACATCGAAACGACGTTGCCGCTCTCTGAGCGTCTGCTCAAATCTCGACTTATTTTACCGGAAGAAGCTGGACTTCCGCCGCAAGAGACTTCTGCGAGTTTTCTCTTGCTGAGTTCCACGCAGGTGCGCTTAGCTCAACTGCAGGCAAGCGTCTCTCCTGGCAGCCGGACGCTACTCCACGCGGATGGGGTTGGCGTTCGCCTTGTCCTCCGTCCGATCTCGCGCCACGCAGGAAGCGCTTTAGCAGTCAGGCAGTGTTTAGTCGGAGGTGCCTCCGCGACGTGTTGAACTGCACCGTCGGCAGTCTGCCGATGGAAGAACCGAGGACTGGCTGAGCTGAGGACGGTTCTTCGCCTCACGATATTAATACCGCCAGTGATGGTTGAACGGAGCGGCCTTCATGTGGCGATGCCTGCTGATGCTTGTAACCGGGCGAGGTACCCTGTTTGGGAGGTTAGCAGAGTAATTCCTTGCTGGTGAGTAATGGGGTAGCCACTCATCACCCAATCAGTATCTCCATTTGAAGCTATACCAACCACCAGTACTCGCATGGTTGGGTCGTGTAGTATGGGACGCGGAGTGTAATAGCTAGCTACTGCACGTGTCATAGGAGGAATAGCAAGTTAGCGCGAAAGTTGGAGCGAGGGATGGAACCACTGCGAGTTTGTCACTCCGGAGTATAGAAGCGCATCGGATTTAATATACTCCCTGTTTGCATCGATGAGTTAGGAGCCATTTGTTGCCGATGACGCAGAGACGATGAAGGATGAGTATATCTCGCAGCTACGGCATGATTGCTCTGGCTCCATGCTCGAGGCGCAGATAAGCGTAACCGCTCGGTACAAGGTTGCAGTACATCTTTGGGTCGGGTTCACTACGCGAGTAATCCTGACACCCCGAACGTAAATGAGCCAACTCAACTCGAGTACACCAAGGCAGAAACGGGGTCTTGTACTAGCGCTATGTTGGATGCTAATTGGGGAAACGCAAAAGCCCAACTAAGGTCTTGAGCCAAGATGGCTACGGATTATATACGGAATAATACTTAGCATGCAACTCATCGCAACACTTTGAATTCAGTCTCATCAACTCGGACAGTTTCACAGCCAGCCGTTTCGGCAGCGTCCAATAGGATATCTAGGGCGCCAGACTTGCGCACGCCACAGACCCTACCGGGGGACCAGTAACGGCGGGTACGTCGAACACCAGCCGAGACACCAGTAGCAACAGAGATGCGCATCCCAACACGAGAGGGAAGCGGATCATCTATGAGACAGCCTTCGATCTCATCACTAGCTGTGCAGCTGATGTAACACTGCTGCACCTTAGTGTCGAATGTCCCCACACGGCCGGCTTCACCGACGGTATGTGGCTTCGTCCATACCTGCAGAATATGGGTATACGAAGAGAACAGGCAACGGGGACACTGCCCCGAGAAAATCGTTCTCTGTGTCTGTCTAACATATGCTCGCTTCAGTGGGCTGAAGACTGTACTTGCGATTCCCAGTAGTCAATTCAACTTAGGCAAGTGCGAGGACAATAATTTAGAGACATTCATGTCCGAGCTGGTGGTACCAGCCTTCAAGACTTCGCCTCGAGCACGTGGTACGCATCACGTCGTGATGCGTACCACGCGTTAACCAGCCTGGTACTGTCCGAAATTGAAGCGCACGGATTGAAAGATTCAATTTGAAACAATACGAAATTGGACCATTGGAGCTTCACTATGTCTAGCGGATTTGCACTGAGTTGGAGTGAACTCATGCTTTTGTGTGGGCACTCATACAATCCAATTGTCTTCTAGCGCTAGTGCACCTTTTCCAGATCTACTTAGTAAAACCCCAGAGTAAATTAGTAAAACCCCAGAGCAATTTAATAAAGCCCAGGCCAAATTATTGAAACCCCAGTGCTTTAATAAAGCCCAGGCCAAATTAGTGAAACCCCAGTGCTTTAATAAAGCCCAGGCCAAATTAGTGAAACCCCAGTGCTTTAATAAAGCCCAGGCCAAATTAGTGAAACCTCAGAGCACTCTCGTGGGGGAGTCCCCTCGTCCTCGCAGCGTGGACGGGACCAACCGCTCCATATCAGATGTGAGTTGCCATTGCTACCCCAGCCTTGCCAATGCTTCCGCATAATTATCAATCGATGATAACATTGATAATCAGCGTGAGCTGATCGGTCTCGTCTTTAAGTCGTCGGACGACGCAATTCAAGTTGGGCCTTGCACTGAGTAATTGAAGCTCCCTCTGTACATGGTGCTGTACTGCACAGCCGGAGCTGTGCAGGCTGTACATGGTGCATTCGCCACAATTCTCCGCACGAACTTCGTGCCACGAAGCGCGCCTGTTGTCAATACCGCATTTCGATTGTGATAGTTGCATGTGCACTGTTACGTGCAGCTGCTGGGAGTCAGCTTTGACTGTGCCAATTTGGCACTGAATCACTATGTCTCACTCAGTGAGCCGAAACGTGTGTCACGCTTCACGGCTCATGGCATGCAATGGACTGGTCGACTTCTCAACGGCAGATGGGGCATATAATCCTGACCACAGACCCGATGATCGGGCGAGAATCAGCATCAAGTCGAGGTTCCGGACGAACGGCTGAAGTGATTCTTCAAGCGCCCCGTCATGAGCAATTTGCTCAGAGCAAACCACAAGCGCTGTCTTGTAGACAGCGCTGGACACGTACTACGTGTCACGTAGAGAGTGTCTCCGTCGTTTAATCCTGGGATGGGGTTATAATCGACGCCGACAGATATTTGACGTCGCTGGATGGGGAATTAAGGACCAGCGACATTCAGGGTCGTCTGAAGGGGGCATAACCCTGTGTGGCTGACCGGCCGACGGGACCCAGGCTGGCAATCTGCTGTCAATTGCGGCGCTGCCTCGTGCGTGCACTTACGTATCATAGATCACCTGTGGGGTGCGCCTTCGTTCTTCCCAGCTCTTTCAGCCTCATTATGAGTCCCTCGAGCTACTGTACTTCACTGTCCTGTAACGTACATGAACAAAAAATGACACAGGGCCTGGGGGTAGCCAGCAATGTCCTTTTGATCCCGCAGGGTCGAATTACAGTTTCCAGCATCTCGTCAGAGCCTCTTGTGCTCTACACTCCCTAGGAGGAGCTTTTTGATAGATAGTTCGGTTGCCAGAACTTCCCCAATGATGAAACTCATTCAACCTTGGCTGATGATTGTTCAGCTGCTGATGTGCGTGACGGCTCAAGATGTCGGAAGGTTCGAGTTCTCTTCGAACGAGTTCTATATGGCATTCAGTATGTACGAAGACCATCGTGTTGGTATCACCTTCAGAGTGGATGGTAAGCCGGCCTTCGCTGACGGCCTGTACCACCTCCTTAAGAGGCCCGGCAACACCTACGAGGTTGACTTCCGCAACACCTTCAAAGGAGTCGACTACTGGTACGACGACATTGACCTACTCTTTCCAGGAAAAAAGTTCCGCAAGGGCGACTTGGCCTTCTTATATTATCAGACCGCTGATTCCATCGCTGTCAACTTCCGAGACCGAGCAGTCTTGCTCACTAGGGTCGGGTTCGGCATCAATCCAGGCATATACCTCTACAGGTCTCCCGATGCTCCGCGTCTCAAGGTGGTTTACGACATATACGCCGACGGCGGTGTGCGCATGCAGGTCTGGTGTGATGGAGGTCCTTCTCACTACGAGCTCTTCAAGTTCAACCGCGCTGATCGCCCCTACGTGCACTATGTTGTGGACCCAACTGAACAAGCTGCTCTTGACAGATACCTCGATGATGTCGAGAAGTCTTGTCCCGCTTTGAACCTCAAGAAGGGGCGCGATCTTGCGTCCATGACCTTCGCCACAGGTGTGACGGTTGTCATACCCGTTGAAGGCGCTCGACAGCTCCTCGAGAAGCTCTGAGTACTTCATGAGATCCACTCCCCAACGGCACGTTCATGGCTACACACTCGCATCGCGCGAACCTGCCCATCTCGGTGTTCCGAGACTCCTCTTTCTATTCAGAGTACACGGTTGGAACTGAGCCCCTTTACAGAACGGACGAGGTTTCAAGTGTGCTTTTTTATTGGATGAATGCTGATTGCGGCACAGAGTATCATTATTATTTCATTTTTTCGACTCTCTCAGACGCTCGGATCCGGGTGACAATAGTCCTTCTGTAGTCACTGCGTTATTGAGCCACGCGGGCTGTGACCATCGTCTTACCTGGAGAGAGGCAGATCGGATCTGCCAGATCGAAACCCAGGAGACTCTGGTTGCACCGCGTGACAGCTGACTCTTAAGTGACATCCTTCATCTGTCATCAGTAGCGTGTTCATATTACCACCCTTCTATTGTGAAGGCGGCCGAAGGCGTGATTCAGCCAATCCCTCTTCTGGCCGACGGGGGCCCGAAGGGGTTCGTTATGTGCCTAAGGCACAGTGCCCTGCCGCCCGGTGATTATTCTAGCGGCATGGATCATTATACTATGGTACGGCCTGACTATCCCAGCCATTACAGCCATTGAGGCATTTCATTAGGTTGTAGAACGGTTCGATAGGTCAGGTGCCTCGTATTCTCACCAGTCGATTACTGGCTCCGATTTCATCTTGTGGGGTTGTCAATTAATGAAGGACCAGACATAGACTGGCGAGGCCCGGTCCGGGGTCTAGAAAATTGATGGGGGCTCGTCATGCAGTACGACTCATGCTC
>JABANP010000147.1:0-108200 GCA_013115135.1 Perkinsus olseni | reverse complement strand
ATCATATCCAATGACTGTGTGGCAACACAGACTCTGTCGATGCACCTATGAGGGAGCACTATTCTCTATAGCACCATCCCTATTATCGTCGTTATTACATTTCCTTTTCAGTTTGCTGTTGTGTGAGCTCTACTAGTAGAGCTTCCCCAGCATTCCTTTCCTCGATAACAGCCCTTCTCAAGTCCTCGAATGATTGATATTCACGTAATAACTTCTTCAGTCTCCCTTCCTGAGTTGTTGTTCAATACTCTTCTATCAGCTATTGACTATAAGGGACCTTATGAATATTATCAGCTAGAAGAGTGTCCATCCTTCGAGACTTCTGCTCGAGTTGACTGCTCATCTTACCCAACTAAGTACTACAGGTGATACATGTGACTACTACTGTCCACGATTACTTCCACTTCAAGTTCTCTGTTTTTATCCTGCAGTTTACTGCTTTGCCGTAGTGCCCTTCTCAACTGCGTTCTCAAATTATGTTCTTGTGTTTCCGCTGCTTTATCCACCTATCAATTATGAAGGGTAGATTCTGACCAGTCATCATCATGCTACACCAATTTACATTATGAGTATCCATCTTCGGAGCATCTCTTGTGGCATCCACAAACTTCTCTCTCCAAACGTTAGCCTATCACTACGCAGTCCTAGGTGAGAGTACTACTGAGGTATGTACCACCTCATGTGTAATGACTCCTATACGTGATTCCAGTACTTCTATTCGTCCTACCAACTCACTCTGATGTCTCTCTAGCGTTGTGTGCTTCGACTCGGATAAAGCCCTCCTAAGGAAGGTTAATACCATCATTGCTACCCTCCCTCGATAAACATTATATTGCCAACTCATCACGATACTGCTGCTGCTGCTGCTGCTGATGTTTCTTTTTCACTTAGTCTCCAGCTCTTTGCTCTTGATCCTCTCCATGTGTAAATCCTTATTCAATTCTTCAACTTTTGTGCGTAGCTGCAGGAGCTCCCTCTCCGATGCCCGCAACGCGTCCAATGATCTCCCTCCACTAAGTAAGCATGTCCACCTAAGTTGTACTATCATTATTATCACCTCTCCTTTGCCATGCACAGCTCCCGCTCAATACTCTTCAACTTTTCCTGCTCTCTGATAACATCGGCCGATCTAGCGTCCAATCTTCTATTCAAATCATCAACCCTACTCGCGTATCATCATCATGATGATCGGTGATACATGATACTACATATCTTCCAGTTTTGCTCTGCGTAATGATTCCTTCTCAAGTCGTTGTATGAGATTGGTAAACTTAGCACAGAGATATCTAGGAACATATACCCTACGTAGTGATAGTATTAGTATTAGTAGTACCGGATATTATCATCAGCTGTTGTTGTTGTTGTTGTTGATGTTGTTGGTTGTGTGGGCGGCCCTTCACCTCTTGTAATCCTCGATAGACATGATCCCAACACTCGATCATCGTAACTACGGTTGCTAGACCTGATGCATGGGTGTGGTGATAATATCATCATCAAGATGATGACCATACCAGTAGCGAGGATCTCGAGTAGCTGTAAAGGGAGGAGGACGCATGGAGGCATACGATGGCGATGCTGTGAACTCATCATCATCATTCGCTCCATTCTCCTAAAACTGCAGTAGAAGGCTTGCAGTAGGATGTTGCCGGCAAACTGACCGGTATTCTGATGTTGTTGCCAAGGTCGTGAAGATCGTAAGTCTGGTGTATGGCAGCCGACGGCGCTCCATTATCGCGGACTTGTGGTTCATTTATCATCATGTACCGAGGGCTTCCCAAGTAGCAGCTACTTAGATATGCTATCAACACCCTATAACTGACAACAACTAACAACACAACACTGCTGCTGCTGGTCAATGACAACACCAAGAAGAAGAAGGCCACCAAAGACTATGAGCATGATGATGATGGGCAGCATTATGCTTGGTAATGGGATACTTACATCATCATTTTAACTTGCCGTTCATAAGACATTGTAGCCAAAGCCTTCCGTGCTAACTTAGCTTTGTCTATGTGTATAGCCGCTTCTTCAGCAGCCTTCAATCTACACTCTATTGCCTCGGTATGAGCCCTTATACGCTCTATACGTCTATCATGTATACTCGACTTCTTCACCTAAGGTAATGCACCATCGAGTGCATTATTGTTCATGATACTACTGCATCAGATATCTGAGGATTAATCGGGTCAGGCACGTTCCCTTGACTTGTCCTATAAGTTGTCTTAAATCGTTGACCATCCGATATGTAGGATGCATTACAATCTACAGGGGAGTACAATGATAGATGATAGGGCGGTAGTGATGAATAGTAGCTTACTGCCAGGGAAGGGTTCTGTTATGAATCTGGTATCAGGATACATAGTACGGGAAAACCGTGTAGGAGGAGGAGCATGATGGTGGCCGTGGTGGTTGTTGTAGTGATGATGACGACGACGACGGGCCAGCACCTGTATGGTATTTATGACCACCGTGATGATTGAATCCCCGACGTACATCGGATATTCGACCAACAACGACTCGTCCAGTGTGTGGGGATGGGCCACTATGAATAGGTGGTGATGATGACGATGGAGGAGCACTGTTTGTCCTACCATAGTACAGACCACCACCACCACCACCACCATCGTCATTATCATGTACAACCTGATTTGTATTAAGTTGGGTGTAAGGCAAGAACCTTAAAGTTGTAGTTGCATACTGAGCATGATTATTACCCCAACCAACTGCCTCTGCATAGAGTCCATGATAGATCCAGTATCAAGTATGAAGTTTCGACTGAACTGCCCTATATCAACCGAACCTGTGGTATAAAAATAATAATACTACTACCGATGATGAGCCTGTGAGCTGTATAACCCTTATTAATTATCATATCGACTACTAATAATACTACTACCGATGATGAGCCTGTGAGCTGTATAACCCTTATTAATTATCATATCGACTACTAATACTACTACTACCGATGATGAGCCTGTGAGCTGTATAACCCTTATTAATTATCATATCGACTACTAATAATACTACTACCGATGATGAGCCTGTGAGCTGTATAACCCTTATTAATTATCATATCGACTACTAATAATACTACTACCGATGATGAGCCTGTGAGCTGTATAACCCTTATTAATTATCATATCGACTACTAATAATACTACTACCGATGATGAGCCTGTGAGCTGTATAACCCTTATTAATTATCATATCGACTACTAATAATACTACTACCGATGATGAGCCTGTGAGCTGTATAACCCTTATTAATTATCATATCGACTACTAATAATACTACTACCGATGATGAGCCTGTGAGCTGTATAACCCTTATTAATTATCATATCGACTACTAATAATACTACTACCGATGATGAGCCTGTGAGCTGTATAACCCTTATTAATTATCATATCGACTACTAATAATGCTACTACCTAGGTTCAGTTCCCCCCCATCCAGCACTTTAAGCATCGCTATTTGATCAGATCTATCAAGAGGCACATTATAATGTTCAACACTTGATAGAATATCCGATAATGATATATAACCGTCACCATCACGATCAAGTTTGTTGAATATCTGATGAAAACGATTGTATTGATTGATGGTAGCAGCAATGGTTAGTACATTGACAGCCTTCAGTTTACCGCCACCACCACTTGGATTGTCCTTCTTCCCTAGTGCTTCATTTAACACCTCCATTGCATATCTTCCTTGCCAGTATCTTATGGTCGACAGAGCTACAACAGGCACCACCACAAGGAGTACTAGTAATACTATTACTTATTATTATCGAGTATTTCACCCTGCGTAGAATCCTTTGATGGTCTTAAACGTCTAACTGCTCTATCATCCAAAGCATCAGGCCTGATGATGATGTACTCCACTATTGCTGCTCCTCCTGGTAGTGTGGCCTTTACCCATCCATAATCATGTCATCATCCGTACATGTCTTTAAGAAGTCCTCGACGTCAACGTAGCCGTCCTTGTCAGATACCCTAACGGTTACCTCCTTGAAGTAATGACTACTGCAACTTACAGGGTTGCCACTAGAGATTCAATATCACTACGTTCAATACGGGGTAGTACTGGCGGAGGATGATGATGATGGTCGGTATTATTAGACGGGGGGATGCGGTGGGCGGAAGAAGAAGGACAGTCTGCAATGATGATAACAGTGTTGTTGTTGATGATGATGGTGATGTTGATAGTTATGATGCGTTAGTGTCATCTTACTAGTCATCCGTTTTCTCTTAGTATTATTATCATGTTTTGGCTTGATAGTCTGATGTATTATATCAATAAGGTCTTCCCGCGCTATTCTCCGAGCTCCATTATTTAGTTTACGTATCCTATCACTCACCTGCATAATATTAAATATAATTACTACCATCCTTCTACCAACTGTTGATATCATAAGAATGATTACGCACATGATGACCCATCATAACTACTCACCAGATTCATGTTCTATCATCATCATTGTCATACTTCGACAAGGCTCTGTGGGCTCTCATCGCCTTGGCACGTATGAACCTGATGATGTTAGAGTGGCATAGTGGGTAATACCCACTGGGTATGAACTCTAATGATGATGATTACTCTTTGTAATTGAGTGTTTTGAATGAACATTGATGAGGTCTATGAGGCAGTTCAACTTGTCGATTCACCAATTTATCGCATACTAGTATTACCTAGTACATGAACAGTGAATTTCTCTTCTAATAACAGAAGAGGTTACAAGGGTGGACAAGGCGTCATCATTATCGCTCCTACATCATCGTCTTGTTGGTGATGCCCCCCCTGATGTTTGTCTGTAAATTTATTCAGTAAGAGTATTGGGTCCTCGTTACCATCAGTCAGTTCATACAGTCTCCTGTCCTCCCATTCTCTACCTGTTCTTATCAATACCCTCGTCTCAGGTGTACACTTACGTTTAGCTCCCTGTATGTAAGGTGGGGTTGGTGGTCTGTATTCATTCTCAACTTCTATTGTTTGCTTGATGAAGTCCCGCCAATCTACTAAACCTTCATTTATCAGTCGTTTAGACTGGGTAGTGTCTGATAAAGGATACGATGATGATGAGGTGATGGTGGTGGTGGTGGTGGTCATAGAGAGTATCTTCGTGACCTTTATTATTGAGTGATGATGATGAGAATTGTGAGGACCATAGCATGTCAAGAGCTTCCTTTGATGCATGTCGAATAGCCGACAGTACAACAGTATTAAACTCATCCTTATTAACCAGGTATCTGCCACAACTCCTCTTCATCGATATCATCATTATTTTAAGTATTACTTTCTATCCCGCTTGACGATGGCATCGAACTTACGTCCCAGAATAGGAGCTACAAGGAGGACAGAAGCATCATAATGAGGGCATCATCATCATCCGACAGTATTGGTAATGTTCCTCTTGTCACTACCTTCCCTCGCTATATCCATGAACAATGATTTAGTAATATTACGTACATGACGTCCACGTGCCACCTGGTGGGGATTATTAACACCCAATTCTACGTCCGGCGAGTATATCAATTCACAGAATTCATCATAGGTGATACCATCCTAAACAGCCATGCAGCCGGTGTAATAGTGGTGGTGATGGTGGTGATGGTGATACATTGTTATCCTTATCAACTGCATGAATCATTATATCAGCTTCCATCTTCGTTAACATTATACCCATCCTTTCGAATACTCTCAACTATTAAAGATGATCATGATACTCCTACGGTCCATCTCACAGGCCTACCAAATCCCTCGATCGAACCATATTATCTCTGTTCCTCGCTGCACTACGGAAGACCCTGAATAATGATCATCATCACTCTGAGTGATGCCCTGATGATGATGATGACAGTACTGTAATAATGCTGGCCTAGCAGCATATCTCTGCCTTGTGGCTTCGCGTACTCTAGTAGCCCTTTTGATGGCTTCTGATTTGGTTTGATGTATTGGCCTGTATGCTAAATCAGGCAAATGGATCGGCCTTATCTAAAGCTGATGGTAATAGAAGTATAATAATACCATAGCATCCTCACTTGATAATCATTTACAGGAGTATCATCAATAGCTTCGACCATGGTGCCATCATCTGTATCATTATCATTACCAACTGATGATGCTGCTGTTGTGGTTGTGGGATCCTCAGTGTTTGTGTTATTATTGTTTGGATATGTAGTAGCCCTCATCAATCTATCAGTTCCCTTCATACGTTTGGACACCATAGTTGAATCTTCACTATTCCACACATTCATCCCCCGACCTATCATCACACGATATCATTACAATATCCTCATAATGAGAACTACTACCTTTATGTAGAGGCAAACGATATATTTGGGATGCATCAAACCAATGTTTAGGTTGTGTATTGCTTTTCTTAGTAGTCTCATGCATAGATGGTAATGTTGTCCTTGTTGTTGGTAGTACTATCGTGGTGTTCTTATTATCCTCGTTATCTGTAGCATGTAAAGGTGGTGCATGTATTATCGGTATATTCTGAGATGTCAACAGCATTATGATGACTACTACTAGCCTGCTGCTGTTGCTGCTGCTAAGCATCATCAACATCGGCTCTATCACCACCACCACCTACTTTCTTATACTCCTCATATTTCGTGTCATCCTTCATTACCCGACCGATACCAAATAATGATATGTTCTAATAATAAACAAGGGTACCCGATAATCTAACAGTTATCGTTACATTAGGGTAAGCCCCTCTTTCCGAGATATCTTTATCCTTATTATATACACTAGTAGTCATTATCAACCTACTACCCTGATCTGCTTTACACCTGTAAAAGCACCGGCACTTTATGTTACGATTGATGTGCTATTATACTACATTTCCTTTTCCTTATACGCCATCCCTGTGGCACCTGGTGTAAAGTCCTTGTGCCCAACACCAGATATTGTTATTGGCACCTATTACGCAAACGTACTCTTTGGGAATCAGTAATAATGGTGGTGATGTCGACTGATGGTGGTGGTGGTTTATATGGGCGTCATAGTAAACGGAAGGACCGTCATCATCTAAGTGGTGTATCTAATAAAGATACCACTCATGATATCAGTAAGGAGTCCTTCTTGTTGTTATTACTGTTGATGATTATACTGTTAGTGGTCCGGAATGGGGGGTTGATGATGATGAATGGTGATGGGGATAATGGTTATAGTAATGATAAGAAGATGATGACAATACGAAGTTATACCAACAGAATGATGGATTATCATACAGACCATCAGGTAGTATCATAGTCATTAACATGATAGGACTATCAACAGTTCCTCCACCATGATTCGGCGATGACATCGCGCACGCCATTGTGATCGATATTTATACTTGTCGTTCTGTATATGTTAATAATTGCCTTTAGGGTTGTTGTTGTTGTTGTTGGGGTATTACGTCATTGCCATCAATGAGTACATCAGCAGGAGGGATTAATCCTGATATATTATCAACATTAAGTAATGCATTAGATAATGGTAGTAGTAGTGATAATAATGTACAACAACAGGTAGTAATACACTTTAGTCAGTATTATTATCACTATCATCATTCTTCAGGTCATGCATACTCTAACTGAGTTATCTAATAATCTTGGACCAGATGTAATGTCACGATATTTGGTTATAGTATTTGCATCAAAAGATAAGGAGCATTCACCCTATACAAGACAACGTGCTGGTCTATTATTAAAGAATACTATACAATCCAATAAACAGGTTATAATACCATGCATGTAATTCATGCTTGTTACAATCCGTATTTCAGATGGTTATAACATCATCAATAAAATCAGCTATCTTGGAAGCATCACGTGACAGTGATGCCGGTGTAAGATCAACAGCATCAACTCTCATTGCCACTATAGTATCTGTACATGGGGTTGGATCGTGGCCCGACTGCATGCATACGTTGGCTAATGGTCTGGCTGATTCATCGATAGATGTTGTTGATGGATCTTTCAAAGCACTCAAGTATGTATGCGAAGATGGAGTTGAGATATACAGACAACAATTATTATCACATCAAAGGGAGGCGGTAGTAGTAGTAGCGTCTATGCCATTAACAACAGCATCGTCGTAGTCATCGTGTAGTGATGATATTAGGCAATATCTTCCCCTTTCATCGAGTTTGCTGATAAAGATCTAATACCTAAACTATTGGAAGTTTGTACCACTCCAGCCGCACCCGATAAGTAATAACAACAGTACTACCAGTGCTGCTGCTGGTAGTAGTACTGCGGTTATGTATTCAGCAGGTACAGGGCGCTATCCCTCAATATATTACATTTATTTGTATGCTCATTTCTACTCATGCCGGGTGCTACTAGATTAGATCATCACATGGAAGCATACTTCAACTCATTGGGTGCTTTGGCCGCTGAAAGCCATAATCCTTCCGGTAACGCGATATACCCGTTTACTCTTGTCCCGATCATACCTGATGATGTTGCTGAATCAGTTTTGAAGGAGGTCTGCATCGGTTTCGTGCATTGTGCCAATCATCAGCCTGATCTACTGGAGTCTCATCTACCACAGATCATGCAGTTTATGTTGGCTACATCAAGTAGTAGTACTTAGTTCCATTAACTACCTCTACTAGCTACCTCATCAGGTCAATCATCACCAGTGGAAGTGCGTAGAGAAGCATTAGAGTTCTGGCCAGCAGTCTGTCTTAATACACAATGGTTGGCTAATATACAATCACCAGATAGTCTCAGGGTTATATTACCAACATTACTGGTAGTAATTATTGTTATCACAACGACAACCATCATCATCATCCATTCTTAGTCCAATATGGTGTATGCTAAAGAGGACTTTGAATCAATGGAGAGTGGGTTGGTAGGGGATGATTCCCATATACAGGACGAACCACATGATACAGCACCAATATTCCACCAAGTATTGCTACTACTACCTACGATTCCTCTTACTAATGCATCATTAATAGGATCGCTCAACCCGTGGCGCAGGAGGAGATGGTGATAATGATGATAGTGATGATAGTGGTGATGAGGAAGATAGAGCTGTCGGAGGGGAAGGTAACAACATCCTAATATCATGCTGCCTTGATGACACATGCTGCTGCTCATCATCATCATCAGCTCATGGTGGACGGGGTAATATGTCTACATGGGGTAATGAGTGGACAGTGAGGAAGGCTGCTGCCAATGCGTAACAACAACAACAGGCTCAACGTCATCAACGTCATCATCATGATCATTACTGTTGTTATCGATCAGTCTGGATAATATAGCGAGTGCTCTGAATGACGAGATATTACCCATCCTGCTGCCGCTCATAGAGAAAGGCCTCACCAATACTTCAGGTATGTATCCATCTTCATGCCGTTAGTCGCCCGTCCTCTACCACGGGTGACCGATTTTTGCGATGAAGTGTCTAATAAAGACGCAGAAAATTGAGAATGTCATATGATAGAGAATTTCATGTAGATTCAGAATCTGTAATTATTTCTGTTTTATTATTCTGCAATTGATGACAAAAATCGATCGCGCGTTTTTCGCGCGTCGCGCTCGCCCTGCGCGTACAGATATATTATATAGAGATGCAGGACTAGCCAAAATACGTAGCTATAGTACGTCACAGACGCGTAGATGAGTCAAGCACTGTCGCCCCCTATCCCGGTACACATTGCAGCACCCACATCTGGAATGCGCTAGCTACTTGGGCGCAATCTAGGCATGCTCATCAAACGGAAGAGTCGACTTGCTAGCGAACCACCAACCAATCAAGCTAGAGACCATGGGAGAGCAATCTCCAAATAATGAGTGAATATGGAACAGAACTAGCGCGGAGATGTATAGAGCCAATGAGTAACATAGTAGCGTAGTAGGTTTCAGAAAATACTAATGCCCAAGTCCGAGAAGAATCTAACCATCCCACCGGAGGTCGCTGCCACTGTTGACGAGAACCACTTACGACACCTGTATGTTGTATGTCGTTTCTGCTTCGCTAGGCTCACTTTACCTAAGAGGGGTACAACGGCCAACCCTCCCACGCAGGAGGTCTGTCAGCGAGCTCTAAAATTCTACCAGGTTGACTTCAAAGCCGAGGTAACCAACCTGAGGCTACCGAAGGTACTGTGTAATGCGTGTCGTACTCGCTTGGCCAAGATGAGCACTGGTGCAATGGACGTCGAGAAGTGGAATGAGGAGAAGCGGCACTATTATGATGCTCTCCTCATGGACTACGATCCGGTATCAACCCGTCAGGCGGCGATCTGCTCTGAGGCCGATCGCTGCAAGGTGTGTAGCGTTGCTTCCGCGCTTGTCCCTAACTTCGTTAAGAAGGCGCAGTCGAATGCTCCGGGACCTGGAAGGCCATCAACGGCGTCTCCCCCGAAAGGGGTCTGCTCGCGATGCGGGAACCCTGTTGAAGATCATGATGATCGTGAATGCGCCAGGACAGTGAAACGCCCACGTAGAGCTGGTGTGAAGTTCGCTGAGAGGGTTGCTGCTAGAGGTTACACAGATACGCTCGTAGCTCAGAGGCTTGAGGAGCGCTTCAGGGAATCTACTGAGAGTGGCCATGAGAGCCCTTTGCCCTCTGGAGTGAGTTTGGATTCTCACCACTACCTTGGGGTATCGTCATTCTCTTATGGAGGAGAAGAGACTGGTGTGGTGCTGAGCAGGGAATCAGCACGAGACCTGCTGCGTCTAGGGCACTTGGGGCTTGGTATGCGAAGTGCTCGGGAGCTTTGCAAGATCCTGAGACGGGATGGGGTGTATTTTCCAGAAGGTGGGCTGAAGAAGGCCTTGGATGAAAAATGGGATGTCTTTGGGCCTCTCTTCCGGTCTGAGGCTCTTCCACTGCAGACGGATCGTCACTCTGAAGCTACATCAACGCCCTTTGTCTTCTGTACCGACATCAATGCCCTTCTCAACATCGTCACTGGTGGAGAAGCCCATCGTATAACACGCCTGAAACTTCAATTTGATGGAGGCCAGCAGTTCCTGAAGCTTTCCATCAACATCACCACTATGGAAGAAGGCTCTCGGTATATGCCTAGTCCTAACAGCGTCTTGAAGAACTTCGTTATTGGAATGGGTCAGGCAAGCGAGACACAGAAGAACCTCGAACAGGTGTTCGGTCATTCCTCTGTGGAAGCGTTGTTCCACCTGGGAATACCCAAGCAGGTTGCCTGTGACTTGAAGGTTTCGGCTATGATGGTAGGAATTCAGATGGCGTCATGCAAGTACCCGTGCCCATTCTGCCTGTACCGTAAGGGTGACTGCGATGGCTCAGCTCCCACACGAACGTGGGAGCAGCATATGAAGGATCTGGAGAGCGCTTCCCATAATGTCGTGGCTCAACCGGTGATTCAATGGGTGAATTCGCCTCTGGAGTTTCTATCCCTATCCCCACTGCACCTCCTGCTCGGTATAGTCAACAAGCTATACGATAAAGCCCGTCCCACGGAGACATCAGGAGCTTCAAACTCGCTTCATGCTCGTCACTGTAAGGCCTTGGTCAAGTACAATATAAGGCGTTCGGTCTACTTCGACGGAGCGTTCGAAGGAAACGGTTGTTCCCGCTTACTCGATGAGATTGCAGCGGGTCGTATACCTTTTGAACAGCGGGCAAGGCCGTTCGTCGAGGCTCTCAAAGCTTTCAAGGTGGTAAAAGACAAGTGCCTCGGACTTATGAGAGTCCCAGGATGGAGTCAGGCAATTGCGTCGTTCCGTACCGCTTGGGAAGCGACCAGCCTCCCTTACACTCTGAAGGTCCATGTACTCTGCAGTCATGTCGAAGAGTACCTTGAGCGGTACGAAACTGTTCCGGATGCTGGCCTCGGCCTTTCCTCTGAACAATCCGGTGAATCACTCCATGCACGATTACAACGAGTATGGAACCTGAGGTTCAAAGCTAACCCCGACAACGAGGTGTTCCGCGAGCGTCTGGTGGACTGCGTGGTCTCTTACAACTGGAATCTCCAGTGGGACGAGGCCTCCAGGGTGTCGACGGAGGGAAGCGAGTCGAAGAGCTCTAGTGAAAAAGCTAGTAATAACTCTTCTAGTGGAGGCTCCAGCTCTTCTCGGTTGCCTCCAGTGGTTGATTGGAACTCTGCGTCCTCTAATGAGGATAGTTCAGATGTTGACTCTTACGAGTCATCTTCTAATACTCTTGATTAACTTTTATTCTCACTCTTCTATGCCATAGAATTTGATTTCCTGAGAGCTTGGGGTTTTAGACTTGTCAATTTGTCCGATATGGGGCGCTGCAGGGCGAGCGCGACGCGCGAAAAACGCGCGATCGATTTTTGTCATCAATTGCAGAATAATAAAACAGAAATAATTACAGATTCTGAATCTACATGAAATTCTCTATCATATGACATTCTCAATTTTCTGCGTCTTTATTAGACACTTCATCGCAAAAATCGGTCACCCGTGCTACGTGATGTTGTTGTTAGATTGGCAACAACAAGAAGCATCAGTCCTAGCAGTAGGAGCTATTGCACATGGTTGTGAGAGTGGTTTGGGTCGACATATGGATACATTGTTACCACTATTGATACAGGTAATAATAACGATAATGCTGGTGCCGCTCATCATCATCATCATCCTCTTGTTGTTGTTATTCATCAGACAACTCAATCTAATCAACCACTATTACGTTCTATTGGTTGTTGGGCATTAGGAAGGTTTGCCCGATGGCTGGCAGCACAGCAGGACATCACTGCACTTAAATCAGCTACTACTGCTATATTACAGAGGTGATCATCATCATCATGCTGTTGCTGGTAGGGGATAATACCATATACTGTGCAGATGTGTTGACAAGAATAAACGAGTACAAGAGGCTGCCATATCAGCCTTGGCTGGGCTAATTGAGGAGAGTGGTCATCGTATTAGGGAAGATGAAGATCTTATTAATAAAATAATACAGGTTTTCAAGATAGCCATTAGATTGTAATAATAACAACAACCAATCCACTACTACTAGTAGTAGTATCATCAATACGTACACTTGTTGTTATTATTATCAGTTACCAATATAAGAATCTACTTATACTATTGGATGCTATTGGAACTTTAGTCGGGGCTGTTGGTGCTGATGTATTATCAAAGATACCATCAATGGGTATGGAGTTGATTCCTACCATGGTACAGAGGTTGACAATGGTAGTAGGCGAGACGTAGGCTGTACGCTGTTGTTGGATAATATTCTTATCATCATTAGGTTAATAATGATAACGATAAATGTTTAATATCTCTCCTAGAAGCATTGACACCAATACTATGGTCACCCGAACTAGCATGTAAACTAGGTCAAGACGGTGTCACAATGGTGAGAATAACAACACGATGATGCTCCTCCTCCTCCTCCTCGTCGTTACAACATCACTCAGGTTGTTAACCGTTGTGGACGTATAATACAAGGTTATCTCCAATATATACAATTACCTCAGCATGACCAACAACAACAGAGTAGCGATAGCGTTGCCCTTGAATGGCTTGTACATGCAATACGGTATAGTAGAGTATTTTTCCTATCAGATGCCGTTGATGATGATACTGGAGTTGATGCTGATATCGTAGCTGCAGCATTGGATTGTCTATCTGCTGTCGCTGAGGGTTTACACGCATCACAGATATTGAGTGGTAGTATTAGCATCATCATCATCATCATGTAGTAGGGTGGTGGTGATGTTGGTTATTGTGGTTGTTCTCAGGTGTTGTACCAATAGTTGTACGTCTTATACAATCAACAACAGTGAGGTCATCAGTTAGTATACCATCACAAGTTACTCAACCTGTCTATGCATTATTAGGCGATTTATCGAGGTAACAACTGGTATCCCCTATTAGTCATCAGGTTCAACGCCTTAGGTATTGTATGATTCTAGTAGCACCACATCTATCAATGGTATTACCAGCCAGTATTCAGTACATGGATAATGCATCTTACAGTACATGCAATAATGCTATATGGGCTATTGGGGAGATCTGTGTCGCAATAGCAGCTGCTAACAATGATGTCAAGGATTTCGATATCAAACCGTAATGATTATGATGAGTCAGTAATGCTGCTGTATTGATGTATTGTTGAAGGTACGCTAATGTGATATCGAGTAAACTAACATCAATATTGGAGACTGGGCACCTACAACGACCACTATTGATGCAGAATGCTGCCATCACTTTTGGAAGGCTAGCTTTGGTAGTAGTAGCAATCTGGTATGATAAGGACAGTCGTGTTAGGTATGCCCCGATGAGATTGGACATAATGCATTACCATCAGCTATCCTACCATGGTGTGTAGCTGCATCTCAGATGAGGAATGATACAGAGAAGGCGCATGCTATACATGGTATATGTCTAGCATTACAGGCTAACCCTTCATGTGCCATGGCACCAGATCGACTATCTGGTATACTATCAGTAGCAGCATCATTGTACCCCCCTCCACCACCCTCACCAACTACGACTGATGTACATGATGCTATACAGATGTGTCATCAATTGGTACATGGTTATAAATCAGCATTATCCAAGGATGATTGGGATAGGTAGTAGAACGATGATGATGACGATGATAACAAAGGTAGTGGTATTGTTGGGTATTGTTCAGGTTATGGAACAGTTTACCTAATGATACACAATATAAGTTGACATGTATTTATGCATTATGATGTCTTATCATCATCATCTACCACTGGCAAGACATAGCCCCATCATCCTCCCCCCTCATTATGGTATATCCAGTAACGTATTAACTATCACTACTATTGCATCATCATCATCATCATTATAATGACTAACAACAAGTTGTAGCTTATTATTACTAATAGTAGCAGTAGTTCACATCCTACCTATAACAATAATCATCATCAACCGTAATAGTATTATAACAACAGCATCAACAACAGTCCTCATCATCCCTATTGTTGTTGTGCTATAATAATCGTTCCATTACTGCCTGTTACCCAATCGTTTCCTGCTATTATCAATCATCATGCAACGCGTTGACAGTCATTAATTACTGGGCGAGCGCTAAATGGTATGCACGAAGAAAGCATCATTATTGTGTTGTTAGTAGTCATCATCGCATGGTCATCGCATCATCATCATCATGGTAAAGTATGACAGTAGAACAACAAGGAGGGCCATATTCCAGGTACGGCTCATCATTATTATCATCACTCATTATCATCATGGTCATGATTATTAGGTTACTTTGACGGTGACAACATTTGCTACGGCCATTGGCAGCTTCATTGCACTTATATTGTTCCAAGCGTTCTTAACCGATTTGAGTGATAATTTTAAAGGGGAGTTGACATCCAAGTAATATATGATAATATCATCATCATATTAACAAGAGCATTCTTATGACAGATACTTACCTTGTGTAAGGCATACTCTGAGTGAATGTGATAATACAATTATTGATAAATGTTGGGATCGTTGCTGCCCTACTGGGTAGTACTAACCCTCACTGCTGTTGCTGGTGTTGTTGGTAGTGTTATTGATAGGTATGTATGTGAGATTTCCCCAGTAGTAGGGTTATTATGTAAAGATGGGGTATCAAGGTGTGGAGGGTGTCCAGGGATAGCATCAATATTGGGGCATAACAACAGTAATGTTTATACATGATGTAATGATTACTATTCCTATTAGATAATAACTATCCGAGTAGTAGTATTACAACAGTAGAGCCAGTCATGCTCACCACCGAGACAACAGCAGCTATGAAGACTGAAGAAGAGTGTCAAGCCGCGTTCACATGGTGTCGTGATTTTGCTGATGTATCAGGTCAATGCCGCACTAAGGTCGTACTGCTACTAGTAGTGGTGGTCGTATGTATTATCATCATCATACTCATCAGGTATGTATTGATCATAAGCTAATCGAGAATATGACCTTGGCTGCCTTTGTACTGGCGGGCTTGGCCCTTATATTAGATATTATTGATATGGTAATACTAGGAGTAGGAGGAATGCTCATTATTACGAGTAATCTGCCTATCAGGTTATATTCGTAGCTACGCCGGACTCAGTCATTCTCAAGAGTTTTATCAATTTATCGTCAAGTTGTATCAAATGGGTAGGCAGCAGCAACAACAGCAACAGCCATGATCATGCATAGAGTCGTCATGATGATAGGTAGCATTCGGAGTTGTATTAGGGTCCGGGGCTGATCAGTTCATGTCTGATGTAATAATTATCATCACCATCACCATCGGGCTAGCCTTCCTAATAGTACTTATTAGTTACAATCAGCAGAATGCTTTAATGATGACGGTGCGGCATTAGTATCATCAACATCGAGTGTTCTTACCTCATTCCTGGTCATAATGTCATTATCCGCGATACTTAGTATGGTCATGGCCCCTACTAGTGCGTATTATGGAGGTATCACCACTACTTCTACTGCTTTTACTGCTGTTGTGGTACTATCAGGTAAATTAGTCGGTGCTCCCTACGTCTCCACAAGATGATATCCACCCAATACCATCACTACTATCATCAGTCATCATCATCATCATCGCGTGGTAGCATGTTACATAGAACAGTTGTTAATAGTAGACTGACCATTGTGTTGTCCAGCCTGGTACACAGTAGTACAGTTATTAAGGTCCCACGTGATGATGATGATGCCTAGCTCTTCCGCTGCCCCACTAATGGCTACTACCAGCAGTAATAGACGTAGAACCCCATCACCATTACCGACTGATGGTCCGGGTAGAGGCAGTATGGAAGAGGTAATGATGAGCATGTTGATGAGCATGTTACTTGGGTCATCATCATCATCATCATACCCCTCAGGTATGGCATAGACTATGTAGCAGGGTGCATGATCTATCCATACACAAAGAGGAGGTGAGGAGGGTATCCATGGAGCTTAGAGGATAAGATAATAATGCAAAATAATAAACTTGATGAAAGGAGGGATCATATGGGGAGGACTAATAGTCGACAGGAGGTAAACGAGCATGTGTCACCTGATGCATACTAGTATTATGCAGGGCCATGACAAGAACAGGAGTAGTGATAGGAGGATACTACCAGTATTGCTGGATACACTACAATCGTTGGTAGTATCTTCTAGTAGTGATGGACCATCACCATCGCATGATAATATGATTATTACAGCACTTAATGCAGTGATTGATAATACATCATCTAATGATACAAGAGATAAGGCTATGATAATACTCTCATCCTTTATTAAACAAGGGCACCATGTCTGACATGCCTACCAATGTTGTTCAATACCAATTATTACACCACCGCCATCATCCTCTTTATTTACTAGTTAATTAATATAGGCCTACTACCAGTACTACCCTTATTATGATCATGATGAGCATATCACATCATATGCTCCTCCTCCTCCTACTATCAACAGGAATCCTTCATCATACACCATCAGGATACATCATACCATTGAAGGATCCAACATCATGTTCGACCATAGGGCAAGGCTTTCCATACTACATCCCTACAATGTACACCATGCCCTCATCCATCACTGTACAATAATAGTACCACAACAACAGCAACAACAACAAGTCCATCATATCAAGCAACATCATGTGTATGCCCAGCCGGTCATATAAGGTACCACAACTACATCAATATCATTATCATCGTAACCACTATAGATGTCTATCAAATACGTGCAGCAGTAGTTGTAGACCATGTCCCAATGGCACAGTCCCCAATATCTATCAAACAGCATGTTATACATGTCCAGCCGCGGACGGGGTAGTACTAGGATCGGACGGTAATACCTGCAGGTAGTAATACATGTGTTATTAGTATCGGTAATAATAATAGTAATCAGCATTACCAGATGCACCGATCCTGAATCATCATTATTAACTAACTACTCTGCGGCCCAACCACACCACCCCTCCATCATTCCTATGTCACCCTGCTCATACCATTCCATCATCATATCATTGTGGACAAATACCGTGGGAGTCCGGAGTAGCAGAACATCCCCAGGCTGTGACTGTGCCCAAGGGTAATGATAACACTACTTCAGCAGTAGTGCGGTAGTAGAGGGTGATGGATGTCTGTATCATCACTTGCTAGTTTATGGAGGCCTACCACTGCATCTCCATGTGTGCCGGAGTATCTTTGGTTGGATGTAGAACCTCACAGAAGACAGCACCACTAGACTTATTGTCTAGGGTTCAATACAGGCATGTTGTATCCAATATGGTCGACTATGAGAAGTATCTTCTAGCCTTAATCAGAGGTAGTAGTAGCATCAAGCATATACCACTATTGTTGTTGTTGTCATCATAGGTTATTATGATGATACTACCTTTGCCAAGTTGCGTGCGATATCTGTAGCTATTGATGATGTATACTATTATCCTAATAATGATATCATCATGGGGTACTTCCCTACATGCGCCCTTACGATGTACACAACTACAACACAATGATGCATGCAATTGCCTCGCTAATTTATGTGTAATGAATCTGTATACCACAACTTCAACAATTTGTAGCTACTTCTTATCATTGAGTGATGCTAGTGAAGCAGCAAATGCAGAAGGAAGTAATAAAAGTATTCCTTTCTCCCCCTGCTCGAGCCGTCACATCGGTGGTAGCATTGTTAGGCACTAATCTGGAAGATGATGGTAGTAGAGGTAGTGGTCGAAGTCTATACACTAACCCACTACCATCATTATTTATCAACTCCAGTCTGATGATAGAATCGTTACCGTACACTATGGTAGCAGGAGATGAACTTAAGTTATGGGTCTCAACATATGATATTAACGGTACCACCTACTATCACCATCACCACTTCCATTGTAAAGTTGTCATACGCAGGCACATGGTTGGGATGGGATAGAGTTGATGATGGGGGGGCTCATGTTGTAACATTATGTGATCAGCTTACCCATACTGCTCGATCATGGCCCATATTTGGAACAACACAGGTAGTAGTAGCACTACTTATCATGTACAACATCATCATACGTTATAGGATGCATCATGCCGTGTTAATACCAGAAGGTTGAGGCAAGATCCAAGATGTACTACACCATTATTCTATGAGCTCTACATTCAATATGATCATAATGATAATTCCCATGACACCGCAGCATCATCATCATCATCATCAGCATCGAGTATTATTCCAGTACCTATTCGTCTATGGAATACTGTTAAAGGAGAAGTATCACCCAATGATGTTGATGATGACGACGTACTAGTCAAAAGATATTACCTCTGTGATACTACAAATGAAGCGATAGTTAGAATAGCAGCTATCACACGCTTCGTTATGTCATCGGATTCGACGACACCGTTATTGGAGTTATATATGATGGAGATGGATGATGATGAGCACGATGATAGGACATCAGACACCACCACTAGTAGCACCATACTAGTAGCATTCAGCAGCCTATATTACGGATCATTATCAAATTATTGGATACCAATAATTGCTCTATTCATACCATGGACCACCATAAGTCTAATCATTGCTCTATACCGTGTATTGAGCATAATGCGTCGATACCCTTCTACTAGTGTAGTATCTACCGATGGTCGGATCATCCTGGATCCGGGTGTATTCCGTCTTAGACCCTTTATATTGGTACAAACATTCTTAACTAGTATTCTCTTGTCACATACGGCATTCTTCATGATAATACTATTACATCGTATAGCCTCATCAGACTCGTTCGTTCCACCTCCCCCTGGCTCTGCTCATTATCGATCGTTCGATGCCCTCCTCATATACCTACTAATATTAACTATCCTAGTCGTAATGATGGACATCATCTCGGTGTCGAAAGTGTTTGTATTCCTATTCTGGACAGAGAACAAGGACTACACAGCAACAACAACAACAACAACAACAACAACAACGCTGCAGCTGCTGCTGGACAACAACAACCTTCATATGACGACAATAATCTTACCATCCCACAGCAGCAAGGAGGAGACCAATGGCGATGGCAGCAGCAGCAGCAGCAACAACCAAGTCGATCGTTGAGCACCTTTGGATTCAACACATTCATCTCTTCCTCCTCCTCCTCCCACCCAAAGCATCATCATAGTAGTTTGGCCCCGTCCATCACTGATCGTAACCCCACGACTTTAGCTGATACACAAGCACTACCATCAATTGGCTTATCTGGTACCGGAGGACAGTTGGGGTCTTCTGATGATACTAGATGCCGCCCTGGTGGGGAGAGAGGTGATAGTCCTCTCACGATGAGTAGTACGTAGCCTTTTGTAGGTGATGGTGTGGTATCAGCCTGGAGGATGCTATTCATTGGTAATGAGCTAAACGAGAGGTCTACTTATCCGAGAGTATCATCAGCTATCCTATGGGTGCTAGTGTTACTGTTTATTCATACTTTTAATTGGATGAATAATGCCCAATGGACCCCTGAACAAGCCAGGATAGCGTACCACACCACCACCACCACGCAAGGTAGTAGCCATGATCTCTGGTATCACTTCCACACTCCTATGTAGATAGTAATCATCAATGCCAATCATCAGATACAATATCATTAGCCCCTCTAAATCCTATTATGATATACAGTATTGCTGTCAGTACATGGTTGTTGGTATTCATCGTACTGCTAGTACTACGTAAAATAGGGACACTGCAGTTTGGTGACACTCTGGGGGATTTTGTTGATGTCTGCTCTTTAGCTAACATCAGTGTATTGGTAAGTCCTACACTGCCACTCTTCAACTTGTACTATTATTAGTAACATCATAATCCTGGTCATAAGATACTCGATGAGCCTCTTCATGGATGGTATATCCATGGTAAAGCGCCTAGTGGTAAAGCAGACTGCAATGCTACTCAACTCATGTGCCATTTACAAGTACCTACCATAACTCCATAAACTCTTCTATGTACTCATTATAGGATGAGAGGGAGAATCTTTTGTTGAAGCGTGGCCTCCGTCCAGATGACCCTCAACGCTGTCACCTTCAGACTTATGAAGTACTACATAGTTGTCGTCGGTGGATAGCAGTCTTGTTGTCTGTTTTAACTATTCTCATCAGATATTCATGCCATTACAATTCCGTAATACCATCACAGAACTTTGTAGTGAGCTGATGGTCTTGAGAACAACAACAAGCGCGGCTCTACAGGGGAGGAGGGGTTCAACAACAAATAATAAACAGGATACTATTAAATTGGCCGATCTCAGGTTATTCGTGCCTGATGATCGTCTTCACTTGTGTACCTCAGATCGAGGATCCAAGATACACTGTTGACCACGGTAGAGTCAATCGTCCGTAATGGTACGGTAAGACGGTCGACACTGAAGGAGAGCATCGCTGATCACACAAGAGGTAGGGATGGTAGCATATTATATGATGGTATGAATCAGGTGTAACCTCGGATGGTATGCTGATTGATGATACCACTGGTATTGGATGGATTAAACCATTCTTGTACGGGTCTGATGTTTATGGGCTACCTACCGGTGAGAGTCGCCTTCCTCTACTCAGCTATTACTATCACGATTAGGTAATGAACTCCATTCAGCTCTTCTACAGTTGTTTCTTTTCTGCATCGTATTCCGATATACTGACAGTCCAGTGTCGGGTGTTATTGTTGCGTATTTATTCTCATTCTTCTTCGATTCCATTTGGTCATTTGTATCGAGGCGTACAATAAGTCGGACGAGTATGGTAGATGATAGATTTCTACTCTAACAATCATGTATTAACATACAGCTGCTGCATGCATCGATGTAGTATACGATAGTGTTCTTGAGTTCAACAGTAGCTATTCAATTATTTCATCACCAGTCTGCTTGGGTTGGGATGATACCCCAGTAGTAGTAATGATACCACGGGAAGGGCCAGTACACTTCGTCCGTGAGAAGTACCGATGTTCGTCTCCGACAGTATTAACGGGCTATAATCATCATGAACCCGCCTAAATTCCATAACCTTCTATAATGCTGGACATTCCAGCACACTTGTAACTCAGCTACTGCTACGATCGATAGCTTCATCAACACATGACAAAAAGAACAACTCTTTGTTATTGGTCTTCCGACTTGTACTTTGGAGGGTCAAGTCGAGGGCCAACCAAAGCATACCGCTTCCTTAGAGGCTTCGCCAACTTCACTTTCAACCTGATAAACCGCCGTCACCACTCATGAATACCTAGAATGGATAAGCACCTTTCGGAGAAGTAGTCGATAAGATCTTCACTGGTGAGATATTGCTCAGAAGATACCTGATGATGAGGAAGGAGGCCCTCTGGGATGAAGAGTAGCAACAACTGACCTTAGACGTGCCAGCTACACATATCGCCAAATCCTTGCTCATATAACCAGCTTCGACGGATTCAATACACGCATCTTCGAGGGCCTGAGCATCACCGATCGGAATCATCATCAATTGAGGTTTCACCTGAGCGAAGTGTTTGAGTCTGTTATTATTATCAAGGATGGCTCGTTGGTTGAGAGCCCTCGACCAGGCAAATATCGATGCTATTGGATTGGTTGAAGTCTTCTCGCCCCTCTGAGTATAATTAATGAGGAGGCAGCCAGCAGCAGCATCCGTGCCTTACCTGGTACGCTCTGAAATGTCTTGTAACAGTTCCATGAGCAGCTTCTGACAAAACTGTCTTACCATCCGGGCAGACCAAGATAGACGTCATCAACCCCAGTGAGCCGTATCTAAATATGGACGATCTGGGACTCGAACCCGGGACCGCCGAATTGGCTGGTTAGCGGTGATATAACTACCCTTGAGCGACAATGTCAGACTGAACATCTCCGTCATAGTTCTTACATGCCCACACAAAACCACCTTTGGATTTGATGGCCTACAGAATAAAGTTGAGCACTTGTCAGCCCGACCTAGTACCACCATGAGCCCTACTACCTGTGCCACCATATCATCAATTAGACGATGTTCGTACCACAACCCGGCCTTCTCGAATTGATCCCTAAACATTATAGTCATGACGGATGATGAATCATATCCACATCATCATCATTGTCCTACCTGTATTCATTGTCATATAATTGTTGGAAGACGTCTTTAAAGACACCATCATAGACCTTCAGAATAGTGTTCTTAGAGGAGAAGTAGAGAGGCATGCCCTACACCAACAAATATTAACATAACTACTATCGGTTCACAGGCATGATGACGATGATGACCGTTGTCATTACTACCTGGCCCAAGGCGTATGTGAAACAACACCTAGCGAAGCTCTCGATGGATCTCTTCGTGTTGTACCTGAAGGGGTATGATTGGTGATGAGATGCGTGTATGCACCGCCATTACATCCCCATAACCACACCACCCTCATCCTCCTCCTTGAATTCGAATAACCTCACAGTCTTACTTTCAGACCCGTCATTGGGATGGAATACCAAGTCGACCGTCCCTAACGGATAGGGAGGTCCCCGGTTCGATTCCTGGCCACACCACCTACCCGGGGTATTATCAGTTTGGAACTGTTCACACTTATATTGATCAGCATGAGCATGACGGCCGATAACAATAGGGTACTCCCAACCGGGGACATATCTAAGAAGTGTCCTCGATGTGGATCGAACCCCAGACCTTTCGATTATTACCGTGGTATATTACGTATTATTATCGGAGCCCTGAAGACTGTGCCATCCAAGATGTTACGAATGGTCCCATTGGGGCTCTTCCACATCTTCTTCAACTTGAACTCCTCAACCCTGGCTGCATCGGGCGTGATAGTGGCGCATTTAACACCGACATTATACCTGTATAGGTTACACAAGTATACACGTGCGAATCAGGAGGAGGAAGACTACTGGAGGATAGCCTTCGCAGCATCTGTTGTTATCTCATCATTAGTCCTATCCCTATTCTCAAGTGATAGATCATAATAATCAATATCCATATCCAGGAATGGGAATATCTATTGAAAGGTTCATCATCGTCTTTGCTACCGTTTCCGTGGTGATGTTATTATTACTAATTTATCCTTGATCATTTGCCAGACTATCCTCGTCATCTCATCGCCATCCAACTCTACTATCGGATTATCTACTTTAATACGTTCATACTCCACCTATTAGAATGATGATGACGATGGTGCTAACCATCGCCTAAGACTCCTGTATGATCAATACCCGTGTAAGAAGCTTCCATTCGGTTTTATCAGGCATGATATTATTAGATACACAACGCCTCTGCTGCTGGTGCTGGGCCGCAGAGAAGCCATACTGCTGGTGCTGGTTCTGGTGGTGTGGTGCGATACTACCTAACACCCCTATATGATCGATACACCAAGCCGCGTTGGTTACTTGATATGAGGGCAGAAGCCCGAGGGTACCTCAGGCGAGCCGAGGCAGGTATCATCAGAATAATACTTAACCGAGGAGCAACCTTGGCAGGGTATCCCAACGAAACTCTAGAGAGTCGGAGAAACTACCATGATAGTGAAATGAATGATACTGAGTAGAACGAGATATTACAAATTGGTTTGATGATGATGACTATAATGATGTCGATGAGAATGGCGTGTTAGGTCCGGTAGGGGACAGTGCCCATCCGGGTGGTGTTGTTGTTGTTATGAATTAATACCCTATCGTCATCGGATGTTCGCTCATTCCGACAACATATGAATACTCTCCACCACCGATGAGGACCGTCAACACTCTTCGGTGGTGTTGTACCACTCCCTTCCTGAAATAGTATTAGGATTATCGATACTGCCAGAGGGGGGATACTGCAAGGATACTCAGTCATACTCAAGGCTCATGCCCTGATGTTAGTATTGAACTGAACATGTCTGTTAGCACATCTCCACCCAGACGCTCATCGTGAGTAAACGAAGTGAGGTGTTCGCCGAGGCCGGTCACATTCCCCTAGGCAGCTTAGTTTTACGGTGCAATACTCACTGATTTGAACTCCGAGTTATGGATTCATCACGCCTCCTGCGATCGGTGATGACTGCAGCCGATAAGAGGTCGAAGATGCCAACACAACTCCTTGCACGATGCTAAGAGGTCTTTGGCTCTGTACTACTGGCCACTCGTGTGGGCGAAGAGGTCTCCTTCACCAGCGAAGTCTATGATACCCCTCATCATCCCCTTGTGGGACTCCTACTGGAGGAGGGGAAATTTTTAGTCGTGCATTCACTAGTCACGAATCGACTTTTCAGCTCTCGATAGGTCCATGAGCGGGGCAGTTGTCCATGGCACATGCCTCTAGTCTTCAAGAGATTGACAGTTGAACGGTTACCAAGAGTTCAACAATTTCAAAACACCATGTAAGATACCGGATATGTTGGACAGAGTGCAAGAAGTCCGATACCCCTCCACCACACCGTATGGTTATCGGAAAATCCGAGACTAACAAGACGGATGTGAATGGTCCATCAGCCCCGGATATTGATACTTCTAACGACGCTTGCAGACTGCCCCCTGGTCATATCCCCCAGTATTACCGTTGCCTTAGCCATTGTTACTCGTCGACTATGGCACACTGGTGTTGGTATATGGACGGTATGTAGACTCTCACAAGAGGCCAATTGTAGCCTTATCCGAGGTAGTGGTATTGAGCTGGAGGCTTGCTTAGTATCATGGGAAGGGTACTTGGTCATATAATAACCAAGAAACTGTGAAGGATCGTATACACCTTGATAGCAACAAAATACATATCCTACAACTGGAAGATGAGAAAAAGTTCAATGTTATTTAACGAGTAGGAACCAGATAGTAATGAATGGTGGCAGTTGTAGTGTTATATGACTTTGTCATCTTTTAGTAAAATACTCTCCTATACCATCAAAACACCCACAAGTACCACAACACGGTAGTTGTCCGTGGTACTGCCACCAGTGCTCAGGTTCAGGAGGTGGTATAGCTAGATGATGTCTACTACCATGATCGGGCAGTTGTATGTAGATCTCAGGGGTAGGTGGGGGAGTTAATCCACCCGATGATGGACATGATGATGTTTGGGTCCCGAGTAGTGGCTCTTTGGACGACTCAGCAGGCAGCTGCCGCCCCGCTCCTGTCTTGTCGTCCTTCAACCCTACCGAGGTATCCGCTGCTGCGTGGAGCGTACCGGCCATTAATCATTCAAATGCTTCAGTTGTGATCAACGAGTGATGGGTATGGGGCGAGCGCGATGGTTCCGTTAGGGAATGAAGCAAGAACGCAAGATTTGTACCTAGTTCGATGATGATGTTGGATCACACGTCTCCGCCGTTGCGTTGTATGAATATGGTACTTGTACTGTCTAGTAAGGTTGGTGTATTGGTCGTGTCGGGTTTGGTGGTGCACTCTTGTACAGCATCTAGTAGTATGAGGTACGAGGATATACCATGGTTATATGCTGCTAGTGGTAGTGTTACGCAAAGGCGTTATTATATTAGACCAACTCTACCGAGTTCCACCCTGAAAAAGGATATTATCAGCACTGAAGAAGTTGATGGCGGTAATCGTCGTACTGTGGACGTATCGCATCTCTCCCGTACCCTGCCGTACAAGGAACAAGCATCATGGAAGAGTGTGGCTGTCTATGCAGTCGACGAGAGTTCTTGTGAAGAATATACAGCTAGTATTATTAAGAACGAAACCACTGGTAATTACGAGTTCACCGATATCAAAGGAACTGCACCGCCACCGCCACCAGGTGACGACGACGAGAAGAAGAGGATGGAGGACTCGTGGGGATTGGTGCGGTATGAGCTCAATGGTATTGCCGAAGATCATGAGTTCTATGAACTAGACTCATCCATCACCAACAACCCAAGTATTGACGCGACTTATCGCGCCACTCATGCTCAACTCACTATCACCCTTACCAAACTCGGTGGTCATCATCCACTACTACAAGTAACCGGAGATCATGCTGATAGATATAATAGACTTCATGTTTACCCGATAGGAAGGTCATTGTACTCCCAACTTGATAGAGATGATATGAATACCGCTAAGAGATTCATCATGGAACCCTATGCTGGGGGTCTCCCTTCCGCAGGTCCCTTACCACAGGATAACCTGGGTACTGTTGGTTACGGTATTAGCAACCTAAACGCCTGGGATAACAGCTATGCCACGAAGGTTGCCCCTCACATTAGAAGAGGGAGTCTTAAGGGTGTACGTGCTCACCGTAGGAGTCAATCGTAGGGTGTTCACAATCATCATGATGTTAATCAATTCTACCGATCTTTACATCTTCATATTTATATCTTCCGCTGATGATCCTAGTGCCTGAATGTGATGATGTTATCTCATCATTCCCTGTTGATTATGGAGTTACTGCTAATAACACTGCCTACTCAATGCTGGGCACGACCATGTTAACACCAAGTAGGAGCGTGGAGTACATCCATACCAGAATCTGAGAGTCTGTTGGAGTTAGCAAATGATGCCGCTGTCCTGCTGCTGGCGCTGCCCGATAGCTAGATCTGTTCTCACTCGCTACGTTGGTATCGTCAACGTAGCTTGGGCTGTTTCCTCCGTCATTGCGTTCGGTGATATTTCGATCACTCGTTCTCCCGCTTTCGCGTTAACTATCGTTATTACAGATCGTTGACAGTATTGACCCTCTCGTCCTCGAGCGGGCCCCAGTTTCCCTACACCCGGCGGCGGCCATGTTGGTCGGGCTCGAATTATATTCCACCGGCACTACTGGTCTTGACGGCCTTCGGGTTTCTGGCCTGCCCTGGGTAACAGCGCTGTATAACTGCTATTGGGGTGCCTTTCCTCGCTATCTTGCAGCCAGACCTTGTCGATATTGCTATTGGTTTGACCAACACCAAATTGGTATTACCATTTGAATGCGGTGCTCAGTAGGATTGTGGCTGCTGCCCGGACCATTTGTGGCCCGCGCGAAGTTTGTTAGGTCAACGGAAGGCGTGGGGAGCTCGGGGGTCGAGTCGGCCAAGAATGCAAGATACTCACGTCATGAGCTCGAGAAACTTTCCGTGACTGCTGATGCTGCTTGATAACAGGACGACGACGATTAAGTTAATGATAAACGTTGCTGTTATGCTTGGCTCTTTGGTGAGCTGTTGTTCTGCTTCAACAACTGGCAGGAATGATGAAGATATACCATGGTTATACGGCACCATTACGAGGCCTACTTACAGTAATCGTTATTACATAAGACCCGTTCTATCAGCCGAGGATGGCATACATGATGATATTATCAATACTGTTAAGGTAGATGAGAATCACGCTATATACGTGTCGCATATGGCAAGTACCACCGCCTTACCCCGACATCCGGGAGGGACGACAACAGGGAAGGATGTTACTGTTTATGCTGTCAACTCTCATGAATGTAAAGAGTATAGAGCGGTTATTGATGGGAATGCAGCTACTGGTGGTTATGGGTTCAGAGATGTGGAAAGCGGCTGATGAGAGAATCAACAACATCACCTTATCTAGAAATGATTGAGAATGACCTCAATAGTCTATGCCATGAACATCAACTGTATGAGCTTGATTCATCAAACAGCAACCATCCTGATGGTACCACGATGTACTACGCTGCTGATACTGAGCCTAATGTACTTGTGGTTTTGAACCTCGGTTCCACTAATCTCAATATACTGGGTGAATCTTCTGATGACTACAGAGACCTTCACATATCCCCAATAGGGAAGTCCCTGTATCTACGCATCGATACGCTTGTTGATGGTGGTGGTTATACGAAGGTTAGACATCTCATTATGGAGTCGTATGACGGCTTCTATTCCCGTGTACCAATTCCTGCTGTAAAGCATACGGCCGGTGTAGGTTACGGCACGAGTAACCTGCATACATGGGGTGAGGCCAAGCATGGCGCTAAGGTGATGTCCAGCATCCGAGGCCATAATGATGACGATGTTCATGCTAATTAATAGACGAGCTACTAGGAGGGACTATGTTGTATCTGCTAATGTTTATGAATGATGATAATGATGATGTGAATCTTGGATGTGCTGTCATATTGTCCCCCTTGAGTTTATAATGGATTCAATGAGATGCACGACCTGTAAGGTTGTAAGATGTATCCCTAGTTCGGGGTGCCGGGATTGTTGAGGATGGCCGAACCAACATCGAGAGCTTAGTCCGGCCGACCGTAGCCTCGGACGCTCAACGACGGCCGAGGCGAACGACGGGACAACTGACGAGCGAGAACGCCGTAGTATTTGATAATCCCAGGATGATGATGAGTCGTTATGAACGGGTCAACATTAGCCCATCGCCTTTCCTGGAGTAACCTCCACCCAATACACGAACAATTTGGTAGTACCGCTACCTCATCCGTCAGTGAATGATTAGCAATCAATATTCCTCCCCGTGGCTCCTGTGCGATGACTTCGTATTAGATCGGTAGACCCCTAATATGCCGTCAATATAAGAACAACTCGCACTTACTCTTGTCAGTGTGCTGGTCTGTACTGGACTTCCCTGGTGATACCATCATCCAGCAGAAGGGACAGAACAATACAGACTTCGAAGGATCCACCCCTCGTTGTGCCACAGGGGAGGGACGTGCCACCATCAGGTAGCTATCGAATAATATAACAGTAGATAGCAGGTGATAATATGTAGTGCTCCCTGCTTCCTCTTAGGTTTCCTGTGTGCCCTCATCAACCCCGAAAGGACCGGATAATATTACTATCGTTCTTGCAAGCGTAGCATCAGTAGCAGAGGTTCCACCCTGATAGATGAATATTATGAATAATCCCAAATGTTGTTATGCTGACTAACACAAGGACACAGTAGGGATAGTATTACACTACCATCGACGTACACGAGCTGCTATCAACTATATATTCTGAAACCAATAAATCCACTGAAACGAGTAGAGCGGTGAGTAGAAGAAGAAGTCACGTCCGACAAACGACTGTTGTTGGTGTCTCCAAGAGGGGCTGGTGGAACTACCCGTGTGGCTATGATGACATGATCATCACATTATACTACAGGCATTAGGCTGTTGTGAACCTGATAACGATGTCATTTCTGTGATGTATCCAACATACTGGTCACCTCCAGGAGGCTTCGCTCCGCCACACATCTGCATTATTTCCGATATGTATTGCTGTTGTTTCATTGACGATTCCATAAACCTGTTAAAATGACATGAGCGGGGTTCGAACCGAGGATCTATCGGGGTGAATGTACTTCATGTCTCCTTGAAGGGTGGGTGAATGCATCATCCCCGCTATTGTTAAATCCTCTCCAGTCAAACCCTTGCCACTATCTTCCCTTTCTATAGCAATTGATGCTACACCTTGGGCGAATGGTAATGCATATTGCGCATCGAAAACCTCCTCAGGGTTATCCTCTGACTTCATCATAGTCTTTATCAACCCCAAGCATGCTGTCATACAACTCTGCATGGCTACTACCTGATAACACCACCTACTCTACCAACTACACATGAGACGCTGCTTACTTGGGATGCTGTAATATTCTTGACTCTCTTCATAACACTAGGTGGGGAGGTGGTGGTGGCATCTGGCCTTGTGCTGCTATCATCATCACCTGTTGTTGGAGTACATGTATAGTAGAATGGTATCATAACTGTAGATGCTGACTACCTGTAGATAGGCTGCTAGATCACAACTGGACTTGATCCAAATATTGTGAATCTTGTCGTTATCCTTATACCGTCCATATAGGTCGCCAAGCTCAAGTGGGTTCAATTCAGCTGACAACAGCAGCAGCAGCATCAGCAACTCGATACACTAGGTATCACCACCGAGCTTACGATAGCCTGCATCCTTCATGGCTTTGGAGTTCTCCTTGGTATGTTTGACAAACTCCCTGTATGCCGTCTAACACCAGGTCATCGTCCAACAATCACCCTCACTACTACCACCACTACCTTGATGCTGATCTTGTGGTGATCAGGCGTCCCTTTAGAAGAGAATAACATGTCATACAGCTTCGCCCACAACTTCCGAGTGCTTGTATTCTGCTCGTAAAGTAACTCCATCATCTTCTCAAATTCATCTTCGAGTAACTAAGGTATCGTTCCCATCGAGTACTAGTGCCTGTATGTTGTCCTATTACCAATGGTCTGCAGTACTCATGCAACTTAGCCATAGTATGAGCCAACATCTCCGCCTCCTGCAAGTTGATGATACCAATAAGGCGATAATCACTCTCATCATAATCCTCACCTGTTGATAAGCCTTATCATCTTCGAGTTGCTTCTCCATGCGCTGAACTGCCATCTCCAAGTCATCAGCATCAATATGAAACTCAGAATAAACCTTTAAAGTAACCTAGACAGGTTATCGATAATGTATCACCAACATACCGCTTGTTGTTGTTGTTATTACATGAACCTCAGCGGCAGCCTCCACCACTTTGGGTAGCATCTCATAGCGCTCAGTTTGCGGTATCTTCTTGAAGGTCGCCACAAGCCTCAAGAACCTGTAGTAAGATGTGCTGCTGCTGCTGTTGTCTGAGTGATGATGCTGTCTGGACCACCATTACGTTTTATTCATGAATTTATGTATGCTGATGACCTTCTTCCGATCAATACCATCAGCCACCGATTTAGTAGCATGAACTGGCGGTACACTAATACCCCCTACGATGATAGACAATAACTAGACGATAGTATTATTGAGTAGTGCTACTACCTTGCTGAGCTAACATCATCCTCTCACCAGCTTTATTAACCTCATCATCATCGTACCTGATGTCAAGTATGATAAAGGTTGAAGCGGTGCAGAAGTAGTAAGTACATTACTTCATAGCTAGTGATTGAATATCCCTATCATTGATACCCCTTTCTTCTGCTGGGTCCTTCCCTAATAATAATCATCCTATCAACAGCAGCAGCAGCTTGGCAACAGAAGACTACATTGTCCGAGATCCAATAGCATGTTGTATAGGTCTTTGAATGTCAATGCCTCGTAACCACCGCCCTTCTTTATTAACTCCCTCGCGAAGTCAGAGATACGCTTTCGGGAATTAATCTGATGAATATGATGATGAATAGACCATGTACGATACCCAGTATTATCATTACATGATAATCAGCCACCTCATTGAGTAGTTTTAGGAAATCATCACGGTTATTAATAGCATCAGCACCAGTAGTGGTAGGAGCAGGGGGAGGAGTGGTATCATCAAGGGTCTCGGCAACATGGAGGGCACCAAGCGAGTCGGGTATAATACCCAAACCTACTGTACCGTATCTAAAGGTGTCCCGTGCAAGATACAAGAGAGGTTGGCCACGACTGATGCAGAATGTTATTATCACTTCTTCATTCTGGCTTGGAATGCTTCCAGTTGCATTCATCGACGATTGTTGTTGTTGTGCCGAGGTGTTTACTGTAGGAGCCGCTTTCCGCTGCGTATTGGCATGTGATGACGATGATGAAGTCATTATCGAAACAACAACAAACTGTGCAGCACAACAAAGTCGTACAACCGCCCCCATTACGATAACTAATACCAACTTCTCCCCAAACCCTACCCGAACGATTCCCCTCATGGACATGGGTTTAAACGCAGCTAATCCATGATGAAGTTCATCAGGGTACTGCAACGAATGGACAAGATCAGGGACCGGGGACTGCAGGAAGGTATGCTGATTATTGTGTTAATCCTTCGGGCGAGCGCTACTGACATCGATCACTTTCATTCAATCTGAACTTCCTTGGCTATCTTTGTTGCATGTTGCAGGTATATTATTCTTACCATCACCCCTCCCCTCCTCCTCCTACCGTCACTACTACCAAGACGATTATCTTGATAATACTGAGGATACCATTATGCAGTGGATTGATAACCAGAAACTACGGCAAATATCAGCAAGGATCAATACATTGGACTTGGCCGATCTAAGACTAGATTGCAGATTAGAATTATTCGCCACCATATCCAGTAGTAGTGCCAACCAGGATATTAATAATAGAATACCATTACCTATAGAGAAGAGTCTTAATAATGAGCTACGGTCATCACCACATCTATTGAAGGCATCACCATTAGGGCCATTATCAGCTCAGCATTCAAGACAATTATTGGTTACATTAATCGGAGCATTGAACGACACATTCCCTGATTATCAATTCAACACTCTAAGCCCTGATCATTTTGTTAAGAAGGAAGACCCAGCTGAGGTTGTTAGTAATAATACTACCACTCCAATCATCAGCGTCATCGCCACCCCAATGTCATCATCAGGTGAAGTTAATCAGTACTTTGGCACATCACTAGACTTAGCCCAACCAGGGTTAGTAGCTGAGCTGTGGGGTGCAGTACAGAGTTGTGTTAGCTTTATCGATACAGAAGTCTATGAGCTGGTAATGGTCCCCATCATGATGATGCTGTCGCTAGTATCTTGTTGTTGTTAGGTTGATGATCTGAGCCTTCTGACAGCAGCTGATGATGATTCTGGATCACATCTTTGGCAATTCCATTACTTCTTCAATGATAATAAGCATAAGAGTAATAACGATACCATACAAAAATAACTATAACGATAATCATTATTAGGGTTACTCTTGTTCGCAGTGAAGGCGACATCAAGATACGTTCATGGTCATACAACAGGCTCGGAGGCTGATGATGAGGATGATGATATGATGCAACCTGGAGAAGGGCTTTATTCATCACCTACATCAGCCAGGGGGTATTATAGTAGCAGTGATTCGGAAAGGAGTGGTATGGGAGGAGAAGGCTCTGCAGTAGGGCCTTCTACTGGCAATGCAGGACATCATCATCGCATAATAAAGCGGTCCCGGCAGAATGGTAGATTAGCATCATATGACCAGCGCAGCGATGATCAACAGAGTAATAAAGTAGTAGGGTCATCAATGATGTATGGTTGTTGTTATTAATAGGTAGTATATGGTCCCAGACCAGTAGGAGGATATAGCTATGGATGATTATGCTAGTAGTAGTGAATCAAGTGATTTGTATTAATAGTAATATCATGTATTAAGTAACATTAACCACGACACTAACGACTTTATTATTATCATTACTCAATGCATCATTATTATTACTATCACGTGATGTGGAAGTTGTGGTATGAGAAGAAGCGTACGGGCGGTATGATAATAGTCATGATAAGTTTTATTATTAACGTGAGTAATGCTGATGATGATGTTGATAATAAAGCCTTCGTGGACACCATTATGATGATAATCTAATAACTAATGACCATTATTCTTATTATTGAGTTCATCGTCATCATTCTGGAAGGTCTTCGTGTAACTTTACTTTCTCCGCTATGCAGTTGTATCCAACCTAATAATGATTAGACCTGAGCAACACCATCCGACAATCGTAATCATCTTCATCATCATAGTATCATTACTTCCAACAGCAGCCCACACCCCAAGATTGGAGGTTGGAGCTGCGCCGTCGTCTGTTGGGACTAGTGAGACCGACAACCCGAAGAATGGAGATGGAGTATTATATCCCGACTCTGATGATACGGATGATGAGGATGATGACGAATATGGTACACTAGATGGGTATTACTTCAGTGCTGATGGTTCATTACCGAAGTCCTTCACTACAAGTGGGGTCCAACGAGTAACGATGAATGCTGCTGTTGAGAACGCCAATCCACCAATGATGAGCATCACCATCGACATGATTAATAATGGTAAGACCAGCAGCCATCCCAACCGAATCACGACTGGTCAACTCATCGTCAATCCTGATGGCAGTCTCAACCACCAGTGCTTCACCTTCGATACTTTTAGTATGATATCCAAACCAAAAGCATTTTTGAGGACATTGGCTGATATCGCGGCCAATGAGGAAGGAAGCAGCAACAACAAGGCATTGACACTTAAAGACGTTAAAATGTGCCTCCACCCAAGATATGGTCACCCGAGTACCATCATGTTTGGTAAAGATACCACAGTTGAACTCAGTCGACGTAGTGAGAGTACCTTACGGATGCCTGATATCATTGGATACTATCAGGGTGTATCAGAGCATGGCCTCCAAATACAAATGATAGTAGAGAAGAAAGTTGATGATGATGCCGGTTTACTGCAATGCAAGCTGAGAATGGGTAAAGATAGAGATGGTATTATAGAACACACGAAGCCTTTAGTGATGGTTAAGGAGAAGTCTATGATGATGAGTAAGGGGCAGCATCATAGACCATGTTACAGTATAGATTTGAATATGGCTCTTGATGTGGTATCATTGATGGAGCTGGGCGTCGTCGCAGATCAATTCTTCATCTGTTTCCGCCAATCCTATGCTCTATTCAAATTTGGGGTGCCCTCTGATGATGACTATTTTAAAGTAGTATTGTCACGGTGGAAGTCAGCAGGACAGGACCGCGGCATAATCCACGGCCATCATCATTATCATCTTCGTAATGATGATGATGATGATAAGCATCAGTTGTACATTGGGTACATCCCCCCACAATATCTCAAGTACCTTACGAATTTGGAAGTGGTTATTATCGCAAGTTTAGATTCCAGTGAGACAAGTGTAGTGGTGGGGTTCTCAAAGGGCAATGCTCATCATTATATAGAGTCACAACAACTTAGTCTATACAAGCATCGTGCTCACTTCCTTAAGGGACAGCTTGCCTCAAGATCTCCCTCTACGGAAGCTTATTGCTGATGTCAACTTGGGGGTGGTACCCTCGCGCAGGGTGCTTACCATCCTTACGAAACCTACCTTGCGGATTGTACTTGGAAAAGTACAGTTTCCCCTATTCAAAAGTATTATCGGTACCACCAATGATACTTTTATGCCTCAGCCGCAGTCGTCTGCGTCTGCCTCTCCTCCCTCGCGCTGCTCACCCTCAATCATCATCATCAGTCTCATCATCTCACGGGCGAGCAGCAGCCTCAGGTAAGAGGGCATCAGCATCATATGTGAAGCCTGAAGCGAAGCGCCGGAAGATGGTGGTGGGAGGGAAGAAGAAGTCCTCAGAGAAGGAGGTGACCAGACGTCCAGCAGACGGGTCTGCTGCTGCTGCTAGTGGTGTTGGGGATGCTCCGGCCATGATGACCAAATCCATCATCACACCCGGTGTGTACGTTAACGAGAAGTGGACTATGGGGGAAATGGATGATCGTATTATCATTGAGGTCTTCACTCGACAGTCATTTATAGGGATTACGCTCGAATTACAGGAGCTCAGGCCCGGAGGCAATGGGGAACCTCGCGCAATACTTCAAGATGATGGCAGTTTCAAATGGCTGGAAACGAGCTACTCAATAAAGAAAACACCCTTCGTCCCACTGATACCATACATTCAGGAAGGTTGGTTAAATCATTTCTATCTTAAAACAGCAGCCCTACCCGACAAGGATAGACGTTATGTACTTTCAACCTTGGCCCGGATAGCTGTCATTAGAGGTATACCTGTCGATGGTTCTATTCGTATTGAAGCATACGTTAGGGGAGCACGGTTGGCCTCTCCTGATGCTTTATGTCTCAAATTCAGCAGCAGCAACCAACCATCAACGACCGCGGGGTTCCATGGAAATATCATCTTTGCATGGACCGGAAACATCAAAGAAGACGACCAGAAATATCCTAGGTTGACGCCAGGAGATGTTGGGGATCCTGATTATATCTGTTATGCCACTGAAAGTCCCTCTCAAGGGTTCAATTCTATCCACATGCGGGTGTATGGGACTGAACAACAACAGCAACAGTCACCAGCAGCAGCAGCAGCAGCGTCTGTTGAATTCTTCTTTGAGTTTTCCCCCCCCATCATCCTCAAACCTCCGTGCCGCGTACCATTGAAGAAAGTTGATGATTCTGATGGACTACTTTTGGATACTACCAGGCTGAATGAGACTGAGTTGGAGGAAGTGTCTGTCCAATTCATACAGGCTGGGCTTTACGCTGGTCTTTAACGCTGGTCGGATGCGTCCAATATTCTTTTGAAGGATGTCAGACTTCTTCGACTCGACGACGATAATCAATGGACTCTGAGGCTCGGAAGGGACTGTACCTTCACTCTCAAGCCCTGTAACTCCCAACCAGCTTCAATAAAGAGTCTCGAAAGCGATAGCGAATATGATAATAATAAAGATGTTCATAATGATGATGATTTCATGTCATGCTGTTGTTGTCGCCGATATCTATAATGATGATGTATGAGTCCTTTTGAATTGCGTTAATGACATGGGCATCATCATCATCATCATCATTACAGTCCTATACGGCTTCGCTGCACGCTGATAATGGGTAGCAATCAAAGTGCTGTCATCGCTCGAGATGCACAACAACGTGATATTGAAGTGAATGATGCCGCTGCTTTCGCCACCAAAGGTTAGCGGCACTTGTTCACGACTATGAGATGCCGAGTACCGACTTAAGGTGGGGGTGGTGGAGGCCATCAGCAACAACAACAACAAGTGATCGATGACTCTGCTGGGGATCTCTCAAGCAAGGTCGAGATGAACATCATCTGCATCAATTTACCAAGAAAATGTGCTTTACGAATTGAATAGCTACTCGACGAGAGTGAAGCTTAATGATGACAGATAACTATATGATAGTAGCAAACACAAGACGGACAGGAGACGATCCATGGGAAGAGCTTGCTCGTAAGATGATTAGAATACAGTATATGTTTATGACACATGGACTTTAAAAAGATCCTCAGGTACGGAGGTGGTCACAAGTACAACAGCACCGAGGTTCATAAGAAGTATCATTGTAGAGTATGTATTCGAGCAACAGACCTATGTATGGTACGAAGCATGCAAGCATTACTGATGTAGCCTTAGTTACGTTTTAATGTATATAATTGTCATAACCCAGCAGCAGCATCATCATCATCACAGTCCAACTATCGCTTATCCGATAAAGACGTATTAGCATACGTCGAGACTACTGTTGCTGAGGTAGTAGTTGTTGTTACAGCAACACTTCGGTCATACCGCTCCATGCTCATCATAAGATGGGGAACAACGGTGGTTTATTGACCATATTCAAGACCGTGTTATGTATGATAGGTGGTGGGTGGAGGTGGTGGTGCATCCTCGACAAGACAATTCCAACGCCCGTTGCTGAGGCCTTCAGACTCCTCAGCTGGCAATCGAAGCTGTTACTGTGGTGATATCATTATACATGCAGCAGAGGTTAATCGAGTTCAAGATACTGTTGTAAGATGATTGGCACTACATGACCAGTCCCCAGGGTTTGGACTACAATGACATTAGATACTCAAGGTCACAGCCGAAGATCTTCCTGTGAAAGACACCTTTTCACGATCCAGCGACCCGTACTCATCTACAACTACGGTACCATCCAAGTGCGTATGCAGATACCTTGTTGTTTACCGATCTAATGAGCCCCTCCACGAGAAGGAATAGACCAAGAAGCAGTCTGAATACTAGTAACATGCCCAACATCATACAGCATCATGCAGGAGAGAGTGTAGCAGTGCTTCTACTGACTACTTCTCCTATGCCCTTCTACTAGGTAGTAGTGCCGATCTATAAATCTGAAGTTCACACCCGAACCCTGAACCCTCAATGGTCACCATTTGAACTGTCTATGCATCAGCTATGCCGGGGAGATGAGAATAGAGATATTCATCTTGAGGTCACAAACATACTCATAATCAGCAGCAATGACCTCCGTTCCTACGACCGTAGGTTAAATGATTGGAACAGAAACGGCGAGAGTGTTCTCATTGGATCCTCCACAATCACTTACACGGACCTTTACCGGGTATCAACAACCAAAAGGAGACTCGTCTTATGTCTCTACGATCCTCGTCCAAGATCTCCAACATTCATCCAATTAGCACGGAAAGCCATTGTAAGCAGCAAGAAGACGTGCTATCAGCGCTGCTACTGTGGCGACTACTTGCCCACCTTCTGTCATCAGAGGAAAGTTTACTCATTACTACTACGACAAGCAGCAGCAGCAGCAGGGGAGAGATATGCTAATCAGCAGACAGGACACGAGGAAAGTATCTCGGCATCTCCGCAGAAAGTTGGATACCTTATTATCGAGGAAGTCACAATACAACGGAGACGCTCATTTCTAGAATATATCCTTGGGTAATGATAATCTGGACTACTACTGCTGAGACGTCGTCATTAGTACCACTCCCTTCCCTTAGAGGCTTGGAAGTATGTCTATTGGTTGGAATTGACTTTACCAGATCTAATGGTGATCCAAGATACTCCAACTCCCTACACAAGTCTGATACAAAACACCCTAACGACTATGTAATTGTTGTTGACATCAGCAGCAACAGGAGGTCGAAGGATGTGGTTAGGTGATGGCAATCAGAAGTGTAGGGGAGATACTTGAACATTATGATAGCGATAAAAGATATCCAGTCTTCGGATTCGGTGCAAGACTACCCCCAACCTATACGGTCTATAGTAACAACATCACACTCCCCGACTAACTCAGGGACCATCTACCTAACTCCTCTCGCATGTTCTCTTCCTCTCGGGACATCATCGCCTCAGGTAATTGTTTTAGTCTTAACGGTAATTTCTTCGACCCTGAGGTCCATGGCATTGATGGAATTGTTGAAGTATATAGGAGGTCGCTGCAGGTGGGGATGATGATGATGATGATGATGATGCCATCATTTTATTGGTCCTGCTAATCATCATCACCATCATCTCGTAGGTAACCTATCTACACGGTCCCACGAAGCTTAATGAGGTTATACGAGTATGTAGGCAATGGTCGGCAGAATTCAGTATTCATGCCAGTGGAGAAGTGGATGAGAAGGGAGTGAGACATCCTCCTCCCTCGCCGCCGCCGCTCTTATCAGACTGGTCCTCAGCTCCCAGTACCCCCTCGATAGCAATTCCGAACAGAAATACTTTATACTATTACTCATCACCGATGGGTTTATCGATGATCTACAAGAAACCATTGATGAGATAGTTGAAAGCAGCAAAGCACCAATGTCTATCATCATAGTAATAATTATAATGATGATCGCTGCGTGTAGTACCTGTTATTCATGTACTCATCCTCAGGTGGGTGTTGGTGATGGTGATTTCACCCAAATGGATGTGCTTGACTCGGATGACGCAGTTTTAGTGTCGAGCAGAGACGGCACCTCGATGGACCGCGATATAGTGCAACAACAACAGCATCTCCGCCACCTGCTGTCCATGGTACTGTTCTCTCCTTGTAGGTTCAGTTTGTACCCTTCGACGAGTTTAAAGGTAAGAGTAATAGAGAGCTGGCAATAGCGACCCTTGAGGAGATACCTCGGGAAGTTGTTAACTACTTCCAGAAGCGTGGTGAGTGGTGGCGAGGCGGAGTCTGTACTACTGAAGATGTGTCCTAGTAGGTATACAGCCTATGAAACCCAAAGCAGATCATCAAGTGATGGGTGGTCATCATCATAGTACTGCTGGCTTTAGGGTCACCAAGGCCTCACCGAAGAAACACAGAGGAGGGTATGAGGACCAAGTTATACATAACGCGGTGGAGGAACACAAACAGATGCAAGCGTTCAAAGTGAATGGCGAAAATACAGCTTAACGCATAGGGCAACAAACTCCTCAGAATCGAGCGGCAGCCAATATCGCAGCATCATCACGGCATGAGCGCGACCAAGAGGCTTTCCAGTTGCCGGTATTATCATCTATCGCATCTTGGCATTACGTCATTTCGAACATCATCATCATCAGACCTTTATGAAGGATATTCAGGATGCTATGATTGACAACCTCACTTGGCAGGGGTACAGAGAGGATGATGTAATGATGACAGCATTGTACTCGTTCCCTCCACGCGTCATGCATGATGTATGCTTGGAGTTGGTGAATTACTGGTATGGCTCCACCGACCCTCAGATACGTCGTGTATTATCAGATGGTATCCCCTCCCCCGACCCAATGTACGTAATCGATGTGCTATCCTATGGGGTATCGACGATAGGTGGACCATTCCAAGCTGAACTCAGTAATCAGTCGTCACAACGCACAAGCACCCCTCTGTTGTCAAACCTCGGTGGTTCTACTGCTCTCCTTGCTGGGTCTGCTGCTCAGATCGCATCCGTCGGTCACATGCTCTCGGAGGCCAACAGCAGCAGCAGCAGCAGCAGCAGCCATCAAGTATGCACATAACTAGCTTACGCTAATCATGGAGGGTTAAGATACTCACCTACTCTTGAGCGCATCATACAATGCAGAGGATCGACTGAGAGAGATGAGGGAGGCCATTGGTGAGCATCCATCATCATCACCACCACCTGGTGAGCCTGGTCATAAACTCTACACCATCCCTACATACCCAGGCACGGTCGCCGTGCGGGAAGATATCCACAAGAAGAAGAAAGGTAGATGTGTTACGGATTGAGATGCAAACTGACGGCGGTATTCAGGGAATAGGAGATCCTCGTTGACGATGGGCAATCGACTGTCATCCTTCCGGACTCCGCATAAAAAGATCGATGAGTTTGGACGCTACCTACCGAATGCTGATGACGACGACGAAGGAGATACTATTGATCCAAACAACATCTGTAGTACTTGTGTATACAATTCATGTTCATCCTTCTACTACTACCAACAAGAATTCAGGTAAGATATGCTACTGTAGACCTGTCGACTGCCGTCTTGAACGCTGTGGTCATGAGATATCCTGTTACTCATGTGCTATGACATCAAGTGTCGGTAAGATATGCCCACTATGTCGTCAGACTGTAGTGATGGTTATAAATAAAGCACCACCACCACCACCACCATCGCCTGCCATGCCGACATCACCGTGATCTCACTGCTTGTAAGCATCTTTCTATCAACGATCTATGGCCGAATTGTGTTGACCATGGTGAAGCGTAGCAGCTGCTGTGAGGTTGATGGTATTCATGTTTCAGAGTATTCTCATATTGATGTCATCATCAGCAGCCATCATCGATCGTCCAGTCGGTCGTCGTAGTGGGGTACCAGCATGGACCAATGGTGGTTATAACCATAGACCACTGGATAATGCAGGATACTCTACATCATCCACACTCGTAGTCCCGAGCTGCATCTATGGTCATGCAATAGTGAACGATAACTATGTTAAACGAGCAGAGGGAAGGTGAGGGTCTGAACGTCATCATGCACTGTCCAATGATGATACACTATTGGCGTTCCCGTCATCAGGTTGTGGCGTCGAGATCTCCCATGGGAATCATCAGGCTGGGCTCACGATAGCACTACTAGGGCTATGATGCTATTCAATAATACTGATATCAGACCATACACCAGCCCATCACTGGCTACTATTTATCAATTGGACATGAGTAGAATTAACAGACCAGATGTTGTCATTGAAAAGCTGTATGGAGGAGAGTGTCGTCCTCGTCGTAGGGAGAGGAAAGCATATCACTCTTCACGGTCATCAAGGTACTACACTTCGTCATCCTGATGAGCCACACGATGGGTGCTGCATAATCAGGTCATCATCACTTGCTACCTCCACATCACCAACACGGTGTCATGTACAGAATAGTTGTAAGACGTGTTGTGGTCTGTGTGGGGTATTAACAATGACGGTGATGATCAGATATCAAACGGCTACACCCAACTACTACGACAACGCGTGCTTGGTTACAGCAGCAGCAGCCCTGAGTAAATTAATAACAAGAATGATGTGATGATGAGTATAATCATGTTGAGCTGTGCATGATGAACTAGAGTGGTGTTAGTATTCACACGGGGCGGCATGGACCTCAGAGATCTGACAATTACGGAGGGATTCATTCTAGTAACTACCACAGTTGTGGTCACCCACTGCCGCTGTCATCTTTCACCGAGTGATGGCCAACGTGTGACTGTGGAACACGACAGGACAGTAGTGAAGCTGTGATGTTAAAAGTAATATTAAAATAAACTGAAAGGTGCAGCAATATGTCAATAAGAATAGTTCAGCCAGTTGTAGCGATGTTCTCATACTGAGTCGATAGGTGCATCAACTTGTACCTAGGGTATGATGTTGACAGCATGATGATACCGCAGTAACTTACAAAACAATGAAGACTAGCAGATGTAAAGCCAACAGGTACACTCCACCTGCGATCCTCGTAACTCTATTCCCAACCATTTGAGTTAAAACCTGGACCTGATCAAAGAACAGTACCACACATCCCCGAAATCATCTCGGGAGTATTACAATCATACGTTCCCCCGTTGGGAGTTTCATCAGCCTCTTCTCTCTTTCTGAGGTCTTGAAGGTCTCGAATGGTGATAATATAACCCCTTCCATGTATGCTGGCATATACCGCATTTCCACATCATCCTCCCCATCATCCAACTCGGGTATGATACCTACTCAAGATACAGTATAATGACGACTACAAGGAGACCACTACGTGCTCTTCCGGTAGGAGCCTCGACACTACTGCTGCTGCCGCCACTCACAGATTGCCAGTACCTGCCCAATACATGATGGACGAGCAATAGTAATGACTATTACTTTTTCTGTTCCAGCAGCCGGACATTATCCGCATAAAGTCTATCACATTTCCTCGACTTCTCCCCAGCCTCCACCCTCAGAGAATCCCTCTCAGTCTCAAGAGCCAATACTCTAGTTCTAAGATGATCTCTTTGTTGACGTGTTATATCCAATAAGGATGGTTCGGTCGAACTGCCCTCCCCATTACTGACACCCGCCGTCGCAGTGTACGGTAGTGATGATGATGGTGAGGCCTGTAGCATTAGCCAATGACGATTGAACAACGAGAAGAAGCGTAGAATATGACATCAGCAGTAACCTCCTTCTCCAGCCTGTCCAAGGATTCCTTCAACGTCATCACTTCACTTTGCCGTCGTCTCAGCTCGTCTGCCATACTATCAGCTTCAGAGGCCTTCACACGGAGAGGGGCCAACTGAGCTTCCAAGTTCCTAACCTAAGCAGATACTCTGACAAGGGCCCCCTGACGCACCACCACCCCCACCTTCCCCAGCAGCATTCGCTCGACCTCGGTTGTGCCCTCTGAGGGGTCCGTACTGTATTCAACGATATTCATCCTTTTCAGTGTTGCTTGGCACCTGACGTTGAAATGGAATCCGCCCAGGTTCAAATCCCAGGTGCAGTACTTTCCGAGATCCTCTTCTACAGCCCTCAGCCTCATCACTTCCTTCTCCTGGTGTTCAAGTCTCTCTATCGTCGCTCTTAACTCCTCGGACGCTTGAGATTCTCTCCTCCGCAGCTCATCAATGGCATTCTGTCTCTCGTCTCTATCAGCATCGGCCTTGGCCCGTAATGCAGCCAACTCGGCCTCGAGTGCCTCACTACGCGCCCGCTCTTGCTGGAGGTTCAACTCGACCGTCCTGAAGTACAACCAATCGTCGCCAAAGCCAAGCCCTCTCTACCTATTACGCATTGGATCCATCTAAGTGTTGCGAGCTACTATTCTTCCAGTTGAGTTGGGTCCGCAAAGCCTCTACCTCAGCAGTGAGCCGATCGACATCCTAAACTTGCATCCTGTGATGATGCAATGCCAATAGCTACCCTACTGCAGCTAGTGTCTCGTTCTCAGAGGCCAGGGCTTGCAGACTATCCTCAGATACTTTCGAGTATTGGAGCCTCTCCTCCTCGGCTTTAGCTATTAAATCTTCCATCTCCTTCCTTCGCTGTATTTCCATGTCCAACTCCTGCTGTAGCCGTCGTTTATGATCATCAACTTCCATACCATGGGCATGGAGTCTTCTATTAAACTCCTCCGCCTGTTCGCTAAGAGCTGCTTTAACCTTCTCATCAGCTTCATCATCCTTAGCCTTGATAGTCTCTCGCAGTCGGCGTACAGTCACAGCCTGATTGGTGAGGGTAGAGAACTCCGCGTCTAGGTCGTGCAACTGAAGACACATGATCATCACGCCCTACAGTAGTCCTATTCAACACCTTCGTAGTAAGTCTGACAATCTCATCGTCCTTCATCCGTATAGCCCGACTAAACTCATCTATCTGTTCCTCATCACCAGTGGCCCCGAGACCATCAGCGGCCGACAGGGGATCGGGTAGAGGTTTGAGCAATCTGAGGCAGTGATAATACTGATACTACCGCTGCTACCATTGGCCGAGGACTCACTGGAAGAGTTTATTGAAGGAAGTCTCGGCATGTTTGGCTCTCCTACTCAGAGCGTCGATCTCCGATTGATAACTCTTCAACAACTCATCCCACTGTGATGGTGATGATGAATCTTCACAGTGCGGCAAAGATACTCCCGAGGAGGTCGCCAATAACCGCCTTTGGAATGCCTCTAAGAGCAGCATCCTATGACCTCATACTCTAGTAGCATCCCTTTACTCGTGTCCTCTGCAAGCTGCTTCTTAGACTCAAGACTACGAGCCCTACAATCGGCCATCATATCAACGGTGTTGGACATCTCCTCGAGTAGGAGGGGGAAGTTCAAGGACCTGCTGGAATCATGCTAGTCCCCTATTGCTAACCCCTAGCATCATTATTACCTCCATAACTCGGTCGGTGTCTGCTCCTCCTCAGCCACTCTTGGTGATGATGTTACCGACATTCTCAACTACAAACACAACTCAATCGGAATAACAACCGAATCGCAACCGAATAACTGGTTGAGGAGAGTCGGGGTGCCAAACGCCAACACTCCCGAGAGCGGAAACCTCAAGGGCTCAAGTTGAGCCGCTCAACACTAATTGCGCGGTCAATCGATCGCTCGGGCGTGCGCTACCCAATCGGTGCTCGTGAATATGATAATGAGGAGGTGATGATGAGCCGACCCTAGTGATACCATGGAGGATGGTAGCCCTCCAATGGGCTTCTCGATAGATGATGTGTGGTGTGTTGTGCTGAATATCATTAGTATGATGATGGAGGTGGATCGTTATCTATCTGTAGTCTAAGCCTTCCCATCCTACTTGTATTTGAATGGCTAGTGCATCATCTGCTGGAGCTGATAAATTCCTATCCGGATTGGCATTAGCAGCCTTTGGTGCAGGAGGGGTTGGCCTATTCTGCAACACATGCCTTTTTAATGTGGATGGTGGCCAGAGGGCAGTCATGTGGAATGTAATTACGCCAGGAACTAGACCTGTTTTGTATCTTGCCTGCTCAACCTGTGGATATCTTAGGTCTTCGGGGGTGTATCCGATAAAATATACGGCGAAGGGACTCATGTGAGGCTCCCGTGGTTCCAGCGACCACATGTGTACTCAATCCAGATCAAACCTAAGCTCATTCAAACGACCACAGGTAAATTCAGCCTGTTCTGTATCCTACATGGTTCAAGCTAAGATACTATGAACCTCAGGTACCAAGGACCTGCAGATGGCTACGATCCATGTCCGTCTGCTTTACCGTCCTGTCGCTGAGCGTTTGCCGGCCATCCACAAGTCTCTTGGACCCGACTTTGCCGAGAGAGTTTTGCCTTCTGTTGGGAATGAGGTCGGTTGCTGTTGCTGCAATCCCTTGTGCTGCTACTGTGTATGCTTCGTCAGGTATTGAAGGCTGTTGTTGCTCGATATAACGCCGAGCAACTACTGACACAAAGAGAGAAGGTATCGCGTGAGATCAGGAATGCTGTAGTCGACCGATGCCAAGCATTCGATGTGAGGATTGAACCGGGGTCGCACGGTTGGGAAATGTAACTGTTATCAGATTGCTCTGGATGATGTTGCCATTACGCACTTGAATTATGGTAAGGAGTTTGCCAAGGCTATTGAGGAGAAGCAGGTTGCCGAGCAGGAGGCCGAGAGGCAGAAGTTTGTCGTTGCCAGTGAGTGACCAACATTCAACTCTACTACATAACATAGTATTCTTCCGTAGAGACCGAGCAAGAGAGGATAGCCACCGTTATCAGAGCTGAGGGTGAGGCTGAGGCTGCTACCATGATATCCAAGGCACTCAAGGAGCATGGCACTGGCCTCATCGAGGTAATTATTGTGAAGCATGATGATGATCGATAGCGATACCATCATCATCGTCGTCGTCGTTGTTAGGTGAGAAGAATCGATGCTGCTCGAGAGATTGCGGAGACTCTGGCTAAATCACCGAATGTTATGTATCTACCTGAGAAGCAGAATACACTTCTAGGCCTCGGCTCTGCGGCGCAGGGTGGAAAATAATAATCAACAGGTAGGCTCCGTCGTTATCTTGTCGTAAATACCAATGTACTGCTCAGGTTTCCGATAGGTTCGAGAGGTTATTGGTGAATCGATTGTAGGAGGCGAACAGAGCCCTACCCTATAGTTTACCAGAAGTTAGCTGGGGAGTGGTATTATCGAAGACACGAGTGCGCAGTTTCTGTTATTGCTCCTATTGAGTATCGGTTCCAATAATCGTTCGATCTGCTATTAGTTTCGAGTAATGGTCGTCGTCATAATACATTGTTCGAAGCTCTAGTAATGATGTAGTGTTGATAACTGTGGGGATAGGTCGAGTATATCCATCTTCATGGTCATCATCAAGGAGGTACCAGCCACCACCGCCAGCGCCAGCAGTAGTAGCAGGAGGGGTGTCACGAAAGGCTTCCTCTCGGGTGACGCTCGTCTGTATGGCGATGAGGGCAGCCCTGAGGGTGCGGTCACGGAGGAACAGAGAAGGAGAAGAGATGAGTAGTCCGACGACGGTCCGGTCATGATGATGATAGAAGAGGGGACCGCTCGGTAGGTACGAGCTGAATTGTAAAAGTAATGATGCCATGCATGAGGTGCTGCATAAGAGAGATCGTATAGTTGACGGCTACGATGGGAAGTATCCCGACAAAGCGCCTTGGTAGTCCTCACCTCCGCAGGGAGTCTACTGTCTTACCGTGTAGGTACACCCCCGAGTATCCCAAGAATTGTGAATATAACAACCCGCAGTGTGTGATGGATCCGTTGCAGTGTAGCCAAAGTACTGAGGCCCATCAGAGACTTACTAGTGCATTCTAAAAGGTGGCAAGATATTCTCGATGTGAGATGCCCTCCCGAGTCGCTGCCATCACTCCTGCTGCTGTCGGCAGGGTACCTCTGGCCTCGTGGAAGTACGGCTCTCGTACTCGGGTATTCGAGACAGCGACATCGATGTTGTGATGGACGTCCTCGGGGAACGTCATAATAACACCTGTACCTTCATAGACCTCAGCTCGAATGACATTATGGATGCTGGAGTAGGGGTACAGCACCTGAGGAGGGCGGAGGAGCGGTGCTGCTGTGGGCGATAGGTACAAGCGTTAGTGGGCCGGCTCTGCGACAAGAAGGTGCTGCCAGCCTTGAACAAGTTGTGGTTATTTGGCAATAAGTTCACAGATCTTGGTGAGTCCGGTGGATGCTGCTCTCACTACGAGGACAGTGTGGATGGTAGGACGGGTGATGCTGCTGCAAGGGCTCGGGGTTTTACGGAGAGAACTTCAATTAGAGGTCGATACTCCAACATGGATGATACCAAAAGATACGCCCTCTACGGCAATACCATCGACATGATATCCAACTGGTTGTGAAGATCCTTTCTACTATGGCGGTGTCGGGTTGTGTGTGGAGGCAGCGGTCACTTTGAATGAGAGGGTAGTTGATCCAAGATGGTGGAAGCTTCTTCGTCATCATCAACTTCACTCGAGGATGAGGGCGCCCGTTTAAGTACGATCCAGTCGAACATTCACTTGCAAAGTGTCCCTGCTCTGTATTGAACCCGGTACCTCTTCCTCCTCCCTTGTCAGGAGCATTGAGGGTGCGGGCTGTTGAGTCCAGGATGGCTGCTGCGTCAGGAGAGGAGGAAGACCCCCTGCCCAGCCGGAAGAGGCAGCGTCTTGCAGGTAACCTTGGAATTTACTAAATTGTTGTACCGCGATAGACGACTGGTCACTCAGCCAATCCTGATGACCATCCATCATCGTCCTCCTCGTCATCCTCTTCTGGACTGTCACCAGTGAAGATCGAGGATGGGTCTGGGCCTCACCACCGGGAGGGAAGAGCCTGCTCAGGACCCAGCAACCTCCTCCTCATCATCGAGCAGTGTAAGTTATGGTATGTCGTAGCAAAACGACTGGTCTGTTCTCAGGTCCCTGCTGCAGCTCCTGCTGCACCACCTCCCCAACCGGAGGCGGCTGTTGTTGATATCCTCGATTCTTCTGAAGATGAAGGGCCGGTGGACGTGTTGGAGGTATCATCGGATTCTGACGATGATGAAGATGATGATGAGCTGGAAGCAGTAGTGGAAGGTAGTAGGGGATGATACCCACTCACTGCTCGGCGGTTAGCCTAGAATGCTGCTAGATCCCATTGAAGTAGACCTCCTCGATGATGAGGACTTCGAGGCTGGTGCAGCACCAATAGCGATCACCGAGGACGAGGCCAGCGAGGGGGGCCATCATAGCGATACTGACCATAATGATGCCGAAGATGATGATGATGATGATGTGGAGTTCGTAGGGGAGACCAGGGCAGCCAGGAGCCAATTGGGGCTTGCGATGGCAACATAGGAACAGGCTGGATAACAGCGCTTTGCGGGTAGTTGCCGCCACGCCATCCTCCCCCTTCCTACGCTACCTTCAGGCACTCGATCGTCATCTCGGTTTCAACCCTCCTGTCGGCATTCAAGACGTCTTCGGTGCCCCTCCTCCTCCTGTCGCCCACCCATTGCCTAATGCCTTCATCAATCGGGCGAACAGGGAGAGGCTCAGAGCTGGGGTGATACCTCGTGCAGTGCCAATGGATGTAGTGTAGATCATTTCAGGGTGTTAGGAGGTATAACGGAGGTAACTTGCCTGACTTGCGAGATCTTGATACTCCTCAACCGGGCGAGGGTGATCGGCCTCTTTATGCAGTTCGCTATCCCCGAGGGAATCGTCAACGATGTGAAGTAAGGCGCCATCGTCTCCTCGCCACACCCCAGCTCTGTTGTAGGTCTGCCGCCGCAACATATCGCTCAACTCGACTGTTCTCTGTTACCGCAGTAGATTGATGGTCAAAACTGTTCACGTCGAATGTGCCCCCAATAGCCGCGCGATGTGAGGAGGATAACTCGTCCATCATCATCATCCACACTCATCAAGCGCAGGTACAGGCCAGCGGATGTTGGAGTTGATGTTATCTTCCAGGACGCAGTTGCTAACGATGAAGCGGAAGTAGATCGGGTAGGCAATCGAAAGGATCCGGGTTCGATCCCCGGCCAGCACATCTTTTAACAGGTCATTAGTACTTTGAGTCATCTGAGAAGCAGGAGGCTGATGGATCGTGAAGGGTAGGCTCGGAGATGCAGGCCTGCATGCTCACCCACCCCGCCTTGTTCAGGGAACTTCGACGTCGACGCAACAACAGACGCCAAAACGGCGGTGATCTCCTCTTGGATATGCGGATACCTCCACAACAGCAGCAGCCCCAGCCGGTGATGGAGGACCCTGGTCGAGTGCTTGGCTTCGACAATGGCCTTCATGAGGGCCTACTGGTAGCGGTGCATACCTCTACGACCACCGATGATCATATGCTGCAGGCTTACAATTGGTTGTTGCCGGGAGCAGCGGCAGTGGCCGGGTTTGGGCCACCGGGGCATCATATTAACATGTACCACTCATCGGTGGCTGAAGCCCTCCTGCGCGGTCGGATGCCCCAACGTGGCCCACCACCTCCATCGATACCAGCAGTACGAGGGCGAGGGCCTGCTCTTCGGTATTGCCATCTATCATTCTATCAGATGCTGAAGAAGTGTACGAGGGTTGTCATCAAGAAGGGCGACGTGGACCCCGACACGAATGACTTCCGAGAATGTGAGGTTGGCTCAATCTCGAATATTCCCTATGCTTGCTTCAGGTACGATTTGTTTGGAGCCTATGAAGACCAGACAGGCCGTTATTGAGTTGCCTTGCGAGCATCGGTGAGTTCTTGTAGGAGGATGTTGGATTTATGATGTTGTATTGGGAAGGTACCATCGAGGATGTATCGAGAAGTGGTTCAAGACGGCGTCCACGAAGGATCCGACCAATGTTCGATGCCCTCTGGACAAGAAGTCACTGTTTGAGATGCTTGGAGAACCCGTCCCTGGCTAGCCTGTAGATTAGATATGATTATTGCACTATAATACTCGAGGAAGAACAACAACAACAATTATATAATTTAATAACGAAAGTCACACCGCGAAAGCGGCTTTGACGAGGCGGAGTTGAGTAGTCAACAGATATAAGGTTAGGACGATCGTGAGAGGGAAGGGTTTCGCCCGACTGAGGGAATGTGGGAAAAATACCAGCCGGTTGCATCACAAATCATCCAGGTATACTCTCATTGGTGTACGGGTGTTTGCCAAACATCCTTCATCCTTAGTGATCGGCGAAAGTCTCTAACCCACTGAGTTTTCTACCCCGTTTGCCACCCTCGTATCTCAGGCCGGCTGCCTCTGCGCGTATCTGTATATCTTTCTGTAACCGCTGCCGTGGAGGCAGTTGATAAGTCGATAACTTGAAGTCCTTATGGGTTTGTGAGATGAGGCGAAGATGTTGCAATCGCTTTTTGAACTGAACAACGCAACTTACGGGTTCCGATACACACTTGAAGGAGCACTGAGCGACTGAGCAGCAAATAACCAAAAATTCAGTACAGAAGTAAGTCACAGAAAGTTGAAGATGAATAGTCAATTTTACCGAGAGAATCTCGGAGTCTCCCTCGAAGCTAGCTTTCATGCTCTCAGGTTGATGCACTAGTGGTGGTATAATCTCCTCGCATGCGTCGGCCTTTCGGATCGAACAGGCAACCCGCCGTCACTTTCACTGGTATAATCAGCGGCTTACCATCCCCACCAACCGGATGGACGCGAACGGTCCATTCCCCTGACAGCAAACGATCCATTGGAGTAGCAGCCTTCGGGAGCGGCACCTTGTTCTATGTAGGACTTATCGATGATTGCTCCATCATCCGAGATGAGGCACAGCCCGATCGGGCATTCCAGGACTGTTGAGTATCCCGCGGAGTTCAAGTAACTATACACCATTGATGAGGCCCATCGAGAGGTTGTCACATACCCGACTAGTTTGTCGTCCCTATAGACGAGCTCAGCGCCGTGCCCCCACCATGGCAGCTTTTCGAGGTCTACATCCGGGCACTGGGCCTGAAGTATTCAGTGGGGCTTTTCAATGAGTCACTAAGCCCCACCTGCAGGGATAGCAGCCTTTTCTTCAGCCCCCCGGCCTCCTTTTCTTCGATCAAGGCTGCCTTGCCGATGAAGTCAACATCTGAGGAGGAAGACCTCATTGGGGCGGCATCCCGCAGCCCCGCTTGCCTTCACCTGTTTTGAGCTTGCATGCAAAACCCAGGCCAACTTGTAGGACACTTTCCATCGGTGAGAAGTCATGACCATAGTGAAGGAAGCGCTTCTCCATCCTCAATGAGTCGAGCATGGCTAAGGAGCCCACCAACCGCTGTTCGGAAAAACGAATGGACGGCGGCAGACTAACGGCGCAACAACCCACAGGTCGGATGCTCCCTCCGGACATGATCCCGTCGAACAGCTTCTTGACTTCACTCTTCTGAACGTGAAGCTCCAAACCAAGCTCTCCGACATAACTGCGATGGAGCAGCATCCACAGCACAGGACGGGCCAGGGGGACTTACGAGACACGCAACGCTCGGCAGGAGACTCCTGCAAGCATCAGCTCATCCTTCGCCCTTGATAGAGGTATGGTCGAATGAAGATCTATTCCGTCTCCAAGAGAGGATAACAGCTCGAAGCTCTTCGGGCCCATCACGGATAAGACCTGAGGATGGGAGCTTGACGACAGGCCTGATGTGTGGGTGTAGTAGTACGGCGATGTCGTCGGTGACATCATTGATGGTAACTCCCTTCGTGCCTCGGCTCGCCGTCGCCCAGTGTAGATGATCTTTTATCATCTCGGGCTGGTTGGAAGTGGTAGTAATATAAAAGCTGTCCTCTCCTAGTCGAGTGACGGTGAAGTCAGCAAGAATACCCCCGCGTTCGTTGGCCATGGCCGTATAGACGATGGTGCCGATTGGTCGATCAATGTCAGCTGTACAGACCCACTGGAGGAGCTCTCCTGCGCCATCACCCTCGACCATCAATTTGCCGAAAGACGACATGTCAATAACACCGACGTGCTGCCGAACAGCCCGGGCCTCTTCCTTCATAGCCTCGAACCACTCGGTCTTGCCCAGGCCCCAAGAATAAGGATTTTCGTGGCGCGCGACATTGGTCGGGAGATAGTAAGCAGCCCTCTCCCAACCGAAGCCTTCAAAGAAGCGTGCACCATGGCGTTGATGCTCCTCATGAAGGGGCAGGAGGCGTCGGTTGCGGCCGCTGTGGAGCTGCATGTAGGGATAGTGGATCCCATACCTAGAGGGACAGATGCTGACAACACCCTCGATGGCTACTTACATGATGCCATACTCCTCAGCTGCCCTCCCCTCACACCAGTCAGGGTCCTCAGCTAACGATGGATACCAACGATTGACGTCAGCTGCTACGAAGTCGTCCTTGAAGCTTCTAGGATACCCATAGAGGATCCACTCGGCATTAGCGAGGCCAGCACCCGCACCACATTGTATGCCCTGGGAATTGAACCCAGTACCTACGCCAGGGCTCCTCCTTCCCATGCATCGACGGTCCTCACAGATGGTTACATATGTGGACATTATCAGTGCCAAGAAGCCTGCCCATGATTGGTGCGGTATCACAACTATGCGTGTCGGGGCCGTGTAACCAACGCTTTATACCCACCTCCTGCAAGGCGGGGACGGTCTCCAAGGCATCTAAGGTCGATGATGGGGATGAACAGGAGGCAGTGGCAGTACGCTCGAGCCACTCGCCCGCTTTGTCTATGCTCTCCGGGAAGACTTCATGCGATATGTCTCGCGGCGCCTACGGGTGATGACCATACCATGATGGAGTTGGTGCTGGTAGATGCTACTGCTCCTGACGCGTTCCTTTCCTTCACATCTGGTGGGAAGTGGACCTCGGGGTTGGATTCGAAAACTCCAACCATAAAACCGCCAACCTCGAGAAAGAATAGAGGGTGGGGTGTTGTAGTCACAAGAAGCCCTACTTCAGGCTTGAGGTAGAACTTGTTGAGGTAGTCTCGGACAACAGGCAACTTATTGGACACCCCTTCAAGTCTATCAAACACGACATACCTGATCATGAGGGTCCTACAAGCAGTGGTGCCAAAGGCCTTACTGATGCGGCACAACGGCAGCTGGGAGGATGTCGCCTAGGCCCAGCTCCTTGACGATACCCTTACTCCATTGACCTGACCTCACAATGACGACGCCCACCACCCGCTGCAGCCTGTCACCTGCGCAGATGATGATGTTATTCATGTGCACCGATGCCCCGCTGTCGAGTTCAACAGCATGGGCTCGGCGACCATCCCTCACTATACGACGAATGGCCGTCCTCTCCAGTAGATGGGCCCCTTGGGCTCTCGCTCGAGCTGAGAAGGGGCCGTATTGTTGTTGCGTCGGCGGTGGTCGGTACTAGCCATCGCCATGGTAACATCTGCTGGATTGACGATACCGTCCTCTGGGGTGTATATACCACCATAAACTCCGGTAGTATCCAAATATGGATGGATCTGAGAATGGTGCGGTATTGGAGACAGCTGGGAAATATATAAATATCTTCCATCTCGTGGTTGAGGTATGAGAGGGGCTAGGTGTAGTGAGTAATGGCTACCTGGCTAATCCTACTGGCATCACACAGTTCATAGGGTATCCCGAGTGACTCCGAGATGTTTGCCATCTGCAGCAACTGCGTCCAGAGATCTGTCCATACCATACGACCATCAAAGGGGACTGTAGTAGACATACCTTCAGTTCGGGCTATGCCCAGGCTGCCTGTCTTGGCCCAGCCTACTCCTTCATCAAAAGGATTGATACAACCTATGCCCCTCTCTGGCCATGTTAGCGATGCATCTGCGATGGTCGACGGGTGGGTAGTGATGGGTGACCATCCTCCTACTTAACCCCCTTGAGTGCAGTCTGGAGACCAGCAGCATGCCAGGTGGTGCCAGACGTGAGGGTGTTCTGTTCGACGAGTAGTATTCTATGGGATGGTCCAGCTAGTCGAGAGAGCTGATATGCTGTTGCTACCCCTATAATGCCGCCTGAATAGATCATCGACACATCCCTAGCATCAATGCAACACCTATGCTTGATGCTTACCTCCAACGATGAGAGTGTCCACCTCCTTGGGCACGCTAGAGGCAATAGTACTGTACCCTCTACTCGATGGTCGGATACACAAACGTGAGAACATCAAACCAAAACAACTTGACAACAGGCTAAAGGTGTAAGTCGCCTGCATGGGATGATACGAGCAGGATGGAAAGTGCGCGGGCACGATGTGGGATAACCCAGTGTAACACGACGGTAGAGTAAAGTCCAAATTTTGCAGAGACAGGAATTTCTATAAATACCTGTAAACACTCTTCAGCATCGATAGCTATACTGTGCACGAACATGTACAACGCACAGCATCGCTAGCAGGCTTCAGGGAGTGCTTCAGCTGCGGCTGTATCGGTATATCCTCGCCCCATGAGCTCAGACATCATCTCCAGTCACCAGAAGCGGCGATGAAAGCGCTTTTATCGCCGCTTTAAGCGAGTATCACGATTGACCACTATTAACCCAACAACAGCGGCAACATATACCATCGAAGTCGGAGAAGAATCTAATCTTTAACAGTCATCATCAACCCCGAACTGATGCCAAATAATTCATTCAACAGCCCACATGTTGATGCTATCTGTGGTGCCCGGGTCGAAACTCTGCTCCAGTCCCACTTGGACGAATGAGCAATCAAAAAACCCCACATGGGTTGTCTTAGTAACCACCGTAACAGCTGCATCGGATCGGCTATGATGTCAGGCAGAAGGATGAGGTCACGTAAAAATGAGAGGTAGAACGAAGCCAAGTCGACACGTCTACTGTCCTCATCGGACAACTTGAGAAGTCCGATGGCATTCAGAAACATAACATGATCGAGTTGCAGGACAGCCACATTGATGAGATCGACAAGGGTATCTTTCTTGCCACTTCGACCTCGACGAGCAACTAAGATACCCAACTCTCTGCCGAACTTCACCACACTAAGACCGTTCTTCAATGCACCAGAGATAGCCTTGTAGCGTTGTTGTTGTGTAGAGCCTTTTGCAATGACACTGTCGCCACCAACAATACATAATAGCAGTACGGACCATATCCTCTCTGGTATCATCACGAGAGAGGTAGACCAGAGTAGGAGAGGGTGACAGCACGTACTCCAACGTCAGCTCGAACATTAACAAAGGCGACTGAAGGGAAGCGGCGCACGAGTATACATGTCACAACAGCATGAATCGTTGTACGATAATGAAGACGGCATTCTGCTTACTCGCGTACATGGTAGTTTCAACGCCACATCATGCGGAAGACTCAGAAACGAACCGATATCGCCGTGCACTCTCATGGCTGTGGTTGGAAAGGTTTTCCTTCTTGCTGCCCCCAGCCATCATCATTCATCTCCCTTCTCCAATATGTACTCTGACTATCCCTGGATACTTCTATTGCCTTGTCATGGGCTCGATAGAAGCCATGCTTACTCGCACCATAAGTAGCGGTCCTCGGCCTGACACCATGACTGAAATGACAGGAGAGAAACGTCGCTGATGTGAGAGAGGCCGGCTAAAGTGGACGAAACGCTCCCGTGAAAATTCGTCCGCAGCCAGCTTCAGGAGACAGCCGCGCGCTCGCGTGCAAGCGTCTCCGATAGTGACGGGCATGGGTTTTCGTACTCTAGGTAGTTCGCCGGGAAGGAGTGCCCCCGACTATCGGATTCGCAAGAACTTCATGCTGTGTAAGCTCACCGAAGGAAGGCAGGGATTTTAGAACACTTTCAAGCGACTTACAGACATACGAGGAGAGGAAAGTAATTTCGATTGGATGGCATCGTCAACCCTACGGAACTTGAGGAGGTGATTCTCAGAGCATCAAGTTGGATACTCCGGGAGCATCTACCCTCACTGCTGTTCGTCTACCTTCCATTCTGCCAATAGCTCACTGCCCATCCTTGCATCCTCTCATCCCACATGATGGAATCATCCCCGCCTTTATGTGAAGGGCGAGCATGAACTCGACCACTCTCTTTCAATTCCTCATAAAACTTCTTTGCCTCTTCCTTAGACCACTTTATACCAAATTTTTTAACCTGTCCGACGGTCCCAGGTTCGATCCGCACTCACAGCATCTTACCGGAAAAGGCTTGGCATTGAGCTTCTCATGCTCATACCAATACACTTCCCAACACTCAGAATAATCATCCCAACGTATATTCGGATCTGGGCTGTCGTAGTAGTCATCGTTCAGTGTTACCTCGAGAAGAGAGACGAACCCGCTCACTACTGATCCCTTCCCATCGCATTCATGTACGACTACATCAAGAAGAAGAGTCCGAAGAGATCAGCGCACGCCCGGTGGACAGCTGGTCTCTCTACTACCTCTTTTATCCTCTCCAAGTGCACGGGCTGATATCTATTGGCATTAGCAGATCGGAATCGATTGCCAATACCCCATCGGAAGACTCTCTGGTGAACCCCTTCTGTCTTTATAAAGTCTGATTTACGTAATACCTTACCGCAATACCGAAGGGGACTGAGTCTCATCAGGATGACAATGACAACAGTGGCCCGAACTGATGAACATACTAATGGAGCTCTCGGAAGAATGATCCCAATGTAAATCCATGTATCATTCGTGGTCTCCGCACTGAAGCCTACGTAACGACTATTCTATCCACAACCGAATCCAAGGCTATTGCAGATACTACCAGGGGCAACACAGCATACCTAGTTGGAATCTTGACCGATACCCAACCTTCACAATCGATATTATGTCAAGTCGAAGATACATGCATTCCCTTATGGGGAGGGTAGCGTGAGCGTAGTGACCGTACGATGGCCGAATAATTGTTGTGACGAATTCGAGTGTCCTTAGTCGTATTACTCCATTGTACTGCAAGGCGGCGAGTGCACTCGAAGCATCTCGAACATGTTCTGGAGGTTTCGACAGAATCAGCCAAGCTCTGAACGCCAACAATCAGCTCCCCAGATGTGTACTAAAGACCACCCACGCCCTCCTCCTGACAGGCCTTCGTTGATTATTAACTCGACTACAGGAGAGACACTGATAAACTAAGGAGAAGGTTTGGCGTAGCGAGATGGGGGATTTGATACGTGCAACTCGGCATAATAACTCCTCCACTCATCATCATACTGATCAACACGATAATAACAATGATGACCATCACCATCATCCTACCTTGCCCTTCTCTGCATCAGCTTCATCCTGCATGCGACTATACTGTGTCGAGGGCGTACCCGAATCAACTGGCAAGAAACGAAACTGAGAGTTGTGGGGACGACGCCTCGTCATCTCACCTTCCCCAATCTTCGGATACTCTTTCACCTTGGTGTTCGCGCTATCACCAACCTCAACGACTGACACAAACGATGGGCATCAATTTCGTGGCGCGCGGTAAAAATATATCATAACTTACCTTCACCCTTCATGATGTCCTTCAGTTTGACGATGGCATAATGTATTGGTACCGGCATCCCGTACAGCATTAACCGACGCCACATGAGAGGAGCATCTTCGCTCGACTCTTGCTCATCATCGATCGGCATCAACTCAACGTAGCATTGTGATCGTCGTCGGAGATCCTGGAGAAAATGGTCTCGGGTTCGAATCCACGTAAGAGTATTGAGCTACTTATTATTAGCTACTCCGTATCTAGCACGCTTAACCTCAAGATATGCCGCTCCTACCTGCATGGTCCGATCAGTGAGTAGCTCTGCCTTATCAGCCGGTACATCTACATAGTACTCGACTGGTGTATCAAGAGGCGTGTCCCGATCTGAAGGGATACAGCTGAGATCCGTCGAGAGCTGCATTGAGGGCGTTACTCGGGGCGCAAGCATCAACCGCTTCGGGTGAGTCGAAGTGTGAAACAGCAACAGCTGCCGTGGCTGCACTTACATCTACACGAGGTAACCTGAACGCAAAAGTGCTAAACATGAGGCCCTTCGCTCCGCCTACCCTGCCACAGGCACTGATGGCGTCGGCGGTCCTCCCCGGTAGTCTTCTTCCACCCAGCGTGGGTTCAATGCCTGAGAAGATAGTCTCACCCAACCTCGTTCGTATCTCGCAGTGTTCAACCAAAGATGCTACCCTCTCTTCCGCCTCGGGATTCTTCGGCGGTGGCACCGGTAGGGCGTCCGGCAATCTAGACAAAACTCGGGCTAGTCGAACCAACGCATCATCAACCTTATCAGGATCCGACGACCATACCAGACACTTCCTGAATTGACAAAGGTGTGGTATGATTCACTTACTGCACGCATGCTCCACTACTTAGGTTGGGTAGGATCGTCTCCTGATACAAGTTCGATTGATGCTCCGGATTCCTCACGTAGATCAGCGAGCATCCGACCTCTCCTGCCAATTACCAAACCACAATGGTCATCCAAGATATCAAAAGATACCTAAACGTCACCGCGCCACGAAATTACTCTCGACTCGCAGGTCACTGTGTCGTACTAGATTGGGCTTATCCACCGCCGAGAGAGACTCAGGATTGGCTTCGTAGGCACTATGATGATTCATCACGGGAAGGGGAGGTGGTAGTAACTCCGAAGGAACCACTGGCGGAGGAGGGGGCGTGTGCATCTCCGGTAACGGGTGACGATATCGAAATAGATCCCTGAGGAAGGATCGAGTAATGGCATAGCCACAGATGGCATTCCATCAGCTCTTCCGTACCCGACCACCACTACTATTACCCAATCCTCTGCATGGCTTCATAAACGCCATACTTGGGGCCTCTAACGTGTACATGAGTTGTGTTAGTCGATGGATCTCTTAGAGGGTCATCATCACGAACAGCAACACTAATCTCAACTCCACATTGGGACTCTAGACTCTGAATAACGAAAGGAGTGGTATGCATTACTCTGCACTGATGCACCTACCCTGACTGTATTGCCTCTCACTCCCACCACCAAGCCAGCTCTATCCAATGGTACTGGTAGGTTAACTGCTAAGCTCGGCACTGCGGGGTCGATGGTCTCGAATACCAAATTCTGAACAACGAATGGATACACAAGGCCGGGCATACTAATGGTGATTGAGGGAAGTAGCAAGGGAAGGATGACTAAATTCCAAGGCGCGCAACCCCCTGGCTGTTCCCTCTATACTCGACTTTCCTCTCTGTAATGATACACACAGGAATGCTGATCTTGAGTGTATAAGATGCATGCGTATACTAATACTCCAACTTCTACTATTATCAATATAACGTTATCACCTCCCAGGAGTATCCATCGGGCCCTCTGGTAGGCGGGCCGGGGTCCACCTCCATCCCAGTCAGAGGAGGGGGCATCAATGGAGGTGGCATTGGTGGCGAATACCTACAGCATCGAGTGCACTGTGTATGATCCACACTATCCATGCCCTTACCTTGTATCCACTCCCATTAGCTCAGGCTGATCTCCTGGGTACCGACGTTTGCGTGTGAAGTTGAGAGGGACCGGTTCGCCATACATTACACCTAGTGACCAGCAGAGTGAAAGACTGAGAGAAGGCAGGCTACTAGAGGGTATGAGAACCTGAGGTAGGTCGGGAGTAACCCTCCTGAACGCAGAACTGACCCATCGTGAGGAGGAACGTTTACAGATTTCTGTACAGTTGAAACAACATATAAACCCAGAGCTTGGTGGTGATGGTGGGACGGGTTGGTAAGTCTCGTCAGGACGGTGAGCTGCATCCACTCGGATTGTCATCATCATCGGCAGCAGCAGGTGGAGGGGGAGGGGCCTCTCCTGTGTGGCCTGACACGGTGATTGTGACAGTAAACTCCAGAATGGTATACAACTTTAAACTATACAGCAGAGCTACCGCTATCTCGACCATTTGGGACATGCGTACAGGAAACACACAATCATACCACTCCTTTGTCACATCACAAAATGGTACTATACTATGGAATCTACCGCCACTTCAAAACAATCCAAGCGATAACGCATCCCCCAAGCCCACGCCCCATTCACCCTACTACCCCGATCCCTTCCCTTCCGATCTCCACAGAAGAGTTGATGCTGGCCCAACGCTCGACCGTCTACGAACTCCTTGCCGCATTCTTCACACTTAAACTCCTCTTCATCCACTGGCCGGAGCATACCCAAATGACCGTCAATGTTCCCACCATTGCTTTCCCCTTCCATCAATCGATATCCACAAATTTTGCAAACCTCTCCCGTCCCTCGTAATGCTGCACTCTCCACCTTCCGGCCCAGATGAACTCCCGAATGCTTCGCTGCTCTATGCTGAGCCAAGCCTTCCTCATCGCGGCACTCCACCCCGCAGGCCGAACACTTCACACCCACTCTATTGTGATAGAGTCCCAGTTCATGCACTTGACGATTATGGGTAAATAATCCCTGATTCGTTGTAAAACGTTTGTCACAAATTTCACAAACATAATCCCCTGCTTTCTTCCTCGCCCTCTTCATCGGAGACTCTCCACTGTTTCCATCGCCAGAATCGCATCGCTCCGCCTTACCACTGCACCGATTTTTCGCCAGCACGTATAACGTCGAGAACATACTTTCGACTTCGGCGTCGTTGCCAGCAGGTACCCACTGCTTCTGCGTCTGATGATTCTTGAAAGTCTGATACGTCCTATTCCGTACCATTCTAAATGATGGAAATAATTCCACAGGGAAAGGTCGAGGTTTGCCGATGAGATGTAGACCGTTGAGGGATGCCAAGTTTGCAAGATTCCATCTTTTTGCCTGACCGTCGACCAAACAAAGAAGGACTCGACCATCACTACGGAGAACTCGCCTGAGGCAATGAAAACCATCGATAACGGTATCAATGACCACGCACTCGGTTGGCAGCCCCCCAAAGTGTTTTACCGATCCAAGATTCTTGTACACTCACCTAGCGGAGTCGGCAAAGTGGGCCATTAGCACTTGATGAAGCTTAGCGTCCTCGACACCCAAATGGGGATGATTCCATATGATAACATCGAACAGCTGACACGACGCGAACGGAATTTTATGGCGCGCGACACCCGTGTACACTACTACTACCTCTCCTTTCATTTCTTCAGGCAGCCTCACAGCATCGACGCCATGTTGAACCGAGATGTTGTAATCTTGCAATATCTTCAAATTAGCCTCCACCGCACGTCCATATTTCTTATCCAAGTCCTCTCTCGTATCGAAAGACGTGCATAATAATCGTATTGTGGAGGTATCGGGAAACAGCCCGAGGTAGAGTGATAAAACAGGTAAATGCCGCCTGATCATCACAACAGGACATTAATACCGTATAATCCTCGACTTTATACGACGGTAGATCGGCATTTTAGCGTGAATGCCCGATGAATTTTCATTCATTTTCCACAGCCAAACCGATGCCAGCATGATTCCTCACTCTCAGCCATCAAAACGGAATTACCCTTTTCACGAAATTCCCAACGTTTCTCGTACTGATAGAGCCTATTTTCGCAGTAAGTTCGTCTATCTTTCCAAGTTATTCTGGTATCCGTATCTTCGCAAATGAATCATCTGAGATGATTCCTCATCAACACTATCACCCTTCAAATGTCAACCATAATCTTCCTCATTCATTCTACACCACTACTGGGAGATCCTTTCAGCCGATACTGTTACACCGGTAATCACCTCTATGCGCCGAATGCCCTCGTTGAAATATCATAGATCGACCCCCGAGATAAAACCCTGGAGTACTACTCTTCTTCATCCGGACTGAGCAAAGCTTCGGCTAATGATGCTGAGAATGAGAAATCGCCATCCCCTAGTATGAGGATGGACTTTGCCATTCTAGAGCAGACAGTAGAAACTGATAACAACAAAACGTAACAGAGAAAAAGGAGTCTCCAGGGAAGATCTCGAACGACGGTGTACTAGCAAATCCATCAACCAGTCTCCAAACGCTCAGCACTGTTGAATCATAGGCACTATCGTCATCAATTCCACACGAAGCGCAACTGGAGAAACAACCGGGAGGAGGGTACAAGTGAACGCAAGGCAACATGAGGGTAGAAACAATGATTACGTCGAAGTGTGCTGCTGCTGTGGCTGTTCGCTGCCGAAGGCCTTCATGAGAGGATTCACGACCTTCTGCAATTCATCCAGTCGCCTGAAAGACGGAATCAGCATGGGATGAACGACGCATTGAGTTGATCGGTTGAGGAATCTTTTACTAAGCTGTATAAAAAACGGTGTGTATTAATGAGTGAGACGCGATCCAACCTCAAGATACCAACAGATACTTACTGATCAACCAATTTGTGCAACTTCTCGCGGGACTCCAAATCCTTCGCGGATTCCTCTCGCTGACTGCATCTACACAAATTAGTGATACTGGTAACCCTAATCGATCCCGCGATCGATAATAGCATCCTTGGGGTCGAGAATATCCGATAGTCTCACACTTCGTATTTTACCATCCCCAGCCCACACCCAGATCCATCTATCTTGCAATAGATAACCTTCCCCATATTACAATCCGTCCAGAGTCCCTTCCAACTCTTGCCGGGCCTTCAACTCAGCTGCTAGGTTCCGGTCAATCTCATCAAAGCTCTTGGTAGAAGGGAACGTCTAAACTCCATAACCCTCAGCAACGCTGGCCATGCGTGGCAACGACGCCGATATGTCAGTGCATCCACGAGTGCCCCGACCGAGAATAGAACCAGAGACCTCCCGATTAGGACCTTCCCCATCCCCTCCGCCAACTTGGACATATCGTTCATCACCGGATGCTCAGTGGCCGAGATAACTTGCTCATAGAGCGACCCGCGGAAAGCTGCTTTCTCCCTCGCCTGATGACCTCTCGAATACTTCTACCACACCCAACCAAATACATCCTACCATAATTGCTTCATGCATTTGGCTCTTCACCGCTTGATTTATTGCTTCCTCATCGGCCATCGCTACCGCCCTCAATTGCCGATGATTCCGCCGTATTTTCTGCAGCTGCATCAAAATTTCATAAACCTGATCTCAATCAAGTCCTGATAGAATATTCCGACGAGAAAATCTGTTAAACAGCGATGGACATAAGAAAAGCGTTCGGCGTACCAAAATTCACAGAGAAATGAAAATTCTTTTCATTATTCTTTCATTGAAAAAATACGAACCATACAAATAATTCAATAACGAATCCGCATCAATTACGCCTTCGTCATCGGGCTACTCCACAAGCGTACACGTTCATCTTTCCATGTATTACTTTCTCCTCGGGTACCCCTTCGCCGACGCTCCGCATGGTCTCGATCTCCACTAGGAGGTTACTCAACACGCCGAGGTCATCTCGGGCATCTTCGAATAGTTGATCTGCCGAGTCGGCTTTGACCTCCTTTTGTGCCTTGAGCATCCGCTTCGACCTTGGATATGCTCATTGAGGGGGTCAGAGAAGATATGCTGAGTATTCCTTAGCAACCAGCCGCCAACACAAAAGTATACCGACAGAAATTGTACATTTTAGTAATAAACGTGGTGGGAAAAGATACATCAGATTAACGGTTACTCGACCAGTAGGCGATGGTAGTACCTGAGTTGATATAATGCCTGCCTCCGGGAAAGAACCCGCGTCCTCCCGTGTACTACTTGCATCCGCTACCCTCCAGCCCACTTCGGCATCTAAATCATCGCCAGCAGTATTGTTAGTTATATGCAGTACATCACCGAGGCTTAATTCCACCAGGGAGTGGCGCTTCATTTTACGACCGTTGAGATAACTCCCACTCTTGCCTGAAATGATGCATGCCTCATCCTAGTGTAAGATGGCCCATCTTAGATGGGGCTCATCCGAAGATTGCTATACCGACTAAGAAACAAGCCCTTCCCATCATTACTGAGATCTCGGACTGTCAAGATCAATTGGGGCTTTTGATTATCAAGTAACTAAGAGAAAGCGAGACATAGTAATGGATCGATAGTACAGCAATTGCATGGACATCTACCTTAGCCTTCAGGCTGACCATCAAATGTCGTCTACTGCAGGATTCATGAGCACAGGTTACGACATTGCCTCCAGTACCACTACTCGAGCGTTGCCGACCTGACACGCTCTCTCTGCCATACTCCCAGAGGCTGCTATCCACCTATTAATATGTCCGGCTTGTCTCTGGTTAGGATTCTCTCAATTTCTGGGCATGTGCCGGTAGAGCCCCCCAATGGAACCAAGTGAACCTGATGAGGCAGGTCGACTGGAAGGGGGCAGCAGCAGCAGCTCACCATCATTGCCTTCTGACGTTCCTCTTCATTACGCGACGCCGAGAAGCCATTAACCTAGGGAGGCTTCAAGTGGGTTCGTACCACCTTTCAATCAGCGATTACCGCGGCGCTCCCGCCAGTGGGCTTTTTATTAGATGCATTTTCGGAGGCTGCGCTGGCAATACCAACTTTTTGCGGAATCCTCTTCCCCATTGGTGCATGACGTTCTTCGTGTGTTATACCATCGTCCACTGGCATGTGTGCCGGCTGTGTACCATGTTCGGGCTAAGCGGGACGGAACAACATAATACTCGCTAAGACACTAGAATTGATGTCACAACTTGTAAGGTTCCTCAGACGTCCCGAATCGCATCAACCATCCCCAGAGGCAGCCCCAAGGATTCTATCTCTTATCATTGGCATTATGTTACGTCAAGCTTCAGATGATCTCCATATACCACTCCAAGCCGAATACACTTATCCTACCACCACCACCCCTACTACCACTGGATCCCCAGCATTGGTAGGGGACCTTGACCCCTCAGCGGGGGAGAGGGAATCTTCCTCAGTGCCATCGCCCGGCATTGTCTCCGGACCTTCGATTCGAGGACGTTTAGCGTCCGGACTTCTCACAATATAGGGGATGACTTTCCATTGACCAGATTCAGGATCATAGGTTGGTACCTGTGATCACCATGCTCGACCTAAAGATACGCTGATTGGTTACAATAGGTAGGCTGAGGTGTCGAAGCTGCTGCAGCGACCTAGGCTGATGCCGAGCTACACTCGAAGGAGGTGGAGGATGGGTCATCATACATGCAGAAATACTGCAAGAGGTATCTTCCGATGTTCATGGTATTACTTTCGGCCATCCCGAAGTGGTAAGTGGCACCAACTGTGGCGTACTGTGTGATTCCTCAAGCTAACCAACGGTCGTTACGCATCCCACATGCAATGAGGTATGGCATAAACAGAATATTGCTGTTGATGTTATGAACGTTCAATGAGATGCGCATGAAGTGGTATCGGTATGACATGATGGAAATCGTGTCAAGAGATCTCGTTGTCGAGATTAGCGTACTTAACGAAATACCTTTGCGTCAGATGCTCCATCATTTTTCACTGGAAGTGTCCGGGCAACGCATAGAGTCTGCCTCGTGATCATGCTCAACATGATAATATTATCGAGATAAGTCAACAAGATCCGTCGTGTTCTCCGTGGTGGGACTAATGGAAAGTCCAGCTGCTTCTAAGTATATGCTAAGCGCGGGGTTAATCAAGTTCTGAGTTGGTTGCCCTCATCCACTCACTTAACTACTTGCGCATCTCCTTGAACCAATGCGTGCTTGTGTGTCCCTGTCACCCTCTCCCTACATGCGCTGTTCAAAATCGATCACATGGGCGAGCGAGATTACGAAACTGCGCAGTTTGGGCTGACAGCGCAACTTCCCGTCTTACCCCGTGCGTGGTCCGACCCTTGGTGCAGTCTTTAATAACGTCAAAATGAGCATAAGTCCGTCCCCTTCACCATCCGATACCATACTGTTCCATCATCCTTCCGAGGGACACGAAGCAGCCGGTCCGGCCATACCAGCAGCCCCTCAACAGCCGCAGCAGCCGTCACAACTGCCGATTATTCCGGTATTGCCGACATCTGAGAGGATACCCACCCCTCAGCAGCAGAAGAGTCGAGTGATGCCCGTTCGTCCTCAAGGCCCGATACTGCCCTCAGCTCCTCAACAACAACAGTCACTCATGTCTACAGCAGCTCAGATGGCCGCCTTCATGAACGAACGTACTCGGTACTTGGCAACCCTTCAGCAGAAGTTTCAGCGGCAGCCAACGCCTCCGCAGCCCAAGGCCGAGTTCCAGCCGCTGGTTCGAGCTGAGCCTCCACAACCCGCTCAACAACAACAACCACAAGCATTAGATTTCCCTGTCTTCACTGACCCTTCCGAGCTGGCCGCCAAGTTGTTCAAAGATGATGGTTCCTTCAGGAGGCTTCATATGGGCTCTCGCCGACGTGACAGCCGATGTTCACTACATCGATTGCTAGGGAGAGCTTGCAAGGGTAGGGGGACTCAAGTCGTAACAGAGTGTGAGTTCAAGGCTAATTACGGTGTATGGACACTCGCTGGTCTGGACCGTATCAAAAGTCTCCGATCTAAGGGCTACACGAGCGCTCAGATCTACAGCGCTGTCGAGGCGGCGGCAGGCATTGCATTACCGATGCTTGAGAGATTGCAGTATCTTGAGGATGCCCCGGGCAGTCGAATCGCCAAGGCATTGACATTACCGGGTAAGGCTGCCAGTGGTAATGCTGTGAAGCACCACCGAGGGCCAACGAAGGCTGAACTTATGGCTATATGGGCTATGCTGGAGGTCCGGCATTTGAATGAGAGAGCTAACGAGGCCTCGCTGTGAATCTTATGATTCACGGTAAGACGTATGTATCGTTAGCTGCTCGGGTTTGCTGCTGATGGATAATGTATAATGTAGCTGTATTATCTCTTAGTCCTTATTCACTGGATAGTATCCAGTCCATAGTCAGTGATTGACTATTCGTAACTAGTACTAATAACTCAACCCCAGTACTTGCCTCTTGTGTTCACTGCTTACAGGAGTGTCAATTCAACCGACTTCGCCAAGTCCACTTGACTCGACCTAGGCTTCTGCAGCTCGGTTCTGCGCTGATTGTATTATTCGGGCATTCAGTCCCAAGCTGTAAGTACTGGTTCTTCATCCGGTGCTCAGGATAATCCAGAATGCTCTGATAACAATGGTTCTTCTAGGAGTTCCTGATCGAGGCTCATCACGGCGTGTGGGCACTTCATTGTATCATGCTAGGATTCCAACATTTGACGCCAGCGGGGGGAGGAGGAATTCAGGGGCCAAATAGGATTCGGTTAGGTTCAATCCGGTGCGGGCGGCTGCGACTAGTGCTTTTCAGAGTGTATTGTCGAATCGGGTTGGAGCCAATGGCATTTACACTCGCGCCGCGTCAGCTTTGCTTAGGCGAAAAGTGGTGGCACCAGACTTAATCACCATTGGACTGATCATCATGGTGGTGATCATGGTGGTGCGGTAACTCGTGGAAGCTCTCAGTATGGGCACCCGCTATCAACTAGTCTCCATGCGATAGGTTCATGATACGACTGGCAACATCGATAGAACTTTCTATCAGATGATATTGTCAATCTTCGGGCCAGGTTTACCTACTCCCAGACTCGACGAGTCAACTCAAGTCTTATTCGAGTTGAGATGTATTTTGTAAAGCAGTCCAAACGACTGCGCTATTGTGTTAAATACCAACCGAGGTGTTGAAAAAGTTTGAAATTCTTCAATGGCATACAAAGAGTAAATATCTCGAGGAGCAAGGGAGTAGCTGTGTGAAGCTGCATGGCGGCTGCGAATCAGCATTCGCAGTGGCATCCACAACAAACTTGAACTGAGCAGTGACAGTTAGAAGGGCACCTGTCACAGAAACCTGGGCAGACGAGCCCTTCCAAGGCACGAGGGTGGTCATGGCATTCCGAGAGGGGGCCAAGGATGGCGAAGCATATAACGGCGATCAGGGTGTGCGCTTGGACCATCTGGAGATTAATGAACTGCAGGGGCATCGTTAGGTTGACTCTCGCAGCAGAGACTTCTCTTGCTTGAGGGGACCTCCCGCTAGCTATGTAGTGGTCGAACTCAGCGCTTGAAGACAGAGGCTGTCTATCGTCCATTCTGGAGTACGTTCACGACAAGATCGTCGCGCGTTCGAATAGTAACCTATGATAGAGAAGCACTGAACAGGAGACATGAGCTAACGATGGCCCAGAGGGCTGATCATCGTACGAGCCCAACGAGGTTAGGTCTTTCATTAACACCGGAGGTGTATCGTCGTAACGCGAAAATGCTAGCGCTAGTCTCGACCAGTACCGTGACACCTACTTTCGTTCTGCAGTGTGCCCGCTCAGGCTGAGTCATTCCGCAGTGCACCTGAGCAAACCCAGGTTATCCTCGTATCATCGAATGTGAGGCGCTAAGAGTGGCTATTCTTACGTGCTTGACTGTATTCCCGCTGTCTACCCTCTAGCTACGGCTTGACCAGTTGCACGCACGGACCCGTCGGAAAACAACAAAGTACCAATTGATGTCGAAGCGATGGAAGTCCCGATTGTACACTCTTTCGGAGCAATGTTTCTCAAATCGCAGGAGCGTTCTCCCAAGCACCGAATCTTCCCTAATGAAAGAGCGATGGTAACCTCGCAGACTAATCATTACACCACGACTAGCAGGCGCTCTCGGAATGCTGTGGTGTCCTTGGCTGCTGCCTGCATATGTTTGCCACCCCGTATGTTACTGTAAAAGCCAATACATAATGGACTTCGCAAACGACAGTAACCTCGCTTTATTGTCCAGCAATACGGGATCAGTGAAGTCATCTGAATCCCCACTTCTGTGCTGTCTCTCGTTCGTTGGTTTATACAGCTCCTGTGCAATGCGTCGATGTGTTGTTTTGCTCGTAGCATCCAAGTTGCTGTTTTCAATAGTGGTCATAAAGTTAGTGAGACCACCTATTACCACTGCCTTCGTGCCCTATCTTCATGAAGAGGTCACCGCTGCACCAACCGCCGGGGTTCCCCCATCTCGAGTCGTGAAGTCTGCAGCGTCAATCAGACTCTACCCGCCTTCAATTAATACTATTGTTTTTCCACACGACAACATCCTCTCGAATCAGTAACCTTCATCTGAATGAGTGACAGTGATGTTACTCAGCTCCGCGCGACAGACCGCCGCACTCACGTCGTGTTTATATACCCCATTTGGCCAAGGGAAGCCGTAACTGAGGTACACCACAGCCCTCATCAAATCAGGACGCCGCCTCAGCAGGTCATTGCCTATGTCCATAGATATGCAGGGACTTCTTCTCTGCACTGTACTTCATCCTCCCTCCTCCCTGACTCAATACCCTATTCGCTACCTGCCAGTAGCTCACGCCCACTCACCAAAATCCTCCATCGCAATCCGGCAGCCTCTAGTTCATCAATGGTCGGCGCCGCAGACTCTTGATGATATTCAGCCCAAGTGAGGCCCCGCACGAGGTGACGGCATTTACCGTCGTCGTCTGGATCATCCACTTCCATTAAAACATACCTGGTAGCCGGTGACCTGATTGCGGCAGCCCAGTCGGATACTTGAACGTATTGTTGCTATTCCAATCGAATGCTCCTCCGTCGAACTCTACTCCCGGAATCGTTCTATAGGCCTCCGATGCAACCCTGAGATTCGACTCTGTTCGAGGAAGCTATCGACGCCCTACTTATCGAGTAAACTGCCTTCTCCTTCGGCGTTGGTTGCCTTACCCGACACCGTGGCTCTTTCGCGTATTGCCGCCGCTGCTGCTTGGTCAGAAGCACTGAGAACACTCTCACTCATAGATCGAAGCGGACTGTCTTGGCTCACTTGGTGGTCGGCCCCTCCGTTGCCCGATGACTCGACATATTAGATAGGAAACACACTGGCCTCGTGAGTGAATGTCCACTCCCCAGTAGGGCTGAGGCTGCTCGCAACGGCACTCGCATCACTACGCAAGACGAAAGTGACAACCAGCGACTACAACTCAACTCAGTCAATGAACTGATGAATGAAACAATCGCAGTCGTGCACAAGACGGCGATGAGAAAAACAACGCGCACCCGACTAGCATCGTTAATGGTTGATCCGAGCTTGAGCTCGAGAGCGCAGAGCGTCTGCGGCAGAGGCCTACGCATCCCTCCTGGACTGACGGAGATCTTCTCGCCAACGGTAAGCGCAGAGAACGCAGTCAGGCACTTCAACTGGACGACTTAAGCCAAGTCACTTTTGAGCCAATGAACGGCGGCTCTACGAGACTCAACGTCTCGTGAGATCTACTTCAAACCGCACTTGCGATATTGAGGCGCCTCATACACTGTGCAAGGGATGATATCACGACGGCTTCTTCTGCTGTCAGTCCCTACTCGATCTCGGTGTACCTCTCACCTCCCGTCGATGAATTAATGCCGAACAAGGCTGCTCAGATAGGACCCAGCCAACAACAGCTCATTCACCTCGCCGCGAGGTCCTCGCGCAGCTGTTGTGAAGATAGTATCGGGTAGCATTTCACGGAACTTCTCGATCTTGTTACTATACCGCAACACCGCAAGTATGCGTACTAAACAAGACGTCTCATGCGCTCTGATGCGCGAACGCGTGTGCCACTACGGTCGAAGATTGACGGACGAAGTAGCTACCCTTCCGCCGTGAAGTTTCCCGAGTGGTCAAAACGGTGTCATTGTGTGGGATCCCGTCGAGCAACTTGCCCTTCCTAGAACGCTAATGATTCCAACCTTCGTTCTTCGTCCACAGACCGCAGTCGACAATGTGCGACATGATCGGGCACCGTCACCGCGCTTCGGTGCGGGCGGACGCTATTCGTGTAAGAGACGAGACTCCGGGCATCAACCGTTCTCCCAGTCTCCTAGTCTTGACGACAGCCTCGGGTGAAGTCTCTGAGCTCAGCTTTCCGCCTGGATAACCACTGCACCCTACCGTCCACCAGAGACTTCCGTCCTATTGTGATGCCCACTCACTCCATCTTTTACATACTCCCATCTCTGGTGACAGCCGTCACGGCTGTACAGACTGCCTCACGTTACCCCGAGGCCAACGGGGTGAGGGATGCAGCGCTCATGTTGCCCCTTCATTGACGACTTCATTCTGCTTCAGGTTATCCAACCGCTGAGAGGACCCTGTAAGAAAATATATTCCAAATCTGGCGCGGATCCTTCCTTATACATAACAATAGATGGATCAAAATATTTCTTCCGCTGGATGGGGATGGGGCGAGAGACCACCTTCAATTTCTGGTAATTGGCGAATGAGGGTTTGCAGAGTGCTCGACGAACATGCACCTCTCAGGTCGTTTCGCAATGGTCAACAGAAACTGGATGCCGCGAGGTTGAAGGATCATCGAGGGAGGACATGGAGCACTTCGACTGTGGAAGGGGTGGCCGAGGATATTCACAAGCATTTTGGCGAAGTGAATCCTTTCGACCATTTCCTCGAAGAAATCAAAGAGAAATACCAAAGCCCTATGACAGAGCTCAAGTGCAAGAGTCTATTCGCCTTCATTGAGAACCACCCTCCGGAAGATTATGATGCTGGCAGTGAGTGGATCGGTACGTTCGTTGATTCCAATATCGATGAGTATACCAGGAGAGCTCAAGTCTGGAGGAGAGATCATCCACCACCCAGACTGGAAGACCTCAAAGGCGTCATTGTGTGAATACCATGATGCTTGTGATGTTGGCGTTCGAATATGCTGCTGTTGCGTTGATTTGACTGCCGAACGATGAAGAATGGAACATCGAGGGTTGAACACCCGGCAGAGGCACAAGTGAACCGATCAGACAATGTGACACAACTGAACGGCCATGCTTCGTTGAAGCCCCTCCAGCCTCTCGCCGACACAGCTCGCGGTTTATCTTCCCGACTGGTGAATGACTCGGCATAGCTGACAGGGGAACTGGTAACGGAATCCTGCGCGGATGCAGCACCTGGATGAAAGATGTCGAGAACGGTGCGGGTATGGCGATACTGTAGAGCTCGACTCATGCAAGTGGCACAGAAAATGATTTGACCAGCAACATGAGTGGTGGCGATGGGGGCAGACGTGCATAGAGTTATGATGGTTTGATAATTAGACGTCGAACTCGAGGAGGCGACAAGTGGCCGTTGGTCCTCGGCCGATACGGGCCAGCGTACCATTTTGAACCTTGAAAGGAAAACAGATCTAATTATGACCAAACATCGTCACGACCATAGGGGGCGATACCAGCAGCACTAGGAGCCGCCGACCACCGCACTTCACGCCAGAAGCTCATCAGTAAGCACTCCCACGCGTTAATAGCCTTACCAATGTATCAATGAGTTTTCCGACATCTTGCAGGTCCAAGGCCTCAGCTCCTTCCTGATGATGTCCACCACCACTACCATCCTCCTGCTGCATCGGAGCCATCAGTTGCTCGAACACCTTCTGTCGCAGTATGTCGTATTTGAGTGACTAAAGTGGATACAGAGTTCACTAGGGCGAGCGGACAGGAAGCCGACCCCAGTTGGAGAGGCCTGGAGTAATTCCTTAATCGTTTGAATAGCCGTCTCCCTCTCCTGACGACGACTCTCACTCATACCAGTAGCCAGCATTGACATGTCAATCACACCAGTCACGGGGTCGGTACCTGTTTGAGAAATAGCAAGGTCGAGTAAGATTGCCAACATGCTTACATGCTGAGAGTAAAGCCTCCTTCATTAAGCGGATGGCCTCCAATACATCATCGCCGGTAACCTGAATATCGTCACCAATTGCCAGCGCCCCACTTGCTCCACTTGCATACACTTGCGTTTTCTCAAATAACAACTATGAAAACTCACTTCCTCACGGAACTCCATCTTCGCAAGAGCTTCAGAGAGGCGGATAAGCGACTCCAACTGCCGAGGGGTCGCAGTGATAGTTTTGCCTGAGATGTCCTAACCCGGGATCGAACCGGAGGTCTCCTTCCTTACCCACAGCACCACTAGTGTTCGCGTGCCTGAGCTTTAAGTAGCCGTCCGTGAGAATCTCTACAGCGGCATCTGTCAGGCGAGGCCTCAAGGACCGTCCAAAAGCGATGTACCTGATGGCATGCAACATCCTCTCCACCAGCGCGGGACGATCATGACGGTGAATTTTGTGGTAAAGCTCGAAGGATCTGTGGAGGGGCATTTCTCCAGCACTCAAGTGTTTCACCTCCTTTACGAGGAGACTCAGCAGGGTGCGCCCCTCTGCGGAAGTGGATTTTTTGCTATGATCTCATGATGACTTTTTAACAAGGAGAGTCCGTCGCGGCCCAGCGCCTGCGAGGCCAGGCCGCGACCAACGAGCCAAGAATCCGGTAACCTGCCTCGCCAAAGTATCCATGTCTATCGGTGGCTTCTGAGTGGCTGCATCCGCAGAGCCATCCAACTTGGAGAACAACTTTACAATATGGCTGGCCAACGTACGGTCACTACGCTCAGTGCCGAGGTCCAAGATCTGAGCACCACCGCGTCGCGAGGACATGGCAAGGGACGGCGGCCTACCAGGTAGATGAGATCGAATCGACTGAGGAGGGTCGGGTTGAGATTGATATTATCCACCACTGAACGTCGAGGGTCGTAACGCGACTCGATGGGATTTGCTGCTGCACAGATGGCGGTCCCTGAGATTCAGCGACGGGTCGACATTCTCGTATCTTGCATGCTCGAGTTCAAGATTCTCCCACTAGCATTAAGACTGCAAATGATGCCAGCCTTCGCAACCGACACTGTCTGCTGTTCCATGACCTCATGGAGAATCGCCCTGAAAAATGGTTGCCCCAGGGATCGGAACCCGGGACCTCTACCTAGCATGGTCGTCCATCTTGTCGAACTCATCGATGCAGCATATACCCTTATCGCTCAACACCAATGCACCAGACTCGAGAACCTTTCTAACTCTCATCCAAAACACCCAGGTTCGATCCTCCCCCTCACCAATTCTTTAGTATCAGGGTCCTTACTAATATAAGCCGTTAGCCCAACAGCCGACGAGCCCTTCCCGCTAGTGTAGACCCTAAAAATCGAGGCGATCAAAATCGGGTATCGCTCCGCCCCCTCCCTACCCTCGAGGTGCTATATTGTGAACATACTGCAAGAGCTGGGACTTGGCAGTAGATGGATCCCCAATCAACAGGACATTGAGCTCACTCCTGACATCCACGAAAGAAAAGATACTCATACAAATAAAGATACCATCATCATGACAAGAATTCCGTAGCGCATCTACGAGGTCCCCTGCTGTGTGGTGCGCCCAGAAACCTGACGATTGTAGCGGCACTACCGGAAAGATCCGCGGTCCTCAGCCTCGGTATCCCCAGCAGTGGACTTATCAGTTCCTCCGAACAGTTGGCACAACAGACCTTTCTTAACCTGCCAACCCGAAGGTCCCCGGTTCTATCCCCCAACGAGCCTTTTCTACATCCTCATTTTCCCAGATAGACGGAGCGAAGCTCTTGATAAGATTGGTTACAATATTGGGATCTGCTGCCAGCTTGCGTAGCTCCTAAACACACCATTCATCCTCACACCCTTGAGGGCATCACACCTCCTCAATCTCAGGTTCGACGAGGTCCCCTGTGGCTGCAGCCGTGGGAGTGGAACCAACGGGAAGCATTCATCGTTTCAATGTGAATGGCGTCGATGTAGGACCTGAGAAATTATTATTATTTAAAAAAATTATTTCCCCGTATCAAAATAAATCATAAATTATCGTATCATACGCGCGAAAAGCGCTCATCACCACCACCATGGTGGTCGAAGCTGTTCTCTGAAATAATGACGTAATTCATTCATGTACATCCGCTCAGGATGAATACAGCAGCACGTTAACATTGATATTCGACAGCGGAAGAAGAGGGAGAGAGGCCCTCGGACATAAGAACACTCTTGGTGAGCCTCTGCTGCAGTATAACGCGTTGGGGCGATGCTTTATAGATGCCGGTCACTTCTACACGATCTCCTGGCTTGACCGTGTCGAACATCGAGTCGTAACTGAGGAGGTCCCCGGTTCGACCCCCCGTCGAGCCATTTCTACTTACGCATATATCATCACCGTATGTGGAGTCTCTCCCTCCGGTATATTCTCAGGCGACTCCTGCAGCTTGATCAACTGCTTGTCAGTGAATCCTTTCACAGCGGAGCGACGCTCCCCATAATCACATCTCAGAAAGATACTCACACACACTGATTGTGCTCCAGTTCGAACGATTGTTTTTGATGGCACTTCGGGCAGGTGGTAGGCTCATCAATCCGACCTACACGTCACAGTCACCGTGGCAGGCCATGGCCTGGCTACCTTTCTCAAGATTGACGCTCGCATGATGGCCGCATCCCTCCGTAGTGCAACGGAAAGCACCAACTTGCATATCAGGTATCAACACAGATGTTCGAATGACGATCCCCTTGAGGGCAACCAGCTGAAAGAGAATAGACAGCCATGACGAGCCCTCCACGCGGAGCATCAGAAAAGTGCTAATAGACGAGGAGATGAGTTCATCATTCGTGCGCAGGAGTAGGATGGTCAGGGGCCGCTTGTCGAATCGCTTTTCACATGTTCAATATCCGAAGGGTCGAAGTCCCTCATAGTTCTCTTGTCCTTCTCATGGAGATTGTAGATTTGCACCTATCGGATGAAAAAAACAAACATGCAACACTTCGCTCCGCCTTCAGGAGTATCTTCTCACTTGGACCACAGCGGCTGCCGCGTTAATGCCGGGGGTGTTGCGCACTATGTGGTTGTACAGCTGAAACATCATCGTGATTTACTAAAAATTTGGTATGGCACCGTACGCATGCATCCATGATCGGAATAATTTCCATTGGAGACGATATCAAATCCGAGTACCTGACCAACATCGAATCTGAACAGACCAAGGAACACTTAAACTGACAAGTCCGGCGAGAAGCGATGGAGATCCTGAGCATCCACTGGGAATATCTGCTGCTTATTCTCGCAATACCTGATAGGAAAGGGTCCACGGATGCCTTCAGTGAACTGCTAGTCAGTGACGACAGCAGCACAGTAGCCGGCATGGACCATGTGCAATGGACAGGACACTTGCCCCTCCTCACCGTAGGAGTTCTCTACCGTACTTTCCTCTGCCGTCATCACCCTTGTCAAACCTGACAGAGCAATCACACCCTCGACGGGCGATAGTATTTTACTCATCTAGGAACTTCATGAATAAGGTCTTAGCCTCATCTAACGGTATACTGCTGCCAAAGATCCTCTCAGATCCGCCCTCGCCGTCCCTCATCTGAGCGTCTCCATCTCCGCCGGACTGAAAACGACGATCCGCGCGAGGACGAGGCGGGCGGGCCACACCCCAGAGGCTCCCTGATTATTGGTATCTTCGTCAAAGTCGATGGTGAAGCGGAGGTCCCCAATATCACTCCGAAAGCTTCTGAACACGCTACCAACACCCATACTGCTACCTGCGAAAGTGCCATATGCAACCTATTTCATATCTTACCGGGGTGAGCTTAAGATCCTCTCTCACCAGGACTTCTCCCCATCCTCGCATCTATCTGACTCGACATCTCCAAGATATTCCTAGCGGGAGTCTGAGCTGGGCCATCTGGAGAGGCGGCCTCAGAAGGAGCACCAGCACTGGATGACATTGGAAGAGCTTATCAGACACTATCATACGCGCCGCTGATCACTACTAAGCTCATGATACAGCTCAGAACGATACGCCCCTCGCTCACTACACACTTGCCGGATTTGAATATTGCCAGGGTCCCCCCCGCAAGAGAAGCTTCAATATGAGTTGACTGAAACTTGACTGAAACATGCTAGGCCGGTGGTTGTTGTCTCCTTTCGAGTGTGGCACAGAAGAAGCCATCCATTCCTTTGCTCTGTGGCAATGCGTGCATCGGCTCTTCAGACAATACTAGTTCGTGATGCCGACATAAATGCTGGATCTGATCTCGAAAATGATGATGATGGATCGACCCAGGGGCCCACCTGCAGAATGTTCTCTTCATCTAAGATACTGTTGGTACAATACACTAATCTACCACCATCGGGTTTGAGATACCTGACGAATCTTGCTCTGACTTGCATTTCCTCAACGCCACTACCGAAGGGAGTTTCGAACGATCTCTCGCTGTAAGGCAACAAAATGAAAGAGCTTCTCATCGGAATACATCCACTTCGCGTCAGGGTTACGACGGAGGACGCCCGTTCGGGTACAAGGGACCTAACCGGCATATCTTAGCTTGACTAGCGCATGATACAAAACAGGTCAAGATTGGGTATTACATCACATAGGACCCAATCACACTTGCCGAGTAGCATCTTATGTAACGTCGGGTGCCTCGGGTAGAGCAGCGTATAATTCCTGATACCAGCGCGTCGCAGCCGTTTCCTCGCATCCCTCAGCATCGAGTCACGTACCTGATGGTATCTTAATCGTCCATGAAATGCATGCATCAACCTACGTCATGCAGGTATAGATGGCCAGTGTTCTGCATGTTTGGTCCGAAGACCAACGACTTCCCGCCACTCCCAGCACAGTAGTCCAAGACGACGCTGCCTGGGTCGGCCTTCCTAACAATTAATGGGCGCGCGGTCATAATCCCGCCACGACGAAGACTCGTTATTATTACACTTGCTGGGCCATGATCTGACTGCTCTCATCCTGGATCTCCACCGCACCCGAGCGATACCTGCCTCGATGAATTTAATGGCGCGTGACGGATGTATACGTACTCAGGTAAATCCAGTAGTAATTTCTTATCGTTGATAACCAACCCCACCGGACTGGTGGCCGTCTTCTCTACCGGTATCTCTTTACTCAGGAGGAACTTGGCCATATCCGATCGAGAAGACTAAACGGAAGTAGATGGTGAGGAGAGCACCACACCACCAGTCGGAAGTGCGTTGAAGCTCTTCTATCCGTCACGGAGGCTCCGAAATCGTCCGACGATGAAAGGCTGTTACAGGAGCTGATTACAGCTATGGTGAGCGTATACACTCTACCCCCTCACCTGATTAACATTGACTCGGAGGAAGGTCACTGGCCTCTCGTTCAATACACTCGATACTTGTACTGCTTTATCCGTCCCCAGTGAATCGGCTAGTCTCCCGAAGAGTTCCTTCGGCATCGACGTTCGTATCTTACATGAACCGATAATACCGTAACTTCCCCTACTCCCCTTACGTGAGGCTCCAAACTTCTATTCTGTGTGTTACTCCGCCATCGATCGCTCGTCAAATACGTATCTATTTCGATACCACAACATCCTCAACTCATGAGACACCCCTACGTAGCCTCCCTCGGGTTGATACCGGTTTGGGCGTGCAGTGGTCGATAAGGCCTTGCCATCGGAAAAGCTCGTACCTGCAGCGGGCTCGTCAGACGGGTCGCAAAGGCCTGACCCTACATGTGGTCGGATATCCATGCTCGATCATCAGCATTGATAGCCCGATGGGCTTGGAAGTACCTCGAGGGCAACCTCACGGGCGGCTGATTTCAGAGTAGTACCGGTGCAGGAACATATCCACTGGCGTGTTATGCTGTCTAACCTTATCAAAATGGAGTAAGGCGTTCTCTAAATGGCGGACTCTGAATGCATTCATGTGGGATTAATTATAAAACAACTACCAAGTGGCCACACACCCGGCAGCAGCAGCAACTAGACACCTTCGTTATACTAGACCAGTACATGATAAACATCATCATCATCATCAGCGGCTCATCCTAGCAGCATCGATCTCCTCAAGTTTCTTAGCGAATTCAACCCGCAGTCTAGCCAGCACCTCCTCCTTAGCGGTGGACGCAGCAGAGATAACCTAGCGAGGGTTCGTCCACTGATTGTCGCTGCTGGCCGGCATCATGCTACCTGCCGCGCCATCTCTCGAGGGCCTTTGTGCCACATTCTGGTGATCAGGGTGATGAGATCAGACACCTCAGGATATGCGGAGTTAGTCTGAAGACAACTGATGATTTCAAACCACCGATATCTTATTCAATAAGATACTCCAAGGAGATGCTGAGTAACGACAAGTCCACCACCTTCAAAAGGATACGTATCATGAGCCCATTGCCGAAATCCCGCCGATTCACCCCCGTCTATCAGTAACAGTGGAGCGCGTGTGATACCTGTACTTCCGTCTGCTGTTGTTGCTGTTGTTGTGATGCTTCTAAAACGCTGGTGTACTGACGGAACAGGTCCTCCACCTGATGCTCCACCTACCACCCTCCACTACAGTGTCGACGAACGATGTGAGCATACCTTTGTAAGGGTAAGCTTCAGGTTGCGATTCTCTTGATGGAGTGCCTTGTTCTCGGTCTCCATTCTAGCAAGCTCCGTGGCCAGCTGTCCATCCTCCTCATCATCGAACGATAAGTACTCTTCTCTGAGATACATCCATACCGTAGATAAGGGTCAGGGGTGTTCTCACATAGTGGTGTTGTTGGTAGCTGGCTGGGCGGGGCTGTTGATCAGGGAAGATGGGGCTGTAGACACACTGGGGGACGGGACGGACATGAGGAACCGTACTGCAAATCTGATGGTATTTTTGACAAATCGGGCAACAGAGATGCCCTTCATCCATCGTGGAAATGCGCACTTGGATTATTTTAGAATTATTTTTTACTGAAATTAAATTATTTTTTCTCGTTCAGTAGCCTACTTTCAAGAAATATATAGTATACTAGATAAGGCCCGACGAGGATTGACCGGATACTCAACGACAACAACCTGACTTCGTTGATAAACCTTCAACAGCAATGACATAAAATCAGAAAAACTTCTTCCATCCAGCCAGCATACTCTCCGGACTATACACTGTTGCCTTCCACTCGGGTGTGCCCTCGATAGATCGTAGCATTTCAGCGCACTTGGTCGGGAGCCCGGGCAACTTACGGTAGTGAACCCCGGCCACGCTGTACTGGTACCTGAAAGGAAAGCCTCACCAATGGCAAGCGGAGAGGTAGGACGTACAGGAGGGGGCAGAGCTTAGCCTCTAACTCGGTAAGACGACGGCCATCCTTTTTGGATGGGAGAGAAGCTAACGACGCGTCCAAGGCGTCGACGGCTTCTATTAAGGTGGAGGGATCCGCAGCAGTCTTCATCGTGGTGAACCATGCGCTTTGGAACGCCTTCAGCTGAGTATCCAGAGACGACAGATTAGCAAACTGCAGTGTATCGACGGCCTTGTGTGTTCCGGGCTCACAACCGAACCCTTATGGTCGCACATACCCTAGTAGGAGCGCTCAGGCAGTTCACAATCGAGGTGCAAGTTCGGGGTAACTTCAATTCCGATAAGATTCTATGACGCCAACGGATCCAGGAACACTCCAACAGCTGATTGACGGCGTGCGTCTTGGGGATTGCGGATTCACCAGATATAGGGGACTACTCGTAGCGCCGCTCACCTCCTTATCAATGATCTCCTTCTCCTGCACAGTAGTCCTGCCCACTACATCGGGACATAGTTGTTGCAGTATATCCTCAGAGTCTGCTATAACTGTGGTACTACCGCTTCCACTAGGGCAGACCCATACAGGGACAGTCCTGAGAAGGGGAAGTTATGGTACTACGACCTCCTCGGCAATACCCCTTGGGATTGGCTTTTAATAAGTCGGCTGATTTGTTGCTCATGTCCTCTATTTTCAATGTGTAGTTATTGATACCTTGACCGGCTAGACCAAGGCGTGCCTGTCAACATCAGACTGATACCATAACTTTCGTAAATCATTACCTTGTGCGTGAATGGGCAGTCACCTATGATGGTAGGATCCTGTACAGCCCCTTTAGCATAGAGTATGGCCTTTGGGCCAGCGGCCGATGCTTCCTCTACGATATTACTCGACATTATTGATAAAACTGTCAGCTAACGATGCACCGCCATGTGAGTTTATAGCCTATCTTCTGGACCCTAGGCTGGTGAGCCCTCAGAATGACCAGGGTCAATGGACGGAGTGGGCGTGAAGAGCCGCTTAACAGTGATGAGTACATGGCCTCCTAGTCACTTCTCGACCATCGCTAAGGGGGACGTGGGGGAGGGGTGGGTTTGATCGTACCAGTCGCGACAAACAAACCCATGGCGATGATCTGACACAGTGACACCGATGAAGCGCTTTAGCGTTGAGGAAATGTTAGAATTGCAAGATGGTAGAGTGAGGCCTTCTTCGGCTTGCCCACACGCCTCTCGGCAGCAATAGCCTAGCTGCCGGGGCTTGAACCACCTCCTTTTATCCCTTAGTCTGACGTGGTTATCAACCTATTTCATATCTTGCCTTGTTGAACCTTGGATATTTCAAAATGTCATCCAAGCAGCAGCCCGACGGTGATGATTATACTGACACCGACCCGGAGACCCAAGCTCTTCGGATCCCTCCGAACCAGATGATCCGTCAGGGCATGGTACCCACCGACTTCCAGACTCAACTCATCAGCGAACTTGACCTAGGTAAGCTTCAACCTAAGATACTAAAGAGGTAGAGATTGTTCAGGTATGACCGGTAAACCGACCATGGGGGAGTACGTGATCGCTAACCCCAACGACAGTTTCGGGTTCTAGGTACGATGACCCCACGCCCTGCTCTAGTATCACTTCCACTGTTCAGGATGAGCTATTGAGGATTCTCACGGCCATTCGACTGGCCGCTAAGATCGTTAGTAGAGAGATTAACAAGGCTGGTATATCTACGCAAGTGTTGGGTATGGCTAACCATACCAATGTCCAAGGTAAGGAGATGCTTGGTCACCATGCCAGATGAAGAGTATCAGTGGCTCGATAGGTGAGGCTCAGACCAAGTTGGACGTGTTCGCCAATAAGCTGTTCGTGCAATGCTTACGGAACCGAGATGTCGTGTGTGGTATGGTTAGTGAGGAGGAAGAGGATATCATAGAGGCTGGCTCCCATCAACAGAAGAAGACTAACAGGTATCACCGTCAACCATTGCCTCCCACGCTTCAATATGTCAAGTAAGGTACATAGTACTCATGGACCCCCTCGATGGCAGCTCTAACATCGACGTCAATGTCCCCGTTGGTGGGCCCTACTCTCCCCTTGCTGGTGTTTAATATCATGCGCTCATCAGGCACTATCTTCTCGGTGGTGCGTCGAGCTTCCGAGGTCAATCACAAGCCCAAGATTGACGACTATCTCCAGAAGGGGAGGAATATCATGGCTGCTGGGTGGGCTCCCCACACGCTCGATGGCCGTTCGACATTCTCCCAACAGATACGTCCTGTACGGCTCCTCCACGATGCTGGTCATGAGCACTGGCAATGGTGTCCATGGCTTCACTCTTGACCCCTCCATTGGAACGCTGTATCTCACTCATCCTCATATGAGATTCCCTGACAGTCGCAAGAACGCGTGCTATTCGATTAATGAAGGTAACCGCTCATCATCACCTTGATGCTCTCCGCAGTCATTGGCCGTCCATAGGAAACTACAATGACTTCTCACCGGGTGTTCGGGCGTATCTTGACTTGATGAAGGAAAGGAAGATCACTGCAAGATACGTCGGCAGTCTCGTCGCTGACTTCCATCGTAACCTCATCAAGGGAGGGATCTACATCTATCCACCAACACAGAAGGTATCTCTCCCCTTCCCCACGGTTTCTTCGCGCTTTGCTTTTCTCAGGCACCCAACGGCAAGTTGAGGTTGCTCTACGAAGTGGCCCCGATGGCGTTCCTGGCTGAGCAGGCAGGTGGGGCGGCGAGTACCGGTACAATCCCTTGCCTCGATGTGCAACCGAAGGACATCCACCAGCGTAAGCCTGCTGGACAGTTCAAGGACGTCAGAGTTCGTCATCTTCCTCAGGCGTGCCAATGTTCGTGGGGCCGAAGTACATGGTAGAAGAAGCGGTTGATATGCTTAAGAAATGCGACAGTTGAGGGGCCCTCATCATTCGGTTGCGATTTGTATAACGTCGTCTACTATCCTGGATAATTTTTTACGTCAATTTTTTCGTCGCTTTTATTGTGAGTCATTCGTGACATTTTCCGAGTTGGTGAGTTCATTGTCGAGTTCACTCAATGTGGTAGACCAACGGGGGTACGAGATTGAAAAGAGAGTTTGTTGGGATCGGGGCTACGGGAGGTATTATCAGGGGAGTACAAGGGTCTCGTGGCCTAATGGATAAGGCGTTGGTCTTCGGAACCAAAGATTGTGGGTTCGAGTCCCACCGAGATCGTTTTTTCTATTATTCTCCAGTGTATTGTTGTCTTGTATCCTCCTCTTCTGATGGGTCTCGGCGTCTTCACCTTGTTCGGCATCGTCTACCCGCTCAATTTTTTCCTCGCTGTCACAACAGTCAAGTTGGCAGTCTCGAGCAGCCCGGTCGACACCATCCGTCTAGCCTTCCCTCAGCACACCTACTGGGTGAAGGACCTCGACTTTGCCGTTGGTTGTAGGACTTCCCCCAGCGTTCTCCATTTCTCCACTATGCTGTATGCAGGTATTGGGGTGTCGCTATTAATGGCCTACAGTCTAGTCAGTGTGGCGAGTGGGGTAAGATATCCTTTCCTTCAGTCACGCGAGATACATTCATGTCCAAACCGTACATGTGGGGACCGGTGTCTCGGTCAGATACAGGCTACGAGCCCCGAGGGATATGATAATCACTACGGACGCTTCCAGATGGCCCGTGCCAAGCCCGGCCTGGGATTGAGGATGTACGCGTCGCACTACAACGCACTAGAGTGCTTCACCATGTTCTCCATTGCGGTACTACCGAACCGTCGCCATTCGTTGAAAGGACTCATTCGCCCCTGCAGGTTATCGTAGGAATCCTTCGTGGTGTTGATGGACATCTCCTGGCAAATCTATCGGTGGTGGTAATTCTTGCCCGCAAATTCTACCACATATTCCACGCTCTTGATTTTGCTATGCTCCGAAGCATCGCCTTCGATACTGCTTTCATGGCCATACTGACGATCATTATGGAAGCGGCAGTGCCTGGCAATGCCGTGGTGAAGTTCATGACAAATGAGGATTGGACCTTGCCAAATTTCTATAGTATGTAATAATTAATAGCTCGGGCGGTGATTCGTCCTTTGGTTTGAGCCTCTTTGTCTTGAGTTTGATAGTGTCGGGGCGGAAGGCGGGGAGGATGAGAACTGCGCCAAAGGTGAGGGGTGTTTGCTGTGCTCATCATTCAGTGCCGTTGCGTGCAAGGAAAGTTACATGATGGGGAAATGCGGTATTTCATTGTTGGGCTATCAAGGACTGTAGTTGTCTTCCTCCCTCCCATGTCGTCGTCTTCCGGTGGTGGTACGACGGGGATAGCGGGTGGCCTGAAGAGGCTGGCCGAGTTCAACAAAGCTCTATCGGCGCTTCCGTCGAAGGCGTCTGAGGAGCAAGTTAAGGAGCTATGTGGATTGGCGATGGAGATGCCGGATGAAGCGTAGTGTGGGTTTTGTTGAGGGGGGGGACCCCAGGGATACTCCGAGGGCTTGCTTTTACCAGTACAACATATGTAAGTTTCATGGCGGTACTCGATTGCCGTGTAGATCGTCATCACCACGAATTAGGATAACTTTGCATACCGTCGGGTGTCCCGCAGTCTCAAGGTTTGCAGAGGCCACTTAAATGACTTGAACCGTTCATTGAGCGAACACTGTCTATATACTGCCTCATCCGTTCGACCCTTCTATCATCATCGTGTTAGGTACGATGTTGTCTTGGCGATTTCCAACGACATTAAAAATGTCGGCAACAGAGTAGGGCCTCCACAGCGACAACTATCGCTCCCCCACCTCCAGTGATTCTCCCTTGATTTCGTTGCAGGCGGGCGCTGCACAGCAGCAGCGCATCAAAACGATCATTTCGCTCGTGGACGGTCTGCTGAAGGCGAAGCCTGGCGGGCGTCAAACGAAAGGCGGCTCGTCGTCGTCAGTGGATAACAGTTACCGAATCTACATATTGAAGAGCATTGATGACATATTTGTAGCGGCACTGAAGAGAGCTGACCAATCGGTAGGTGTGGTATGGGTTGTCGTGTACATGCCTGTCATGTTAGACCCACAATTGGCTGAATCGTGTGTTGGAGATGTGGAAGGACCAAGGCAATGCGCTGCTGCCTGAGAGGATCCTCAACAGACTCACGGCCATTCACGCAAATGTCAAACCGCAAGTGAAATCGGTACGTCCCGTGGCTAGCTGTCGACGCCGCCGCGATGAGGTGATGGTTGGCAGATCCTCAAGGGGTCGGGCGGAGGCGGCTCGGCGGCTCCCCACCCCTCAGGCAGTCGATCGTCGTCAGCAGCGGCAACAACAGCGGCAGGCAAGGGGGAGAAACGTAGTAATGGGCTGTGGCCGCAGGGAAGTATAACTGCCGAACAATTCCACATCGCGACGCGAATAGGATTGCCCCTCGATCGCCCATCATTATCGATTGAATTGCCAGTACTGATGATATTCCTTCAGCCTTCGCAGCGGAAGTCGCCTTGGCCGAGAGGGAGTTGGCTTTGATTGGGATGATTCAATCGAAGAGCTTCAAGAACTCCAAGGACAGGAAAGATGTAATGATACTCTCACAACGGGATGACGGTTGTTGTCGTCCAACGCGGGGGTATCCATCAGCTGGGGGTAGCCTGGCGGGGGCGTTATGCTGCTGCCGAGTGCCGAAGAGGCCTCGCTCTGGCGGACTAGTCTCACCGTCGATGCGCAATACTCGAGAGAGATGCCTCCCTTCAGGCGATGAGGATCTACGAGGTTCGTCAAGCTGCGACATATTTGAAGGAAGGGAAACGGAAGGAGGCATCGAAGACGCTTTCCGATGCGAAGAAAAGTGTGACGGGGAGGGAGGCCGATGAGGTGGATGTTGGCATCTTCAGAATATTCCCACATGGTGGAGGCCCTCAAGGCGAAGCAGGCTGATGCAATCAAGAAGGCGAACGAGGCGGCAGCGGCTGCTGCCTCTGTGTCGTCGTCCAGTGATGATGTTGTGGATACTGCCATGGAGGAAATGCCAAGTCAGAGCAAGAGAGCAAGATTGGCTCGTGAGGAGAGAGAGGTAGGAGAGATGCAGGGGCGTTCATCCCATATCGCTCGTTCAGTCTTCGAGTTCGCCTGAGCCACCCACCAAGCGGAAGAGTAGGTCGACGGTACTCGCCTTTTTTTCGTTTTATGTTTATTTCATCAGAATCAGCAGCCGAGGCCACAGGCAGCACCAGTAGTGAGAGTGAACACCATGAGGAAGGACGTGAAGAGGGGAAGGTACTGACAATCTCGCCATCTTGCTGTTTCTCAACGTTTCCTTCCCCCTGCAGATACCCTCTGGGGTGCTGGGGTCCCCGCCAAACGATTTGCCGCCGATGGAATTCTCTCTAGAGTGGATTCAACACTTTTTCACGATGGTAGTGATTGCCGAATCTGTCGCGCGCCACGAAATTAGCAGAACTCATGCCGCTGCAGATGTCATCCAAAATCCCCTATCATCCGTCCCATGATGTTCTGTTACCAACTAAGGTGAAGACCGTTGAGCAAACGCAAGAGCAGGTAAGATAGCAAGAATCCGTCCGATCGCGCCATCCCCCTCTCAGCGTGTTATCGTGGACGGTTTATCGCAGCATGAGCTGTTACTAATCCTTCGGTTCATCGAGCGGCTGGAGACCAACATCAGGGTTCAGGTGGGCCCCGCCGGCGGCCGCCATCATCTAGTCGTCAGTGGGAGATGCAGGTAGCAGAGACGAGGAAGCTGGCTGCAGCAGCTGCGGCAAGTGGGAAGAAGAATCAAGGATTAAGTCAAAAGGCGTTGGCCCATATTCAAGTAGGACTGCTTCCCTCGTTCGGACGAAGGGTTTCATAGACTGCCGTGGCATGAAGTGAACGCGGTAGTGACATATGAGAATGACAGCTTCCTTGGCTTTGGGGTCGGTAGAATCCTCGAGTGTAAATTCGTGAAGATCTTCTGCCATTAGCTATGATAGTTGGAGAATTTTCGGGAGGGATTGGTGGTCACCTTATTTAGAGTTGTGGTCCTCCCCTTAGGTACCCCATAAGTTCAGACTTCTGCATTCGATGGGAGACCCCTCCACCTCTGGCCTACTCGATCTTTACTTCAACATGCCGGTGGGTGGTGGCGACACTCCCCCTGTTGCCATCATCCCCCTTGCCAGGTCCAGTGTGGAACGTGTGCCCTTCGCTTCGCTGTACGACAGGACCTCCTCGATCACCACGATGCTCACTACCTGAAGACCACTATGCTGCAGAGGCGGGTCAAACAGGTGGAACAGGAATATCGAGGCTGGAACGAGGCTGGTAGGCCCCGGCACAACCGCTGCTGCTGCTGCTGGCGATATCGCTCGATTCAGTTAACGATTGGTTCGATAACAAGGGGACGCCGATGCTGGGCAGAGACATCTGTAGGCCAGCTTCATCTCCTCTCCTTCGTTCGGGATGGGTGGTGCCAGGCAAGAGTCTGATAGACTCGGCGACCAAGGCGTCGGCTGATGGCGGGGAGGATACCGCCTCCACGGCAGCTACCGAGACCAAATCGAGTGAGGGGGCCGAAGGAGGCAGAGGAAGGGGAAGAGAACAGCAAAGACGTTACACGGCGAGGATTCATCAGTGATGCGGTCAGGCTGGAGGAGATGCTGCGGTAAGAGGTTGGGGAATTTCGTGGCGCAGTGACGCTGCCTCCCTTCAAGGCACGCTTCACCTTATGACCCTGTAAAGACCAAGTGCCTTGAATGCGGTGATGAGCTCGAAGAGGAGTGGGCGGACGAGCCTGTGGACATGCCGGTCTTCAGAGGTCGGCAATCACACCGTCCACTTCAACTACTCTTTGCTCTTCACAGATACGGTAGTCGTTCCGATCGGCTCCTCGGTGCCCGTGCATTTCCTCTGGCCGGGTATGTCTTCTGAGGACGACGTTGATAGTAAAGAGAAGAAGGCAGCTGAGGGCGAGCCACAGCCTCTCACCGTGGACGCTGCGATGGCCAGTGCAAGGGGTAGGGACGCAGCAGAGGGGCGAGGCAGCATCTTGTTTGTCAGATGACTATCGGATGCACAACACGTTGTACTTCCATCGTGATTGTTGGATTGGCAATCCCACACTGAAGGACCGAGAGTATCAGCAGCGGTAAGGGGCGATGGTCTCGATTATTCTCATGATGGTGTTGTCTTCAGGCTGCTGGTCGTCGAGGCTCAACGGCCGTCACCAAGCTCCGCAGAAGCGGAAGAGAAGGCAGCGATGGAGGTTGATGGGGGCGCTGAAGTGGAAGGAGTGCCCAATACTAGAATTATCGTTGAGGAGGGCGTCGAGGGACCAGAGGGCGTTGGAGGAGCCACTGAGGAGCAGAAGGCACTCGAAATGCGACGGTCTCAACTTGTTGTACACGGCAGGCGTAAGAGATTCTAGCACTACGTTTTGTGAACTTCCGGAGTTGAGTGTAGTATTTCTACCATGGGTGGTCGAAGGGGTATGGTGCTACGATAGGATCTTGCGGAAGAGGGGAGGAGTGAGCGCGTACTGTTCAGTGTCCGACCACGACCCCGCAAGCGCAAAAGTACTTCGAGTTCGACGGCATAAACGGGCATAACACAGGGACACAGGGAGTCCATGGACAATCGAAATTGACCGCTGAGTTTAGTTGACCGAAAGGTGTCAACAGCTGAACGAATCAACTCCGCTTCGGTACCAAAGCACACGTGCTTTCCAAGACAAGTCGCTAGGTTCACAGAGTAATCGGTGATTCCGGGATGGCTTCGAGATTATGAAGGAGAGCTCAGTGCCTTCTATCTCCCTACGCCCGCTTCCTTGTCCACTGTTGCTTTTTTGTCGTATCTAGTCTGCTGACAACTCCTCCTTCTAACGTGACTTGCCCGGATCGCCACACCCTCCTCCCTGAGCCTCCCCTGCACGGCAGCTCGGAAACCCTCTCATGCCATATGCAGATCTCAGCGTTGGTACTTGAAGTATGCCTTCAGCGAGCATATCGCGACTGTGGCTGGCCAACTCCGTCGACGATTTATGAACTTGAACTAAACTGCTGCTACCGCAGCCGCGGTTGTTGTAGATTCTACAGGAAGTCCAGCACAGACCGTTTGCTGTTCTCACGAGCTGTCATCACTGGCACCCGTGAAATCACAAAATTGGCGATCGGGGACAGCGTGTGATGCGCTCTCCGTTGATTCACTGAAGACATGCTCGTAGCGCCCCTCAAAAGCAGGAGTAGCGGTACATAGGTGTTGCAGTTCGGCCTCCTTTGCCCGGTCCTTGTCTCGGAGTATCCGAGCTCGGTCCCTGTCCATGTCCTTCTGCATCCTGAGTTCATCTTCCATCACCCTTTTCTCAGCTGAGTGACGAGACGTCCCGATAGCAGCATCGCCCAGCACCCTCCCCAACCTCGATTCTCCACTCGCCTGTAGTGGCCTTGAGACCTCCCATGCCGATGTGACGATCTGTGATGCCGGGCACGGTGATGGTGGTAGCCTCTGATCGAGCAAGCGTACCACTCCACTATGAAAACGTATGCGTGTGTGACGGAGCGTCACCTGTGGAACGCTGTCTGATGGTGGTGATCACGCATGCCATGAGTACTGCTCAGTGTTGAGACTGAAAGAGACAACAGACGGCGGTTGTACGTTGCCATGTCCTCTTGAACGTGCTACACGAAGTCTGGTCGAAGTTGGTATGGTCATGCGGGGCCGGCAAGAGGGGAGTGTTGAAGTCAAAAAGCATAGCTACACGACTCACTCTTTGCAGTATCTCGAACAACACGACAGCTAGAGGTGTCAGAAAGGACTTCCCATGAAATCATGGCAGTTCAGCTTCCTCCTGATAACCAACAGCATCCGCTGCGCTAAGAGATCTTCGAGCCCCGAACCTGCGACGTGGAGCTGCACGATACCTGCCGAGCCATCGAGCGACCTTTGTGGAAGAATCCTCCGATTCCTCCCGGAGACCCTCCAATGGTGGGCTTTGGTCTGTCGTACAGAGCTAATGGGTAGAGGGGGCTCACGAATGAACTGCACCGGTGCCCGGTAGAACTGAGAAAAGACGCTCTAGTCCAGGGAATGACGTGGTGATACTGACCTGTGATGATGAGCGGGAGTGAAGGTAGTGGAGGGTGGAGTGTCGATATCCGCGCTGAAGCAGTAGACATCAGACGATGATGTGGACCATGCTGTCCTTACGCGGAGCCGGTCAGCATGTGGTTGTGTTGAGGGCTGATGGAGATGCACATAAGAATGAAAGCTACGACTACAACTGCAGGCAGGGAAGATGGGTGATTGAGAACTCTCGAGCACTAGTCTTTCGAATGTCACCACCGTTGCTGCATGATCCATCTTGGACGATCGCATGGTTGATGGGCGTGCAAGGATATACTGAGCTAGAGGAAGGCCAAGGACCTCTCAAGTCGTCCAGTGGCCGCCACCAACGGTCTCAAGAAATTTGAGGCTGTCAGATTCATCATGGAGTCCAACCCGAACCCTGAAGGCCAATCAGCATTCTACACCCTCAGCGCTGAGTACCATGATGCTTGCTCGAAGCAGCGTGCTTGGCGTGATGGCCGTGGTGATGGCCGTGGTGGTGATGATGCAAATGGTGGGCATGTTGATGATGATGAGCATGATGATGGTGATGACTACCACTACCAAAGGCGGATCTGATAATCATGAGCTTTTCGCCATTCGAGGAGCCCAAGGCTTGAGAGCTCACGTGATGAGCCCATCTGCTGGGAATCCTCCTGCACCTGAGATAGACCCTACACAAAAAACTCCAACCAAGGGAGGGACCTACCAATATCGCCGCTGCCTTCGGAAGGAACGGAGCCAAAGGAGGTCGAGGAGGAATCCAAATGGATGACCGGCATTTTTGATTGTCTCTTTACGCTAGTGACAGTTGTAACGAATTAACAAACACGAAGACCCAGGGCTGTGGAAACGAGCGTCGAACGACTCTATTTGAAACTAGTACACAGACAGGTCATCCTCGTTAGCGAGGAGGAAGGAGTGAATAATCATCAATTGCTCTGTTGTAGTATTGGCAGCAGCAGCAGTCCATGGTGGTTATAATGATGCTTCCATCGCCATTGTCGCTGTGAATAGGAAGATCTCAAAGGTACCATTAGTGATTAACACTGATGATATTGTAATCGTTGTGAGGGCAGTAGCAGCAGCAGCTTGTCGTCAAATAGAAGCATCACTCCTTATTATCAATGGTATAGCTGCTAAATCGTATTTGCCATCATTTAATGGTACTTGGCGAGGAAGTTCTTCTGGAACTCAGCGAGCTTGCCCAATCATCTCCTTCATCATGTCATCAGGGGGAAGGATGGTAATCCTGAAATGGTTGGTACCCTCGACCTCCTTGAAACCGTTGCCAGGCACGCAAACGATACCAGTCTGCTCGACGAGATCCAAGCAGTACATGACATCAGCGCTGGCCAAACCACGGGCCTTGGCGGCCTCAGTGGCCTTCTCGGGGAGATCGATCTTCACGAAGGCGTACATGGCACCCTGGACGCGCTGGCAGCTCATGCCCTCGATCTTGTTGAACTCCTTGGTGATGCCCTCGGCTCTCCTCTTAAGACCGTCGTAGATGTTCTGACGCTCCTGCTTGAAGAGGGGATAGCTGGGACCATCCTCAGGAGGAGGAGTGCACATGAGGCCGACGAAGATCTGACCCAAAGTGTTAGAGGAAAGGCAAGAAGCGGCAACCTTGTTGAACTGAGCAAGAGTGGGCTCATCGAAGCCAACAAGCTCCATGTAGCCACCACGCTGACCGCACTCACCAAGGAGGCCCTTGGAAGTGGAGTGGAAGCTGACAAGCTGGACCTGGTCGAACTTGCCGGGGTTCTCCTTCTGGAGATCACGGAGGATCCTCTTGAAGGAGAAGAACTTCCTCTCAGTGTAGATGTTCTCCTGATAGACCTCATCGGCCATGATGAGGAAGACCATGGTCCCTGGCGAAAGTGATGATGCCGCGGATGTCCTCCTGGCTCAAAACGGAACCGCACGGGTTACCGGGGTTGATGACGGCGATGGCCTTGAGGTTGATACCCTGAAATTGAAACAATCTCGTCATGATCATGACAACGATGCACATGAGCACTAGATTCATTGCAGCAACCACAACGACTATGATATCTACTCACCTCGCCAATGGCCCTGTCGTAAGAAGTCTGAAGCTCCTCCTGAGAGACGCTCCATCCGTTCTCCTCCTTGAGGTAATAGTAATCGTAACGACCACCGTTCATGGTGAGGGCGCAAGAGTAGAGAGGGTACTGGGGGCAGGGGAGAAGGACACCATCAACACCGGGCTTGGCGATGACCATATCGATGACACGCTTGATACCCTCAGAGGCACCAGTCGTGAGGAAAAGCTTCTCGGTATCACAGGGATAGCCATCACGCCTCTCGATGTAGGCGGCGACCTGCTTGCGGATGCAGGGGAGACCGGGGCTCATAGTGTAACCACCGGTGCCAACACCGTTGCTGCCATCCAAGTAGTACTTGGCGGCGGCCTTGACATCCTCGGGGAACTCAGAGGATTCCATAAGGGCAGGGTAGGTGCAGATGGCAGCGACCTGACGGTAGTAGGTGATGGGCTTCTGGCCGACAACCTGCGGGTTGCCAATATTGCAAGGGATGGTACGGTCGAAGGGGACGGTCTTGTCGCCATCGGCAATCCTCTTCCTCATCTCAGCGGCCTTGGCAACGACGGCACCGCGGACGGCGTACTCGGCCTCCCGGATGTTCTGGTTCATGGTCTCAACCGTGAGTGCTTGTTGACTGCTGGACATGATGAATACGCTACTCCTATAAAACTACAAAAATAATGGTAATAACGACAATCAGTAGGCAGCATCACGGCAGAGGGCACATAACTACCGACGAGCAATCGAAGACGCTAAACGAAGAGGTTCTACACAAAGCCAGCTGAAAATGTCATTCAGAATGGCGGAGCGATGTAGCTTTGGCGCATGATGCAAACTATGGTCCTCTAACGAACTCTCGATGTGAAGCAAGGGAACAGTCGTCTGGGAGCTGGGTTAGTCTAATCTGTATCTTACATGGTAAAGCTGCAGATACTTCTCAGGGTCGTAAGCACGGTTCATCATCAAAGATCATCGTATTGTTCTTGTTCTCTGCTAACAACTCAAGTCTTCGTAAGATGGTGTAAGGTAGGCTAGGCTAGTGATATCGGTGACGACTGATGACGGGTTCACAGCAGAGTGAACAAGAAAGGGATCAACAAAGCTTCATGAGAGCTCGGCGAGGCCTCGCTCGTTAGCTATGACACGACGGAGCGAAGTAAAGCACGTTTCACAACTTTCCCACTTCCATCTCGGAGATGGAACACTCCGGGGGCGCGACATCATCTACACTACGAACTACCGGAGATCACAGACGGAAAGCACTGTTCAAACTGACTGACCAGGTAGGGATTGGACTTCAGAGTAGCCGCCAATCTTGTAGACGCATTGATCGCTCGGAAGTCTTCAATGCTCGACTTAGCAGTCTGCTTGGAGAAGGAGTACCGACCGATATCGTAGGACTGGATATCGTCGAAAGGGTGAGGGAGAGAGCAGCTCGATCATGTAACAGTCATGAGAGCTAACGAGTGTCGACAGGCCATGACGCATTACCCCTCTCCAAAGTCGCGACCTTCGAGTGTGGAACTAATGGGCACAGAGTGCCAACCGACGCTGACAGCAGCACGAAGGTGCGGGAGAGGATCCTGCTCAAGTCACCGGTCACACCCCGACAGAAAGGTAATAATGACGAACCCTCCTGTAGGCGGGTCGTCCACACTTGCACACCGCTGGAAACCCGGAGGTACCAGCATACATCCCGGAGGGTAATGGTGGCACAAGGTGGACTGAAGCTCTCTCGAAAGACAAACCTTCTCAATCGAATAGATGCTCGTGGGGAACGAAGTTCACATAACATTCACCATAGTGGTGGGCGATCAGTCAGATCGTCGAATGCCAACGTCACGTCTCCCAACGCTCAACAACTACAAGATGTCGCTTACCAGAGGCACACCCGTCGAAGGAGAGTACTAATTGCTACTACGCACACTTCGACCGACAGCCATAAAGGACGAATATGACATGGACAGCCTACCAAAAGGATAATCAAAGGGATACTTGACTTGGTAATGAGTACGAATCTACTGACTGATAACTGATAAGTGATTACGGGCCTCACACAGTCGGGACTCTGCATCTCTCGTCATCGGTAACCTAACTCTGTAACAGCACAGCGTCGGCATGCTATCGAAAAACCCATTATTGCGAGTCACAGAGAGAGTTCTTCCATCATTTAATAATTCTCCAGCACTATTAACTTCCAGCAAATTCCAAACATCCGAGTGCTGGTCACGGGATGAGACGCGCCAAAAGCTGGTAGTTGGGCGTCCATCGATATTACATAAAATCACGACTGTTGAGTCGATAGTAAGATTATCAGGTGAGCATAAAGGTAGAGTAGATAATTTTTCGATCAGGTTCTTCATCCGAAGAGAACCATCAGCGATCTCACTTTGCTGCAATTCTCGAGTCACAACAATCGCAGGTAGATCCGGGAAACTGTCGTCCCGATCATAGGCTTCTTTACATTTGAGAAGAACATCTTTATTTGGGGGGTCATTCTTAACCAATACGATATTTCCGATATACTCATCCGATACTCTATAAGAAGAATCAACTACGCGTATCACGCTACCGCGAGCAGATACGACGATAGTGCATTTAGAGGCGGGCTGCTTAGGCCTCAAAATGCGAACAAAATCCCCTACACGGATAACTTCTGTGGTCTTAGTCCTTCTGGTGAGACTGCTACGCGCCTTATCGCGCAGATCGCACCACAGAGCAATATATTCTCTCATGGTAACATCTCTGGTGATTCTACGTGAGTCATTCATCTGTTGAAGTAATGCGGTCCAACTGGGAATATCTATCAGGTGATCAATACCTAACTGGGCCAACTCCTCGTCGTCGGCGGTCAACTCGGCTCCGGGGATGCGTGGTTGTACACCGTACACCATCATATATGGTGATAACACGCTGTTGCTATTATAGCTCGCAGCGTTCCACGCATACACCGCTCTGGGGAGTCTGGTCATCCAGTTATTCTCTCCGACCAAAGACGGATCCTCCTTATCGAGGAGCATGGGTCTGAGATGGTCTCGGAGGCCCTTATGAGGCCGCTCGACCCATCCTGCTAGGCTTGACGATGCTACTGGAAAGTACTTAAGACGGATCTGTCGCTTGGCCGCCCAGCTCCGAAACGTGTCGGCAGCTATAAAGTTCGATCCTTGATCCACTATCAACACCCGTGGGATCACGGTGTTATAGAATAAGCGATCAAGTGATTCCGCAGCTTGTTGTCCAGAGAATCCAGTGATGGGCACTGCTCTCAGCCATTTCGTGGAAATGCACGTGGCACTTATGATCCCGACGAAACGGCAGCCCTCCACTTGGAGAGGTGGCAGATACATCACATCTATACCAACCAATTCTCCTGGATTGAGATTACTGCGCCATTTCACTACTGATGCTGCCCTTCGCCAGGTTCTGTTGGCTCTGGTCCTCTGGCAGCACTCGCACTCAGCGACAACCTTCGCGCAGACTTTGTGCATGCGCTTCCACCAATAGTTTCTTTTCACTACGTTAGTAGTGCGCACTTTCTTGTTCACTCTGCTGTGAACCCGTCATCAGTCGTCACCGATATCACTAGCCTAGCCTACCTTACACCATCTTACGAAGACTTGAGTTGTTAGCAGAGAACAAGAACATTCTACCGGGATCAACAAAGCTTCATGAGAGCTCGGCGAGGCCTCGCTCGTTAGCTATGACACGACGGAGCGAAGTAAAGCACGTTTCACAACTTTCCCACTTCCATCTCGGAGATGGAACAGTATACCGCACGCGCGACCAACGACGTAGCGCGCGCCATGAAACTCGGCGACTCCCACGCAACCACGAAGGGGTATCGCCGAGATTGAAGAAGTTCTCGGCCGGCGACGATGAACATGTTGGCAGTTCCTGCTTGTTGTCGTCAGTGGCATCTAGAAGGCTATAGGTGTCAGAATCAGAGTCTGACCATGAGATACCGAATCGGCTTTTGGAGTACTCGCGTGGACCGGCTAAACGACAGAGTTTTCAGTTCCTAGTTACCCCCAGTCGAATGACTAAGTTTCTGTTCCCTTCGAATTTATTAGAGGTTGTTGGAAGTAAGGAAGCCTTCGAAGGAGTGATCAAACGTTTCTATGAGCTCTCGTTCGAGGACCCCATCCTAGGCTGTCTCTACGAGGACAAGACTGAGCCACACCACCTCAGGTTTGCCGCGTGGTTTTACTCAGCGTGCGGGGTTGACGATTCCTACAGACGAATGGGTGGCACGCGACACGTTAATCGAATGCATAAGAAATCCCAGCACTGTCCGCTACGCGGTGAGGCTCCAAAGGAGGCTGGTTACGTTGGTGACGGCTTTACGGTGCAGCAGAGAAATCGGTGGCTTCGACTGCAACTGCAGGCATGCGAGGAGTTCAATCTACCCAAGGAGGAGTTCGTCAAACCCTACATCAAAGGGCTCAGCAAATTCATGGTCGTGTATGGCCCGTTCAGCGAGGCGAGGACCGACGAGGTCGATAGCGCCGCGACTAAGTGCCCCGTAGACCGTGAAGAGGTTAGTGCATCGTCATCTTTGAGGGGAGTCGACAGAAGCCTTGGCCGGGCTTCTATATGAGATGGCGGGGAGCATCCACAGTACGGATGCCAATCCGAGATTTGTTATTGCACGACACTTTTTGTAGTCTTTCAACCCGCATTAAGAAGAGTTTCCGATTACTTAATTTTATAATTAGATGAAGTTTCCTCCCATCCTGTTGAGTTACACTGAGTTCGGGTTAGACGTGGAGCTGAGCACGAACCCCCCCAATGGAGTGGTGCCTGCCATCGGCCTTCTCTACTGGTGGTTGAGATGGTGCCTACTCTTTGGCGGCTACTCCGTGGACATAACCGTAACAACACATCTCAAACGCTTCAACCCTCCACCCGCCCGAACCCTTGTTTGTTTGTGTATTTACCGAGTCATTCTGACACCTCTAGCTTTTCTGTCGGCTGAGGATGTGTGGAAGACGCGAGTGAAGAAGTTGAGGAGGTACGATTATCACCAACTGCTGTTGTTTCCCACTGTGAGCGGGGACCTGTCGACTGTCGACAAATTGGGTCAACTTCTGGATCAACAATAATATCACTGGTTGGTAAGTCTGGTGGCGGCGAGAGTGCCTTGATCTCCACACAGCAGACCGAAGGATATTCGTGGATGGTATTCATTGTAGACACTATTATTTCGAATCGATTTCTCCGTGGGGCGCGACCATCTACCCAACTCGTCGCATACCTCTACCCTCGGCAAGATGCTGGCTGCACTGTGTTTCATCGGCTTCCCGAATTGAACTCAACTAGCGGCTGCTTGTAGTGATTATAATGTAGTCCTATGGAAGAGAATATTGATGAGAATGAGGGATGGTATTCACCATCATGGTGATTCAGAATCAGATAACGTGTTCCAGACACTGCCGGATGTTGTAAATACCCTCGTCGTGACAGAAAAAAATGTACCGGGAGGCAGGATTGTAGTCACATACACTGGAACAGAGTAGGGGCAGCTAAACGCTAAGTAGACGAACTAAACGACCAGCGAGCAAATAGTAATACGGAGTTGCACAGTATGCAGGCAGATTATCTGCAGCAATGGAGCACAGTCACGGAGGCAGCAGAATTACAACATCGGCAACAACTTCACATGAACCATCAGAAGTGTCAAGACTGGTGGTCTCAGACCACTGAGGGGCATTCACACAGGCACCCTTGCCAAGTGTCCAAGTGGCATGAACAGGGATCATCGCAGGGATCACAGAAAGATAATGCCGTGCATACACCACCCTTCAGAGCACGTCGACGCACTGGCAACTTCATAGCAGGCGATAACAGGACCGACAAGGAGATGCCAGTGAAGAAGAGATAGATCTTAGCCATACTCGAAAGTAGCTGAGGCGATCCAATACTCTCATTCGACCAATGAAATTGCGAGTACCGTCCCTACCCCCTAGTCCTCGGTAGTGTCAATGCTACCCCTCTTGTATCCCGATGAGGTTGAAGTTGAAGCTGAGTATAGCGCTGCCAACTGATGACACGCTCCAATTTTCACGCCTCATACGACGCTGGTATATTTTAGTCCACGTCCCATGCTGTGTTCAACATTGTTACACGCACCGTGAGGAGCTGGTCCTCGTTTCTTAGCTCGCTCTAAAGTGCGAGTAGCACGCCTCGTCACGTGAGACGTCCCCACGCTTCCTCCAATCCGTGGAATGGAATAACGCCCCGGCCCCTGAGCTGAGCTTGATTCGGTTGGCTGTTGTAGAAGTGATGATAAGCCTGTTTGCATTAAGTAGAGGAATACTCAGTTATAGAAAAAATTTCAGTGAACAGTCAAGGAATGGAGGTATACAGTGTCGCGCGGATGGGACATTCCAGGGCTGGTACGCTAGCTACTCTGCAGGTCCTAGGTTTCTCCCTTTTCCCTTTTCGGGTAGGTCGTCTTCCCTTTGATACTTGTGAGGGATTGCCACTCAATGGCTTAGGCCTAGCCATGCGGACGCACAGTAATCGTCATTTAATAGCGTGGGGTATTTCGATGCTGCTCGCTCCTGTCTCTTCTTGCGACACACGAGGATTCTGTCCCAATCAGGAGATGTCAGTCCGTGGAAAAAGGTCTCGCGATCGACATGATCCTTGAGTTGTGAGCGGTTCGCTCAACATGAGCTCAGATCTTCGAATTCATGCCGAGGCAGTCGTAGTGATTTATCGGGCAATCGTGGTGTTACGACCGACTATTCAGCACATCGGTGAAAGTCCAAGGCGGTGATGTGTGTTTTCGCATGATGTGAGGGTTCGTATGATAGAGAATCATTCTATCACGGTTCATGAGATTTTGGTGCGCTTTATGACGCCAGGCTTCGTAGGTTGTAATATTCGGGTGAAGTGAGGAGTTGTGATCTATGTGCATGTACATACTCATCACTAGATCACCATACTATAGGCGACAGCGCTGAGCAGTTGTCAAACTTCGTTGAGCAGCACTTTGTAGTCATACTACCGATTTGACAGGGGTACGAGTCTCCGAACTACATCAGCTAGCCCGAGCATCATACTCGCGCTAAACAGGGGTAGAATGGATGGACAATATCGAGTTGAATGAGCGAGATCGGGCTCAGCGCGTGAGAATTTCTGTCAAGAACTTCCTTTAGAGCCCACGAAGAACACATGCCGACACGAAGAAGGGGGCGAATGACAGAATGGAAGGAGGTCGTTCACTTCATTTCCTTGAGCCACTCAAGTTGAGTGCCGCTCTTTGTTCAACATGATAACCTCCGAAGGCTTTGACAGAGTGCGAGACTAAGCACCAATGATGAGGATGCAGTTCGCAATGTGATTCTTACGTTCTACCTCTTGTGGAGTACTACACCCGGGCCCTAATTCACATGACATCCACTAACCCTAAGTACTCACTTAAGGGGTCGTTGAAGGCCTAGTGGGTCTCATGACCTCCCTAAAGTGGCCACTCACCGAATGATCCCTCAACTTGGGGTTTCCCAACGGAAGTGGCCGCTTGATTGCGCAATAAGCCCAAAGCGACCTTTCACATTGAGTATAAGGCCCGTTCTGGGGCACTTAAGAACGATTGAGTTTCGCGTGCCCGAAACCCTCACTAAGTGGCTGACCACCCTTCGAGCCAATCGGTACCACAGATCCCTTTACCAGTGATATAAACTGCGTCGTGCTGCTTGATTTCATAACCGCAACAACCAAATACAGCGGAATGAACGATCGGATCTCGCCTGCTGGAGAAGACGGCCGGAATCTCTCGTGTGTGCTTCGACCGAGCGGACAAAAGGATTAACTGCATTAAACTCCCTTCAGAGGTAATTCAGCTATATCTCCCCATTGTAAACCTTCGATACCTATAGCCTATAGCCTATAGGCTATAGGTTGTACCGTACAACTTTCACGCCCTGAGTGCCTGATACAGTGTCGAACGTGAGTCCAGAGTGATGCTCTGCCATGGAGCATCACTGGGATGTTTGGACGTTTTGACACGGGTTGAACGTTTGGATACGGCTCGTATCCGATTCTTCCACGTCACCGATAGACAAGAGGTATTTTCCCGGTAGGGCCTACATGCGGAAGGGTACACCTCTTAAAGGCCTATTTCGCGATCAGTAAGATCAATTTCGCCAGCGCGCGCGACAGTACGATCAATTTCGCCGGCACACCCGAAGTAAGTTCAATTTCGACGAAATGCGGAAAATAATTTCGCTGATAGTAGATTCTATTTCGCTGTAGTGACGGATTCTGACGTCCGACTGTTGTAGGCTGGCCGTTTCGCCTAACATGATGCAAAATCCAAGTCACAAATCTGATGATGAGAGCTACCGTGGCATCAGTGACGAAAGTCATTGTGACTCCCATGGTGACAGTCTCCATGGCTCAGTCGAGGGAGATGGTCCAATCTCGCCTCGTCGCCAGCCACGACAGAAATCCAAGAAGCACGATGCCACGGTAGCTCTCATCATCAGATTTCTGAGTTGGATTTGGCATCATGACAGGCGAAACGGCCAGCCTACAACAGTCGGACGTCAGAATCTGTCACTACTGCGAAATAGAATCTACCACCGGCGAAATTGATTTCCGCATTTCGTCGAAATTGAACTCACTTCGGGTGTGCCGGCGAAATGGATTGTACTATCACACGCTGGCGAAATTGATCGTACTATCGCGCGCGCTGGCGAAATTGATCTCACTAAGGCATATCTTGGCGCGGGTGATCGCCCGCCCAGCGAAATTGATCTTAGTGATCGCGAAATAGGCCTTTAAAAGGGGTAGCTCACCTGAGTCAGGACCACCTTGAGAAAATAATACGTTCTGATGGAGGTGACGATCTTTCTCAGCTTGAACACTTAGCAATATCACGGATATTATACGGGTATCCCACATGAGATGAGTGATACTGTATCAGTCCCATAATTCTGTCCCATAATGGGACTGAGCAGCTCCGCCTATGAAACGATGTCCACATCCAAGGCGCAAAATCTACTCAGTCGAAAGGAAGAACGCTCCCCAGTATTATCCCCTCAACGTACCTTTGACTGCGAGGCAGTCTGCACAGCCATGGTGACCGTGACCAAAGCCGGCAGTACGGACAGGATGGAGTAACCGAGCACTACACTGACAGGGTAGACACGAAGACGCTGGGGCCACGTTGACGCCGTCAGCCAGAGTGTCACATCCCAGTTCTGGAATCATCCATTCAATTGGTCGTTGCAACTTCCTCAACGAGTCGTAGGCACTTCTACCTAGAGCGATTTGTTAGAATCGAACATATTGAATAGGGGGAGACAGCGAGGTTGAAACACACGAGTGTTCCTGGTCCCTCAAGTTCCGATCTTCGACGACCTTACCGCACAGGTGCACCATCTCCTGAGCATTCTGTTGATTGCCTCTCGTCTGCCGCTGATCGGTTCAGCGTCCATCGCCGTGCCGTGATGGGCCTCATCTGTCCGCGCTTCTGTAATAAGGGCCCTTCTCAGTGAGAACACCTACAGTGAGAAGTTCTCACTGTGAATGTTATGGTAAAGTATGCTGTGGATGCAAATGTGAGTCTCCGAGATAGTCTGGGCACTTACCAGTAGTTCCTACTATGCAATGGCTACTGAGGGTGAAATGGTAGCTATTACACTATGTAGGTTCTTTCTTTGAAAAGTTTCGCGTCATTCGCATCCATACTTGATCATCATAATCGTCATCATCATTCGCATTCTTGATAGCGATTTTCTTCAATATCGATTTTCTTTTTCTTCATTATCACTTCTGCGTTGAGTGTTACGGCATATCACATTGGACTAGAATAGTTGAACTATCTCGGGAACTAGCAGAGTAACGAGACTCGACCCTCTGTTAGTATGTAGACACGTAACCAGTTTAAGTACGAGTTTACGGTAAACTCGACTGCTCGTACTTGACAACATCATTCTGTGCACTCAGAGTGCCTCCTTACTGGGGTTTTCGTTCCGACCGTTGATACGTCGTATCTGTTGCCTGCCTGCGAACAGTTCGAAATACGTTCCCAGTCGGATCGTCTCGTCATAAAATGATTTCGGGAACGGAGTAGTGTCAACTGTTTAACCCTATTCTGATTGCTCTCCTTATTGTGAGTGTACTCCCATGTTACCGTGTACGTCCACTCACATCCTGAGTGCCCTCGCCTGCTGTCACCGTTGCTAGCTTAGTAAAGTTTTGCTATATACGCAATTTACGGTAGTAGTGCAGAAGCGGCTCGTCAATTCTTTGTCACAAAAAGGGTACAGTACCAGACATCTAGAGACCGGAAACGGTTGTGCAGGGATAACTTCTACGGAAAAGTGAGTTCGGGGGTGAAATTTTTTTGGTGAGTACTTGATGCATATATACATTGCTTGCGATGGGTCAGCAACCGTTTTTCGATGAAACCGTGAAACTGAAAATTACCCGCCTGGGATTCGAACCTGCGACCTACCTACCACCTCCCAAAATGAAGTAGAAATGGCTCAAAGAGACACTAAGGCACACAAAAAGCGCTAGAAAGAACCAGGAAGTCCACACTAGTCGATGCATAACGAACTAGTTTCCACACATGAGTTCTACTTTACCAGTAAGTCAAGCATCAGTCGAGTCGCACCCTTCGAGTCAGTCGTCAATGACGACGTTGATGGTGACATTGCCCTTGGGCCGTTGTAGGAACTTGCCGATCTGAGTGCCGGTAAAGACTGGTCGAAGTGGTGTTGTTGAGAGTGCATGGCCTTGGACACCGAAGTGGCACATCGCCCAGTGAGGCGACTCCGTAGGTTGTAGGCGACGGATGGCTCCGCGTTGTAGAAGGTCTTCAATACAGTCGTCGTAGTGCTGGTAGTCGTGTGGAGAGAGTCGTCGGAGTTGGGCTTCAGTGCGGGCTTGTACGCCCTTCAGACTAGTTGAAGGTCGAGCTGTAGACCTCCATGGTAGGCGATGATAATGCTTGAAGGTACCATCAGGTTGCGGAACCACAGTGAGAGTGTCCACCGCGGTGCTGGGTGAAGGGCAGGGGTCGGAGTCAGCGATGTTGTCATGGGTCTTGAGGCCTTCTACAGCGGTGTGGGCAACGATGGTCGTGAAGTAATCGGCGACATAGTTAGCGAGGTCGTAGGAAGGTGTCGGTGTTGACTGGGCAGCAGGCGGTTGGCAGACCGTGGGATCAGCATTGGTGGAGTGTGTCGTCGAGGTCGTGGTAGTCGTCGTGGGGAACGATGTTGATGAAGATGTTGCTTGGGCTTCTGAAGAGTTGCTGATCGAAGCCCAATCCACTGTAAGTTTCCCGATGATGCTCTCAACGCGAAGGCGATAAATGTCAAGCCAGGTGGTCGCCAGCCGAGGATGAGGGATGGCTGGTATATGAAACGAGGTCGTAGGGTGGAGCAACGTATGGTGTTTCCTAACGACCACCCAGTATATGCTGGCCAACCGAAAGGTCTCCGACAAGTTGTCATGGAGAGGTTTGGAGGTGAAGCTGTGAAGGGCAAGCGGCAGGAAGATCTTGTGCGGATGCTCGAGGGCTGTGAGGACTTCCAAGCGCAAACGACTCTGCTTGAGGAGCAAGCGCTACAACGCGGTGACAGGGTCATATTCGGGGTGAAGTTTCATCCTGAACTCGCCCCCATCGAGGCAGCTTACAGAAGCATCGCGAAGTCTCTGCGGATCTCCAACACCACGGGTTCATCTGCTGGATTCAAGGAGAGGGTCGAAGCTGCGAACGACACGGCAGACTTAACCCTGACGCGTATACGCAAGTACTTCCGGTCTAGCCGGGAATACTTGCGGCATTATGTGGAGGGCAAAAGTATGGCGGAGATAGAGTCACTCAGGAAGGAGAGACGGAAGCATCGAGGAGCGTCACCTTCAGTTCCTCAAGGCCCGGACGATCGCCCCAAGTCGAGCTACAAAAGGGACCGATTGAAGTAGAATGTGTTTCTGTACCCTCCATCCAGCTTACCAGTAATTTGCCTTGCGTTTGTCAGGCTCACAACGTATTTTTTCCATTGTTCACCCCCGTACTCGCCGTCTTATGGTAGGTCGCAGGTTCGAATCCCAGGCGGGTAATTTTCAGTTTCACGGTTTCATCGAAAAACGGTTGCTGACCCATCGCAAGCAATGTATATATGCATCAAGTACTCACCAAAAAAATTTCACCCCCGAACTCACTTTTCCGTAGAAGTTATCCCTGCACAACCGTTTCCGGTCTCTAGATGTCTGGTACTGTACAAGTTTTTCACTTGTCACATTAGCAAACTACAAATGTCGTAACCTCCAGCTCCATTACAGCCCCTTTCGTTGCGTGTCGCGAACACTTTCCATCATGATGCTCTGGAGGCAACTCCAGAGTGTCCAAATGCCCCTATGTGAGCGGACAGTGATTCGAATCGACATTTCAATCGATTTCTCCGTGGGGCGCGACCATCTACCCAACTCGTCGCATACCTCTACCCTCGGCAAGATGCTGGCTGCACTGGGTTTCATCGCCTTCCCGAATTGAACTCAACTACCGGCTGCTTGTAGTGATTATAATGTAGTCCTATGGAAGAGAATATTGATGAGAATGAGGGATGGTATTCACCATCATGGTGATTCAGAATCAGATAACTTGTTCCAGACACTGCCGGATGTTGTAAATACCCTCGTCGTGACAGAAAAAAATGTACCGGGAGGCAGGATTGCAGTCACATACACTGGAACAGAGTAGGGGCAGCTAAACGCTTAGTAGACGAACTAAACGACCAGCCAGCAAATAGTAATACGGAGTTGCACAGTATGCAGGCAGATTATCTGCAGCAATGGAGCACAGTCACGGAGGCAGCAGAATTACAACATCGGCAACAACTTCACATGAACCATCAGAAGTGTCAACTTGACACTGTCAAGACTCGTGGTCTCAGACCACTGAGGGGCATTCACACAGGCACCCTTGCCAAGTGTCCAAGTGGCATGAACAGGGATCATCGCAGGGATCACAGAAAGATAATGCTGTGCATGCACCACCCTTCAGAGCACGTCGACGCACTGGTAACTTCATAGCAGGCGATAACAGGACCGACAAGAAGATGCCAGTGAAGAAAAAGATAGACCTTAGCCATACTCGAAAGTAGCTGAGATGGTGTATCAAATAGTCGCACTCGGCAAGTGGAAATACGAACACCGTCTCTACTCCCTAGTTCCTCAGTTAGGGTGAATACTGGCCTCCTGTGTTTCGATGAGGTTGAAGTTCAACATCACCTGGAACTCGTCGTTTGGCTGGACGGTTCAACTGTTGAAGCGACGAGCGTATCAAGCTGAGCATAACGCTGCCAGCTGATGACACACTCCAATTCTCACGCCTCATGCGACGGTGGCATATGTTAGTTTACGACCCATGCTATGTTCAACATTGCTACCCGCACCGTGAGGAGCTGGTCCTCGTCTTCAGCTTTTTCCCACGTGCATGGTAGCACGCCTCGTCGCGTTAGACGTCCCCGCGCTTCCTCCGCTCTGCCGGATGAAATAACGTCCCGGACCCTGCGCAGAGCTAGATTCTATTGGCCGTTGTAGGAGTGGTGATTTGTCTGTTTGTCTCATGTAGAGGAATGCTCAGTCGTAGCGGGAACATTGTGAACGGTTAACGTGTGAAGGTATACAGTGGCACGCGGACTGGACATTTCAGGGCTAGTACGCCAACTACTCCGCAGGTCCTGGGTTTTCTGACGATGAGAATAGAATCTCGGACGGTGGTTTGCCTTTTCTTCGAAACTTGTGAGTAAATGCAACTCGATGGCTTGGACCATCCCATGCGAATACACAGCAACCGTCATTTGGTAGCGTGGGGTATTTCGATGGTGTTCGCTCCTGTCTCTTCTTACTAAACACGAGGACTCTGTCCCAATCGTCAAATTCCAGCCATTTGAGAAGAATCTTCCGATAGACGCAATCCTTGAACTGTGAGTGATTCACTCAACCCGAGCTTAGATATCCAATTTCATACCGAGGCGGTCGAATGATTTCTTGGGGAACCATGGTGTCGAGACGGACTATGGAGCACAAGGGTGGAATATAATAGCCCGGCTCCGTTGTCTCGTGGCTATCGAGACTGTGGTCCCTCCCTAATGGACTGGCTCCCACTCATGTCTGGCAGCTGCAGTCGTGCTCCTGGAAGACAGGATATCACGATGCGGAGGAGCGAGCGGTTCAGAGCCGGCTAAGACCGTCGAGCATTCCGCGTGCGACAAAAATGATAACTGGTTCGCTCTTACGCGGCTTCGCGTCGCTCAAAAAGGACTCCATCGACGCTGAGCATGAGTGACGTATTAATTAAACCTTAACCCTTGAATCCAGGATTCGAGTTTCCACTCGTCTGGTACTATAACCCGGTCCTGGGCCCAATATGCTCCTGCCAAGTGACAACTCAGTATTACTTGGAGAATGAGTCACTGAGAGAGGTATGGGGGTTTCAATACTCGATGATAATAACCTGCTCATCTAAAGTAATACCGGAATAAGTTAGGGGTGGCCAGCGAGTTTCCCGCAGCTGATGGAGAAACGCGGGTACTCAGCTGACCCATAGCGGGCGAGCAAGCTTTAGCTAGCACGCTCCGCGCATCGTCGCGGCTGCCGCGAAGTACAGCCGCCTTAGCACTTCGAAAGATAATCATGAGCATCGCGCAGCACGGTTCGCGCTGGCAGCGCGGCGCTGCAGTACTCGGCGAAATGGTTGAGAGAGATCCACTAGACGACCTATAAGAACGTAGTAATGCGGAGTTGTACAGTACTCGAGCCCCGGAGGCAGCAAGAGCTCGACACAAGGTACTCCTCCCAATGAAGCGTCAGAATTGTTAAGGCAGCCAGTGGACCCAAGCCTCAGACTACTGAGGGGCACTCACAATGGCATCCGACCCATGCCGCTGAAACGCATGAACAAGGATCATCGCAGTCATCACAGAACTCGAATCCTGAGCATATATTATCCCAGGAGGCACGTCGGCGAGCTTCGAACTCCGCAGCAGGCGACAGCAGGACCGACCAGAAGATGGCAGTTAAGAATAGATAGACCTTAGCCATGGTCGAAAGACCCTGAAACGGTGGAATTCGCTGGTCGTAATCGGCCTCTAAAGATACGACCACCGCTTCTACTAGTTCCCCTCAGACTGGGAGTGGCAACCCTCCTGATGAACTGATTTTGCACTCCACTTTATAGGCCTCATTCAATGCTGGTATATGTTAGTCTAGCAGGGCCTTTACGGTCTTCCGATATGTTCAACGTTGCTAAACGTACGAGGGAGAGTCAGTCACGGAGTGACACGTCACGTCACATGAGACGTCCCCTGGGGACGGTCCCCACGATATCCTTAACGTGCTGAAGGTA
>JABANP010000146.1:0-108876 GCA_013115135.1 Perkinsus olseni | reverse complement strand
CAAACCTCAAATACTGGCTGATCGAAGTTGGCTACTTTCTCATAAACATCTTCACCGGGGGGCTCCTTCGAGTAGCGTGCATCGCCTTCCAGTGATGTCAGCGGAAGCCCAGTACCAGCCTGATGATACTCTGTGTGCGCTGTGTGCGTGCAACTGCCGTGTAAGTAATTGCTATGACGTAGCTCCTTGCACGGTGGAATCCCCGTAGGAGATTGTGGGCAACTTGCTTCTGTTTAACGCAACCCGATATCCTCCGATTGGGTATTCCTCATGAAGGACTGGTATTGACAGAAATCGGACCAAAACATATCAAGAACCTCTGTATTACGTGAGCACCACAAGGTGAAAAACGATGAGCGGCATCAAACAGGGACTTCCTGTATAAACTATACAGCATAATGCTGCAGTTTCTCGATTCTGCGGTAGTTCTCAAGAAGTCTGATAATGAGCACACGAAGGAGAGATAAAGCTGCGATACACGATACCATCGTATGACAATATAGTCCGTACACCGGAATACGCCATAGCCAGAACAGAATTACTAAAACATCATAAGAATCATGATAGCAGTTCAACTGATAGCAAGATGACTTTGAGAGACTTTGATAGCAATAAAGACACCGCTCAGAATCATACACGGGAGAGACGCCGAATGCTTGATCTGTGTCATGCAGAGTCAGTGTCACAGACTGTGTCGCTCGGAAAAATCGGAGGCTTCACTTCATATAATACATGCATATGCGGTCTTCGAACGACCCAAGTTGAACAGCGGCGCAGGCTGAGCCCGCCGGGCAGTCCTGAGAGCACCAAGAGCCTCACCTCCGAGACGAGCGTCCCTTCTCTTACCCGCTCGGTGAAAATGCAACGGATGAAGCAACGCCCCAGAGGCGCGCACCTTATCATCAATGAGTGATAGGAAGGGCAAGAGGAAGACGATTCACAGCCGTTTGCACACACAGCCCACATAACTCTGCCCTCCGAATCCTGAAAGGAGACACGGGCTACTCGCAAGAGAACTCTGAGACGAAGAGCCGAGATCTCACGTGGATAACGATTGCACTGTCAGTATTGCAGGCGCATCCTCCTTCGCAGTTGTTCAGAGGCCTTCCGTAGTTGCCACCTGAGTCCACCAGGCATATGTGAACGAGACGTTGAGGAAGTTGGATCTCACCTCCAGCTACGGAAGTCAGCCTGACTTTGTCAACGGGAATACCGAGCTGAGCGGCCAGAGTCCTGAAGCGGAGCCATAACGGATTCCTCAGTGAGCCTCTACTTACGAGTGGCCCGTGGAGGCCTCTTGAACCCTGATGTCCATGGCGGTGCCACTCGGACACAGGAACCACAAGACTCCGACGATGTTGGCCTTCATGTCCTTCGTAAGAAGAGTTGCGCCGAGGGTTGCTGCCTTTTACACAATACGTGCAAAATTCCCGCTAGGCATCTGGTGTCTGCACGCAGGTTGTGCGAACCTTGGGTTAGCTGCTCGCCGGAAGCATCGAGTCGCGTGGGTTCTAACAGCCGCACCTACCCTGTCGGAGCAGCTGTCTAGGATGGGACTTGAATAAGTCTAGCAGAGACATTAGCGAATCACATGCTCGCCGAGACTCGTCCACAGCCAGGTTATCCCAGCTCCGTCCGAAAGCGTGCGAATCGGCTGTGAGTCCGGGGAGATCCTCGTAGTCCATATATCTCATCCGTGAAGAAAAGGTGTACTTACCTAGACAATGTTCGACTTCACCGCTCGTTTCCAATGACCCTTGCTGAGTCCTTGCCTCAAGTGACCGTCGAAGAGTCCTTGAGTACTCTGAGTACCTCGATGTGTCGGATTGTGAGGGAGCTCAGACGTCCCCCTGCTGTCTCTCCCGGGAGCCGCAGGGCTCCGCGTTATCATATACGAGAAAACTCCCATCCCTCAACGAACTGCCACATCCGGGCTTCGAGAATCTGGGGGTCACTGACAGTGATTCACCCTTTCTGCAATAGAGACCACGTAATCCGATGGGGGATGTGAGGGTAAATAAAGCACGATAGAAATTCCGAATACGCCCGCTTCGTGCGCTTGCCCACAAATAGCTGGCTAGCTTCCTCAAATCCCAGCTCGATCTCGATCTACAAGGATTATCGCGGCGCTCGCGTCCACTGGGAGAGTAAAGACCCGTGCCCGTGAATCACCCAAGCCAACCCCTTCTCCGCCCCCCGAACCATGTGACGACGGGGATGCTTTCTGTCGGCAGCAGACAGGAGATATGGGTTCCTACTGCAAGGCTGCCTACCGGCCGGGAGCTGGGGGTGTATGTCAAGGCTCTACTATACCTTGTACATGCGGTGGAGGGCCTACCACTCCCGAGTTCACTATCCCCAAGCTTACTCCCGTGGAAGTTTCGTCCGGTTCATCTCCCTGGTGTAACACCCGGTCACAACTTTCACTGTATCGACGGCGTTTTGTATCAACTAAAGTTCCCCAGCACTCTCGGCGTAGGTCAGCTATGTAGATAGTCTCAATAACTTACCGAATGGAGCGACCATGGGAGAAGGTTCGGCCATTTCAGGAACCATTTATCTCCTAGGGGACGGTGCTTGTGGGATTGTGAAGAGACTGGCCGATTGAGAACACAACACCCGAGTTTTGCCTGCTGGAATCCAATCTCGCATCTTTGTAGCTCCTTATCGGAGCAAGGTAGGATCAGCGACATCAAAATTACAGGACGAGACATATCCCACGCCCACAGCCCTCAAGTCCGAGCTCTATTGTGAGTCGGCCAGTAAAGAGCCGTAAATTCCGTTGTTGGAGATTCTCTTTGTTGCGGTTGCTACTCTTCCGTCTTTAGATTGCCCGTGTCTCGCCGATACTGCAGCGTCACTCGCGTTGGAGCTACCGTGAGGGTAAACAGGGAGCATCTCACACAGATCGTGACAGAAACTTGCCGACTGGCTCTGGTATATCGCCCTACACAGTAATAACGACAACCCAAGTATCGGCCTCACGAACACGGTTGCCAGGATGAGGCTTGGTCTGATGGCGCCTGGTCCCACTAGAAAACAAAAGTCATGAACAATGTTAGAAAAATACGGGACAAACACGAATGATCTCTCAAGTACACCAAAAGCAGTAGTGCAGGTATAGTACGTTATAAGGAACGATGGCGGCGACAATGGTACAGAGGACAGTCATAAACCGAACAGCCAAACTTGAAGGCAACCAACAGCCGCACCGAGGATGCCACCCAGGATTATCAAAGTGCCTTCATCTTCTTGAAACACCTGAGAACAAGTGACTAACCCTGAGTGATCGGATAAGGTCTCGTCTCACTGGATGCAGCATCCTTTCGAAGTCCTTCGACGGCATCGCTGCCAGCCGCTGAGCCATAAGCTCCCTTATGCCCAGTCGGCTGTCCATATACCTGACCGTTGCGGGACGGTGCGCAGCTCTGGCGAACATCCTCCAGACGATTACCGCTCATACATCTCCACATAATGGGGATGACTGAGCTCCACTTTCAACTCATGCGCTACGTCGTTTTTGAACCTCTCGTAACTGAAGACAGAACACCCCTGTACACAGCATCAAGAATACACCCAGAACTCACGAGCCTTCCTTTCCCGCCATTTTGATCGCTATGGCCGCGGGCGTGGAAATCATCCCATCGACGGTGCTGTTAATGGTCTCCTTGAAAACCTCGAGGATTCTATCCCACCCTTTCGTTGTCTGTAAATATGCTACAAAACGACTGCAATTGAGGATACCTGAGTAAATGCACACAGCGGGATTCGAACCTGGGACGTTAGATGAACAGAACAACATCTTACTGTCCGAAACAAGAGAACTGTAAACTCTTGAGACCTCAGGCTGACGCCGCAGAAAGAGGCCTTGGACCTTCACCCTCTGCTCCGTACAGGGGATCCTAACAACGTGAGGCTCCACCTGACCAAACCGACAGTCTCGAACCTTCAGATATCCGCCATCAGCCTACCGGGCGAAATATGAGCTGCAGTGCCACCCAGTTGGTAAAGAGACCAATAACAAGTCCAGTGAGTGGGAAGAGGAGCCAGCTGTATGCCGAGTCCCTCTGTCCACGGTAATGAGCAGGTAAGAACATGTACAGCGCTAGCTGGGCCTGTGGGTGATGGGCATGATGCAAGCAAGTTACTCGAGGACTCACCAAACCGCATATCAACCCCATAACTGCGCCCATGAACTCGAGGAAGTGCAGCTCTTTTTTGCCAATTTTTATGAAGAACTCCGAGAGCATCCTTCGGTCATCCACGAAGCACCGAATTATCAAATCCTGACATCACTCATCATTCTCTTCCGTAAGACAAGAAGTGCATCACGGAGTGAGAAGCGATGAGAGCTCCAACCTTCCTCAGGGCGGGAGGGAGGGTCGAAACTTTTTCTAGTATAACACAACCCAGTCGGGCCTTCGCCCCTCGTACGCGTGTATTTCCAAGGGGGAAGGACGCACGCTGACGAAGGTTGGAGCTCTCATCGCTTCTCATTCCTCGCGAGTACCACGGGCGAGTACTCGAGCATTGGTAACAAGATTGCACGTACTCTACGATTCAACGCGTACTGGATCATATCCGCTCACTCCGAGAGTCCCGACTAAGCAATTCTCACTAAGTCGGAACCGGTGTTGACCTAGGGGCTCACACACTCTATACTAACACTAGTTGCGACGTTCTCTCTTTAACAGACCACTTCAAGCCAACGGACGTGAACCTTGATTACCCTAACATCGAAGAAGTCTTTATCCATCAGGCATTTCTTAGCCTCCGCCACCATGCTCTGTAAACTGTCTTCCGACAACTCCAGAGACTTCTCGAGGAGCTCCTCCTTCACCGCACCGGGCAGGGATGACCACACTCCCGCGAACCATCTGAGGGAAGGTACAGTCCAGGCGTGAAGACGAAGGCGGGTATCATCACCTGTTGCCGATTCTGCGGTTAACTTCCTGTTGCACGCTCCGCAAGATGCCAGTCGAACTCAAATACCGATAAAGATCAGTGGCGTCGATTCGCTCAACGATCTCTTTCACGTAGATAAGCCTATCAACCTGACCAGGCAACCATCACCAAGTAGCAGCACTATGCGCTAAGTGAGCCCAATGAAAATCATAGAATAGCTATCCTGTCCACCGAAGAGGCTACCCTATCGGGTCCCATGAATCATCAGGCGTTAATGTCAACTACCGGCTATGCAAAAGCGGTGATTCCCTCTGCCCGTGGACTGTGTGCTACAGATTGTTCCAAGAAACTGCGTGACAGGCAGAAGCGCGTTCGTGTATAAAAAACATAGCAAAGAGATTACGCAGCCTGATAGTAGATAATCGCCGGGATTGGGTTGAATTCCACCCATCTTACGGCAGTGCGGATATTAAACGTCCCCGAACAGCAGCCCCGCAGTACTACCATGAGGTCACAGGCGGTGCCAGCCATCTTGTCAGCCTTCCGCGGGACAATTCCCTGCCAGCCGAGGCCTTGGTGGTGACCCGTTATATCCCATCCCCAATAGTCGATTGGGAAGAAGCACATCTGTAATGCTAACCAGATATGAAACCAAGTAAACACTACCTGAGCAAGCACGGGGATTCGAACCCGGGAGAATGGCATGTGAACCAAGAGAAATGACCACTATACTATTTTTGCCTTTTCATTACGCTAACGAGTGGTATGCTGATGAGCCTCCACGGCAAGACGTCGAAGAGCTTATAGATAATCAGAAACACCAGCAGGCAAACACTCAGGCATGACAAGGCTATCTTCATCCGGCGACTGAGGCGCACCTGACAGCGACCAGAATACGATCCATGGCTGTTCCCTATAGGGGAGCTGAGCGGACTGTTAATGGGAGCCTTCATGAGGTTACAGAGACCATCTCGCCTTGCTACAACGGAAAATTCAACCGATCAATCATATTCATTATTACCCTCTTCCCGCCAACATGCCAAGGTACAATCCTTTTCTGCCGCCACCTAGCGCTTGATGACACGTCAGACGTACCAGTGGTAGAATTATAACGCGACCTTCGACCAGCCGGGGTGGGTGTTATGAATAACGAGTCCAACGATGATAACCCGTGACTTCGCCCGCTGAAGGCCTCTCCTAATTTGCCGTTCACGCTGCGAATGTTCGGTTGCTTCTGATAAAAAAATAGGAAAATCACCTCTCCTCGAACAGTTATTTTTCGTCTGCGAGAAGTCCTACAAAATTTTTCAGTTTTTTTCTCTTTCCCTAAGCGTTCTCTTCCCCAAGTTGTTACCATCATGCCATTGCTGGGTAATGGCCGATACTGGTCGAACTCCTCTTCCAAACTACAAGCACTGTAATACGCCCCTCCTCCCAATGAGTGATAAACCTCCTCTTCAGAAGGCGATGACGGCGCCGCCGCCGGCGGCGGTGGTCTACTGCCATCCCACCATCGCCACAGTTTAATGGGCATTGTTAAAACAACAGATTACTGTTTTCGAGGCAAGCTGCCAATCTTACCTCCTAGTGAAATCTTGCATTTCCTCAACGCAGGTTGCCTTTGAATTTCAATCCTTGCTTTAGATAGGTCGGAGAGGTTCGCAAGGGCGTGGAATGCACCGGTGGTAGTTCAAACTCGCGACCTTGTTGTGGGTAAGTTTCGCAATATTCGTCGAACTCAATATCTTAGTGAACCCCGTTCTTACATTGAATCTGAGTGGCCCATGAAACGCTCTCAAAAGACTCTCAAGCCAGTAAGGGTAGGCCCATGAGCTTAGAATCACCTTTCCCAAGGCGGGCCCTCAGCTTCGACTGGGTGGCTCTAGCGTGCCCCTTCCCGTTCTTATGAACTCTCCATGCCTGGCTGCCTGCAGGTATTCGTTGCTCATGACCCACGACTTGAGATCAGAAGGGCCAGTGTCTGTTGCCGAGTGGGTAGAGGTGCACTCGGAGAGCTTCAGTCCGCCCATCTGTAACAAGCTCATGCATAAAGAACATCTGTCGATCATGTTCGTCGGTGGTCCGAACACGAGAACTGATTTTCACCTGGATGAAAGTCCGGAATTCTTTTGGCAGATGAAAGGAAATATGAAATTACCGATAATCGAAAGAGGCGAGAAAAAGTAAAAAATCATCACAACGGCGCCTGGGCGATGAAGGGGATCTTGCAGGGTGATCGAGATAAAAGAAGGGGAGGTCTTTCTCCTTCCGAGCAGGATACCACACTCACCGCAACGCCCGGAGGCGAACAGCCTAGTTAACGTCTCTCAATAACGCTAAGAAGACGGCAATCCTTCTCAGGGTTTGGTCATCGAACGAGCTCGGGTAGAAGGAAAGGAGTTCGACGGGTTACGTTGGTACACGGACTTCGAAAAATGCGACGAGGTTCTCTGGGAGAAGTAAATCTCCGATGATACGATAAGTTGCTTTGTGAAGTACCCGTAGGTACTTCTACTGCGGTGACCTCGGTCGTGACCTAGTTCCCGTAGTGGAGGTGAGCGTCGTTTGGTTGGTGGATTCCCGATCGGTTCGGTCAGGAGTTCAGAGCCTCTGAGGCGTTCGCCACTGGTAGACCAACACCGGGCTCGGTGATAGCAGATCCTCCCCTTCGCCAGGACTATCAGACGATCGTTCCGCGGTGCGTCGTCAAGAACATGCCGTAAGAGCCTTTACACCGCCTTCAGGCCATTTTCCTTGAACGAATGGTTGGAAGAGCATAGCGGTGAACTCTCCAAACCCGGGGCACGGCTGAGTCTCTTCGGAGATGATCACCCTGAGCAAGGCTTTAAGGTCGTCGTTCTTGGCGCCGGTGGGTATGCCTCTCCCGCATACACCAGACTCGGCCTTGCAGGGGCGAAACAAGCGACGGACGATGAGCTCTCTGGAGGCTCCGAGGCCTTCTTGTACGTCGTACGTGGAGAAGTTGAAGTAGGATTGTCTTCTGAATCATACCGACAGTGCTTGGTTGTCCTCAGGTCTCAGGTGGGGACGTCGGACAGAAGGCAGTCAGCGCAGGCGAATGCTTCGTTCTGGCGGAAGGGAAGTTCTCCAAATTTCGACGATCCGGGGACTGCATCGCCCTTCTTCTGACGAGCTCTTCTTCTTCTCCGTAAGATGGCGATCGTCGATCACGAAGCCGCGGAGTTTCATCTCATATCACAACTCATGAGTTTCCAATCATGCTCGAAGTTTCACGTTGATATCAGTAACAGGCTCCTAGTCTGTCGTCGCTCGCTCATAGGAATCATCAGTGAGAGTACGAGGAAACGACTATCGGTGCTGCGCATGGCAAGGAACCACAACGGACGCTCAGCAGGACTGATTCCCTAGACTCCAAGAATTGTGGCGCGAGAATAATCTCATGAGAATGGCCGATGCCGGAGCCAGTAGCAAATGCTATTAGCAATTAGGAGAAGAAAGTGCGGCAGGAAGAAGAGATTCTCTCCCCCTTCAAGAGAAGTATGGGTATAGGCTAATCACACTCTGAATGGCAGACCCACATATTCGGTGGAAGCGGGACCGTTTATGCAGTTAGTCACGTCCGCTTGATTCGCATTCTGAACCACTTGGAGATGAGGAGCTTGTCCTTGTTCAACGAAATTGATCCCTAAATGTCGCCCAATAGGAAGTGGCAATAGGGTGTCCGTCCAAACACGCATGCGCACAAGCCGGCCCACGTCTCGCAATGACACCGGCACATCTATAAGACATAGTCGCGATGTAGAGCGGAACTGACGGCAGCCCTGACGGTTGCTGCTGATATAGATCCACCTAATGGTGAGATTGGCCTACAAAAGGTGTAGACGGAGCGTTGTTGTGCGAATGAAACTTGTACCACTAGATAATGCACGAGTTGTCAGTGTATCGCTTGATATTGTACAACTTGCCAGTGTATTGGTGGATACTGTATCGAACGGCACTGTATCACCGGAAACTGTACGAGTTGTGACTGTGCGACTTCACATTGCACGAGTTGACCTGTACGAGATACTGTTGTATCACACTACCTGTATGGATGGTAGGAGCACCAAATAGGGTTCGTACCAACCTGAGCGTATATCGACTCAACTGCTCCGGGGCAGTGACAACTGGTCCAGTAGTCACTTGTAATCCACACTACGATGGAACACAATACCCAGATATAGGAGAAGTGAAGCTCAATAACGTATAAACAGATCAATGGTAAATCACTTAAGCCTAGCAGAAGACAATCTCACAAACAATGGCGAGCGCCTGCGACACGACAACATCTAAATAAGCTGATGTTGAACATCATTGTACCAGACTGGTACTACCAGTTACCACTCACCCCACCACTAGGGTCAAGCTCCGACGCTCGTTTTTAGCTTGTAAAGACGACTTGAATCAATAGTCAAAATTCGCAGGCGACAGAGTTCCGACTACCGGTCGGGAGAGGGTGGGAATGGCGACTCACCATCGGCGAGTGACTTCCTATGATACTCCTGTTATTGACGCGAGCTTCCGCTTCGCGTGTTGTAACGCGTAATGAAGCAGCGTCCTGGAGGCTCACGCGCCCAGTGGGAAACGCGTTTTACTAACGCCAAAACATGTGCTCTGCGTTGAACTGCGTTATGACCGGTGTGTAGAAGGCATCATTGTGATGCGTTTCTGATCATAAATTTGCCGTGACGGTAGTCGCCTCGACCATTACAAAGGGCAACAGGCCTATTTAACAGCCACGCGAATCGGAGAAATATTCTCCTTTGAGTGTGATTGGGAGGTGAGAATACATTGTACAAGATCGAGGCTATCGATACGAACACGCATGCGCACAAGCATGCCTAGTGTCTCCCACTGACACCGCGCTGCCTGGCAGAGGTAGTCGGCTACTACTAGCCGCAATGGAGACGGACACCAAGAAAAACGACAAGAGTGAGCGAGTGAGGAAGAGAATAGTTATGCGGTGCAGGACCTCTCCTCCCCAGCGCACCAAGAGCTGCACCAGACCTCCTTAGGTGTCTCTTGAAATATGAAACTGGCGCCACCGACTGGCACGCTAAAACTACGATTGGACTCTTCGACCTTCTCTCCCGGATGCCCGCCGCTGTGAGCTTCTCAACACGAAGCCATCAGCCCCCAACTGCTGTCGCCAGCTGTTTCCATCTTCTCACAGTGAGAATCTGACTGCTTCTGTTACCCGACGGTAGCTTTCGAGGCTACTGGGGCTCCGAGGCTAAGCCTCGAGACAGGGCCCTTGGGTGACATCCCTCTGCGGCAGAGGCTCCGCCTACTTGTATAGATGGTAGGCCACTCCGCCTAGCACCGGCTTCCGCACAGTGGCCAGGAAATGGCATCATCGCCGGTAGAATCACCAGGACGCTAGTAGTTCGTTGTCTCCCATTTGCACTGTCTCCTGTTGTCACGGCATCACTTGTGCGTGGGGCAACTGTCGCATGAGGTTCTGGTCACGAGGATTCAATTGTTAAGAGTAACCGGGGTCGCCATCGTCTACTCTTCCGATGTAGATGAATTCGTATCCGGCGCATGAGTTCGCTCTCCATGTACCTCGAGAGGATTACTGGGTGCGATCATGTATATGCAGCAAGTTCTCACTGAGTAACCCTTCAGACCATGTACATCAACTTCATCAGCGTTGTGTTGCTCGCGCGTCTCAGTGACAACTTTGAGCCCAAGACTCCAGCGTCTGCCCCGGGACACTCGTGAGGGATAGTCATCCTAATGACATGTCCGTAGTCTCTTCTTTTCAGCGATGCTCCTGCCCAGCTTAGTGCTGCCCCGGCCAGCGAAAGCTCACTCGGTTCAGCTGGAGGTGAGAACCTTCTCATCGTACACTCTGCGCGCACATGTTTGTTGAACTTAGCTGGGAACAATTACGAGAAGCCGCTCAACGACTGCCCTGTCGATGCTGGATGTGATTGCAACACAACTTCCGCGATCGTGACTTATGTGAGTAACGAGACTTCGAGGAGTTTAGTGAAAGGACGGACGTCGGTTTGTCTTCCAGAAGCTCGTCATTGCTTTCGGAGCGAACGAGCTGTGCTCTACTCTGCGCCGCTTCTCAGGACTCGGGTAGAGCTTACTTCGCTGTGTGCGCGGACGACTGTGAGACGGTTAACGAATGCCCTCCTTATCATGGAGGGAAATCCATCTATACTGAAGTCAAGTGTATACCTTTTGGCCGTTGCTACATCAACTGTATGATCGATGACGTAAGTTGATTGAGTATTTAATATGAGCAACCAGAGCGAAGCCTCTTAGTGTCCTCAGGACTGCCCGGGGGACGCCTTATGTAAGGAAGCACACATTGCGAAGTATGTGGAAAACGTGTGCTTGTATTACGTTCGTTGAGAGCATCTTCTTACGACTACTCAACACTAACTATTATATCCGATTTAGTACACCGCTATTCAATTTATTTTCGACCTCACGGTCAGCTTGGTATGACATAGCCGAGAGTCTCGACTATGCTATAGAGACTTGCTAGCGACCCCTCCAGCATGGAGCCGTGAGAACCTCCTTTTTCTATTTCCCAGCATCAGTTTTTATATATTAGCTTTTATTTAAAATGAAACTTCGAAGAAAAATAATCATTTGGTGTTTAAGAAGGCATAGGGCATAGAGGGAGAGGTAGAGGAGGGAAGGGCAAAGGCGAGGGCAGGTAGGATGCAATGTTTCTAAGCCTGCATGAGTAACGAGCACTATGAGTTGTGTTTACAGTAGGTGGGATCGAATCTGCGTCGGTGCCAGTGAAGTAGCATAACATAACCAAACATCTTTCGCTCATACCGCTATCCTTGGCGATCGAAACTTCCGCATCACTCCTGCCAACGGGTAGGAGCGACCTCACTAGGCACACTCGAACACATTCTCAATGTGATGCTGTGGCCCCAGTATCAGACTGCGCAATATGAGTGTTACTATAACATCCTGAACCTGCCACCAAAAGCTTCTTTCATCCGATGGCCTCGAAGTAATGTTAAGCAATGGCGTCGAACTCTGATTCAGAGTTCGACGTTACATCCTCTGTTCTGTACCCGCACCAGCTGATGATGGGCCTATTATGGAATTATTGACGTTGCAACTCAAGCCTGTTGGAGAATCGCCTACAGACTTACTATCCTCGGGATTGGAAAAATGAGAATAGTACTAAGTCATTACCAATGATGATGTTAGCTGGTGATGTGTCGATCAAAGATCGACGAAAAATCCGCACCTTGTGCGCGACAAAATCGGCTAGTTAGTAGTACTCGCCGGCGGCGAGTCGCCACTTACGTCCATCTAGCGAATAATGTGCGTGATTACATCAATTGGGGCGCAAATACATGGGATCAACGGGCCTTCGTAGCACACGTACCCATAGGGGCACGAATAGCATCCATCGCAGCGGAAGCTGTCATAAGAAGGAAAATCTTGGGCATCACACTGTGGGGGGCCGGATAGGATGCCAAAGCAGATAATGGTGATTAGGGAGAAGTAGGTCCTAGCCATGTTAATGATAACCTGTAATGGATACTACACTAGCAGACTGAGCATGGAAGTGGGAATGTCCACTACATGGATACAATGTGGCTCACCAGCTTCGACAGGTCTATTTGACACGCTTAATTCGGAGATATTTCCTTAAGCGCGATCTTGAGAGCGAATGAAGGCTCAGCGGTTCACGAGTGCAGTACAGTGAGGCTATTCGAGACGGGGCTCAAATAGAGATAAAAAAGGACTGGATAGGAGCTGAGCAATAATGTGATTTACAGCTTACTGAGCTAAGCTAAGCTTGGTGTAACACGTATACTCATGCACGCGAGTGCAGGGCGCATGGTGAAGTCAGACGGCTGTCTGATACTAATGATACGTAGTAGCAGTGAACTAAGAGCTGAGTGGTACTGAACCAGGCTGTAGCTGTAACATAGCGTACACTATATGCGTCACTATGTTGTCACTATAGTGCACGAGTCCGCCGCAGCTAATTAGGGTACGCGGGTGCATAGTGTTACCTGTGTTATCTGTGTACCACTAAGGGGGCAACGACTGCGGGCTACCTAACTAATCCCAACTAATCGGTGGAGGAGTGTGGGTTGGAAGTAGCGGCTTTTGGCGGCTTTCCAGGCTTTTTTGGGGAGTACAGAAGAAGTTCAAGCTCACGGTAGAGGATCGAGATGTGCTCAACCATCTCCTCTTGAAATGTTACGTCGTTAACTACCTCAATTGGCCAACACGAGGCTGTGAGGGGCGCAGGTAAGCCTTTCTTACGTCTAACTGCGTACTCAAAGTCACAGCTACTAGCAAGATCTCACAACTACAGTGACGATACTCCTTATACCATTCTCGGCCCACAGCATCATCCTATATTAAACGGAATTGGCGAAGACTGTTCCCGGGAACTGGAAACCTGGAAACCGTGCTTAATTGTTCGCAGGAGTCACGCTAGCGAGCGTGCAAACCTGACAGGGTTATGTGAGACATCCTTTACGCGGTCTCAGACTGCATAACTACACCGGGTCCTACGAGCACCGTTCTCGGCATATGCGGCGCGCTAGCACCACGTAAAGCGCGAAGCTATTACATCCCATCGCCAAAATGAGCGGAAGCAGTGTGTGGGTGAGTTTATACTATAAGCTCTATAGTCCAACGCCGGTTCCGTTCAAGTTAGAAACTAGAGCTATACACTTAGAATTATAGCGTACAAATCGGCAATCTGAGACTCCGGCAACGGCATCCTAGTCTAGAATGCGGTTAATGGGGTGCAGTCGCTGTAGACGACCGTGCCGACGCCACTCGGTCAGTTTTTGAGTGCCTCACAGCGAATGTCTCATAGTCGCGATTGGTTCCAAACCATACAATGTATGGCATACATCCTCCTGTGTTGTCGCTTCCACCCCTCTCAAACGACGGAGGCACACGCGGATACCAACCGAATAAGTCGCTTCACTCTTTGCCCTGCCCGATTCGGGCACCAAGTGAGATGTCAGAAGCCCTTGAGTGTTGAGCAAGTAGTTCTGATAATCAAAACTACATATATGGTGCGAAGCACGGGTCAACAAAAGATTGTATAATGAGGTAATTTTGTAGCGCAAAGTGCCACACAAGCCCGGTATTAGCAGCGTACGGCTCTGCCTAGTGCTACCCTATGCGCACGGACGCTGCCGTGTGGTTACCATCGCGTATTACCACTTAACGGCACGGGTGCATATCAAAACTGAGCACTTGGCGCGCGCGAAATTCACTTCGCGCTCGATGCAACGATGAAACGGTCGATGAAACGGCGGATCGATATACCATTGGATTCCTCTCTTAGAAGTACATGACCAGCCCAGCTTTACCCGTAAAAGCTCCGTACAAACGGAGAAGCCTCGATTCTTGCGATTTGCTTATCAAGGCTCGTTCCCTTACTCGGAACCGCCTGCCTCTCGTCGAGGACAGTTGGTCGGGAGTGTGGGAGAGGACCAAGCACTGTGAACCCGAGGCCCGAACCCTTTCAGGGTCTTACCTTGGGCCTCGAGCCCCAGTGTAAGCTTGGTAACACGCACCGTGCCACCAGGTACGATCCACGGTAACTCGGCATGCGTTAGTGTCCCCCAACCAACTTGGTACAAAAAAATCAGTGGCAAGTCAGCAATCGCAGTGAGACTTGTCACGCTCTATGGCTATGGAAGCCCTAGTACGCCGGTACTCGACAATGCGGTTGCGGTATTGCGGTACAGGAACACTCCCATTCTTCCATCATTCGTGCACTTCCTTGAACTTACTCTCTTGCGAGACCCTCACTCAAAAGCGAACGGACTGTACTTGGTCAATACTCACCGTCCTCTTGCTACACCTATCGCCAAAAATACTTTTCGCAACCTGCGTGCAAATCTCACCTGTTCATACTCTACAGGGGATGGTTGGCCATTAGATAACATAGGCCACGGCCGTCCACTACATTACGGTCGAAACTACGCTTAAAGTCTCCAATGGAGACTCTCCATGTCTACCATTGACAGATAGAGACTCTATCATAGAGTAAAGCGCCACGCACTGCCAGAACTTTGAGGCCAGGAGTTAATCCAATACTGTCCAGCGCGCTGTAAATCACAGCATTACAGCCTGTAATGCCGTGAAACCTCGCGGATGCTTCCCTCCAGTAACGCAACAGGAGCACAATAAAGAAAGTGCAGTTAATCAACTAGGATCTTCGCCGAGCCGAGGGTATGGGTAGGCCGGAGCAAGCCTTCTTTGCAGTCAGCGGCTAGGGGCCCACGGGCCGTGAGTCACGGTTGTCAAGGCGGGATCGCGCAGACACCCACCCGATGGGTCCCACCGGCTTGAGGGGCTGCGTGTTAAAGAGAACTTGGAAACGAATCCGTTCAATCGATAATCTTCCGGTTTTACCGCCGCTTACGAGCTAGGATCAAGCGCGTGCCGGCTGTGGCGGTGTGAAGGGTGGTATCCGCCGGGGTCGGGACCGCGTTGTACAATAGTGCATTATCGTGTAGTGCGGAACGTGTGCTTCAGGCTGTGATACGCTAGATCGATTACATATTCCGAATATGTACGCATATGATATCCGTAGCTTCGCCATTGGACGTAGTTGTCTGATGTGGTTGTCGACGTATCGTATAGCTCCGGTGGCTCGTGCCGCTTGGGTATTATCTATATATTTAGTAGTCTTCGCGGTTTCTGTACATAAATTTATTCAGGTCAAGTTCAGCGCGTGAAAATACATCATGCTCATGTTTGGGGAGCACGAGGGTTGTCAGATGTCTCCCAAGCTGTCCGGGGCCCAGCGACTTCAAATTGTAGTCGTCGGCCTCTACGTGAGGGAGGCCTGTTGATCGCATCTACGAGTCAGACGAAGATCTTTACTGCAAACGCTCGGAAGGTAAATGACAATTCAGTATTCGGCTATGAGAAGACGCTGTGCTCGAGTCACTGACTCGAATTCTCGTCAGATTTTTCGACTCAGAGTCAGACAGTTTGACGAGTATTAGACTCTGGCGTGGCCGTAACGCTACCGATGGTGGCGCAGTGAGTAACCTCACTGTAACGCTCTTCTCTACCAGCCCATGTAGCTTGGTTGATAGTATCAACTGGGTACTCCACAACAGAGAGGAGATTCTTACCGAGCTGAGCTCATCAGCTCGTTCAACAAGTACTACATCTTTTATGAGGTTGCAAAGCTTGAGGCACAAGCGCAGCCCGCCGCATGCAGGTCTCTGTCACGCGGCTGCTATGGACGCAGCCCCGATAAACATGGCTGTCGCGCTCATCGCCGAGCTCTCGATCCATCTCCCAGCCTTGAAGCTCAGGCTTAGGACTCTCGTCATCTAGTTCCGATTGGCAATCATTGGTCGTACCATCAAAAACCCATGCTCGTGTCTGTCAGACGGACAGACTCTGTCTACTTACTCCTCATGCTACGAGTCCATTCCCCATGCGTGTGGTCCTTAGCAAGGACTGGTGGCGTGTTAACACTCCTTACGTGCATAACAAATTCGTGGCTCATATGAGTGACTGTAAACTGCACTTTGAGGTTCTTCATCTCGGCATCATCTCATCACATGATATTCATAATTTGTTGCGGTCAGTAGACAGTCGTCTGTCATGGAGACAGCACCCTCGCGAGCCATGCTCCATTTTGGCATAACTAGGCGGAGACTCAAATCGAGAGTTCGGAGATATTTTCCTCAAAAGGCAACAAACCTCGAATTCAATGAAACGAATAAGTCCGATTAAAGGTGAATCATCCCCTTGCAACTTGAAGCTGGTTTGTGGGCAGCGTGTTACCTTTTAAGCCTTCATACAATGCGTTCCATCGTCATCGAAGTCGTGTGCTTGATGTGCCTAAGCGTCGCAATTTCTCCTTCGAACCCACCGAGGGACAAATGCAGAGGTGAGTATCCTTCCTACGGGCTACGCACACGCTCTCCTATTTCAGGTGGCAACTACCAGAGGCCTGCCAACAACTGCGCGGATGGTGACTGTGTCTGTCACGGGGATCTCCAACCGATAGTTGTTTATGTGCGTAGGGGAGCTAGCGGGCACCCATCCGAAAGCTCGTGGTCATCGATGATAGCTTGTCAAGTTATAGGCAACCGGCGAGTCTCCCACAATGTGGGCCGCCCACATGCGCTCCTCTCAGGATTCGCACGGTCATATGAGTGACGCTGTGTGTGGAAAGCCGTGTAACACCGCTGCCGACTGCCCCTCCTTTTCTGGCACTCGTTACGGTGTCGGCTGTGGAGCTCTTCACCGCTGCTACGTTAAGTGCAGCAATGATTTCGTGAGTTGAAGGGAGATTCACAATGGGAAGCGAAATACTCGTGTATTTTCAGGACTGCCCCATTTCAGGGCAATGCGAGTCCGTTAGAATCTTCTCCTTCGCAGGCGACATCTGCATCTTCCATTTGCATACCTCTTCGTATGTCTATTACGAGGACACAGGTCAGGTCTCCACGAACTGCACGGAGGGATTCTAATCCAACGAGGTACGCGGTCCATTCTGAAGTAGCGTCTTACCAGTAGCTATGCTGCTATGATGATTTTGATGATGATAGTGGTAATTCTGACCTGGTTATGTCACACCAGTTCCTCAACCACGTCGTCGTAACCCTGATACCACCAACTCCCATTCGTTCATCTTTCATTCGACTACTGAGAAATCTCGGAGGATCGAGGAAATATGCGATTACTTAAAATTTTAGAATATTTACGTGACGCAGCCTATGCCGACCCGCGATGTCAATAAGGTTCTTAATATGCTCATTCCGTGGCAGTACTGACGAATTTTTGACTGAGTAAGGTCTTCAGTGGTTCTTGAGCTATGGTCGCGTTTTCGCCTGGTTATCACATACTGCGATGAACTGATTGTGTTGTAAATTTCAGTGATAGTCGGAACATCTACCATAATCATTGCAACACGATTATGAACTTGTCGCTTGTGGCGGCCCTAGGAAGAGTCCGCTCTAGCAACCGAGTGGCTGCGGCACGATGTCAAGTTGAGACCGTACCGCAGCCTCTCAACAATACAGAATTCTCGCCATTGTGCGACACCACGAGCTTGATATCCAGGACGCTCATCAGGTCCGCTCATCAGTTGATCATTCTCTGCTGGCTAGCAACCATTCATTGAGCTCAGATGGGCCTACCGATACCCCTCGAATTAAGGAACCCTTCAAGCTTTGCAGTTCAAGGTCGACTTTTCAGCTATAAAAGCTACACTGTGCAGGCTACGCACCAGCAACTTGCTGGCAGCAAGCGCACATCATGAGTACGATTGATCTCTCAAATCGAGATCCCAATAGTGCTATTGAATAGCACTGTGGACAACGGATCTGATAATGTCATGTATACATGGTTTGTAGCCGCCATGGACCGAAGTAAGCAGTGGTGGTAGGTTCTAGGTTGGAGTAGGTGGTAGGAACGGAAAGGCTGGCTCAAAATACAAAACGTCTACGATCGAGTCAAGTGAACTGTCAACTGGCATTTCAATTGACAATGCTTGTATGCATACCCCAGGATTCGAACCTGGGTCATTCGATAAGCAGTGTCATGTACTATCCTCGGAAACAAGCCAGCTATAGCTTAGGTACTGGTTACGAAGTAGGCGCGTTTAGTTTGGGAGACGGGGACAATACCACAATCAGGTTCCCGAATCTCTTGTGAGCTCGGGGGAGGCTAGTTGCATGAGTGCTTAACAGCTACACTGTCTATAAAGTACAGTAGCTTGTCCGTTGTAGTTGATTTCAATTTTAACCCCTCCCGCCCTCACCTGTGTTTTTTGACGGTTTGACGTCGCCCAGGTCTCGCGGGCTCATCGTGCCCCAGCAAGCTTCGCATCTCTGCTGCTGTGAGTTGCAGCATTGGCAGGATACTGGTTAGAACACAGTATGCCTGCTCTGAAGCTCGCTATGGTCTACGATGACACCGCCTGATGTTTACCCAAACTTGACAGGTATGGCGGAGTCTCACAAACTAAACTGCGAATATTCACGATTTCGCCAGGAGAAAGGGGGCCTTCTGCCCCATCCGAGGGATCTTGGAAGACCGGATACCAAACTTCCGTTCATCGAAGGACTATCATAATCCGACGGGGACAGGTGAAACCAATGGGTCTTCCCTCTCTAGGAAATGAACTTATGAAACCATTGTACCGCGTAGTCTCATGGCCCAATGGTTGAGGCGTGGGGCGATGGGCCGAATGGGCGTGAGTTCAATTCCAACTGCAGTCATCTACGGAATATTCAGTTTTTCCCCGCTATATTTCAACTCTGGCTGAAAACCTTCCCGTGACCCTTGTGATGCAGCTTACTCTTGAACACGAGTCCATCAAAATGAGAAAAAGTTTAACCGTTGGGTGGCGCCTTCCGCGCTCTCTTCTCTGCTTCCCTCTTCGCCTCGTGCCTGCACAACCGGGATAGGTGACACGCGAGGATCGAGCTCCAACTCACCCTCGCTCATCTGCTGCATCAAGGAAGGCTCGCTTGTGCAGATACCCGTCCCGTCTATCCTTCTCGAATACACCATCCAGTTCTTTCGAGGCTTTGAAGCGACTCCATTCGGCCGACGACTTCTCCACTGATGTGACCTATCATCATGAGCTGGCCACCGTTCCTCATCGACCCTTAGCCAGCCGACCTGTCCCGCCTTCAGGCTCCTCAGATACGCATCCAGAGAGCCGAGAGAGCCGCCAAGCGCCGTCTTGCGTTCCCTTTCGGCCTTCCGAAATTGCTTAGCTCCTTCCGCGCTGGATTTCGACACTACGCGCTTAACGCTGGAAAAACCATCAGGATACGACTACTGCGAATGGAAGGAGCGGCCCTCCTACTTGACAGTACGACCGGCGTATTTCATGTGAGAATCTATCTCAACTTTATCGGCCTTGCGGACTTCGTCCAGTACCGCTCCTACTGGGACAACCCGAGGGGCATGCTCCGATGCATGCTCTGCAGCTCTTGCTTCCTGAATTGTATCATGCGATGATCGCGGACAATCGCTACGGCGCACGGTGCCGCAAATTTAAAGTGTCCCGAGAAAAAACCGATTCTAGATGTCTATTTGCAGAATGTTAGCGGCACCGTGCGGCGCACCATATGTGAACGCCAAGCAGCAACAAAGCCAACCCGAAATCTGCGGTGGTCCTTTTGGGTTCGAAAAAGTCCGTATCACGCTGTAGGCGCCGAGGCGTGGCTGCCACCCTACTAACGCTTTGATAACAGCTTGTTTCACAGGAAAAGCGCTAACACGGCATGTTTGAAAGTGCGTTTCGACTATCGACCCCTCTACCCTATAAGTTGAAAAAAACGAAATTCCGTCGAGCCTGAAGGCCCACAATTCCGTTGACGTCGTTTCATAGTCTATCGGAGTACTAGCTTACGGTGATTCTCCCCGTACATGGCCGGAATTTACGAGGCCAAAAACGGCCGAGAATGATTTCACTGGAGACGACCTATGTTTTAAGAGCTCGCCATTCGCACGAGCGATACGACCTCTTTATATCGGGCCAATGTCGATCTCCTCAGGGGACTCCTTCTTTGACGCCGCGTAGCAGACCTTGCTGAGCATCCCCATCAACCCTCTCAAGGACTTGTCCTGAGCTCGGATACTCGACCGCGGGCCAGATTGACTGTTTTTACTTTTCGTTGCTCGTACGCTCCCTGCCTTCGATTGAAGCTCTCCCAGACCGAGTCCCTGTGTGCTCCTATAGGAGGTACGTAGAGGTTGTCCCGTGCTTCCTACAGAATAAAAGATACCTCCTCTAAGAGTCGGACATGCCACTGCTACCTTCATCGAAGCATACTCTCGATCAAGCCTTCGCTCTCTGTTTTCCTTGTCTTCTTCGTCGCCCTCAGTTTTCAACAATTCACCGGCGTCAGAAGACTCCGAACCTAATACCAAATTTTTCTCGAGACGATCAAGATTATACCTAGGAGCATCGACCCTTTCTAACACGAAGGAGGATGAGGTTTGCCCTATGCCATGATGCAGTTCCAGAATCGACCCTTAGTTTCAGAACTAGTTTACTGAACAGCGGGCGTAGGTTTACAGAATACCGTTTCCCTCCCCGACGCACTTCCGCCGCTGTCCACATAATCGGAATCATCAGATTCGTCATCCGAAGGGAGGATGTCCGGCTGCCGAGGGTCTGCCAAAGACATGATGATGATGCTGATGATGTCAGCAGCGCAGAATTTGTACTCTTGCTTTCTTACGGTGTCTTGAATTTCCTCAACGCGGCAATTGTCCTCCACTGAGAGCACTGAAGTTAGACGATCCTGGCAGCGGTCTATTGAACGTCCGGAACGTATCCAGTTGAGTGTCGATCATGAGAATACGCTGGTCGTAGAGATCCGACCACTTTGGGTATCGATTTGCCCATTCTGTACCGACCCCAGGGGATCGACGTCGTTGAGGATGCCCTGCTCTTTAGGTGCCTGGGGATGGCTCATTTATTCCAAGCTGGCGAGGAGCACAACTCCCCTCGCTACGACGTTCTTCCGGCGAAGCTGTAAAACTCATTTGACCCTGTGACTCGCACCGTAAGAGTCAAGGATTCATTCTTGCTGCCAACAGTTGGCCGGTCACCAACGCTGCTGCTGGGAAGGGCTGCTGATGCTACACTCTCACGACCAGGAGTATAGTCCACCTTGATGCCTTGCGGATAAGGTTCCGTTTCCACTGGAAAATGTGCAGTTTATCGAGTTCAAGTTTAGTATGCGCTAGGAGAGCTAGTCGGCCGTAGTTTGTAGTACCCGCGGTTGCTGTTTTAATGTACTTCCCCAACGAAGGCTTCACTCCGGCGGAGTACCGAGCCGACGCTCGACCACCGGCAGCGACCCATGCCGAGTTCCAACGAAGCATGGACATCAATCGCCTCACTCATTCTATACGGACCTACTCCTTCATCTGGATGGTAGTAAAGACCGGGCTGAACTTGCTGGTGTATCATCATCGCTGGCCATTCTCTGGTCGTCTCATATTCCGTCTCGGAAGCACAGACTTTGGGCATCTACCGTCTTATTATTGGTCATAATTCCCCGCTCTATTATCCGATAAGTTGGTCGAGTGCCCATCCCGGAGGCGCTAGCTTGCCTCGAGTATCGTGGTTGTGGCGAGCGGGAGCCCTTCCGTTCAGGTGGTTGGTATGGTCGGAGTTTTCGACTCAGTTGTGTCGTTGATTACTGATGGTAAAGCTCAGGAGATGTACTATGTATCCCCCTCTTCCATGTATTACTGTCACGTGTATGTGCGCATACCATAACTTCCGATAATCGTGCAGGTATCTGCTGCGGTCAATCCTTATATGCTGTGCAAGCTTCGCATTATTAGCGTGGGAAATGCAGGAGAGCAAAGCCGCAACAATAACGGCATGTGTGCTTTATTTATTGTAATAATAGGGGGATTAGAACCGGGGTCTTCGGCTGCGTAAACCAACGCACTAACCATTACGCTATCAGAACGGTATCGATGACCATAGCGGTGCATCAGGTATGCGCCATTAATCCTGTTGGAGCTCTTGGCGGACTTCTCATGCAAGGGCAAGCCTGCAGAGTCATCAACCGCCTTATACAGCTGCCAGCCGTTCCTGGAGTATGACGGTTACACGTTGGAGTATAAGGTGATAATAATACGGACATAATCGTTCGGGTGAAAAATTCCGTATATCTTGATCGGGGATCTTCACTAATATATAGTAATACCATATCATGTGATTATACGGTAGTTGAATCTCCTGACCAATTTATGCATACCAGCAAATGGAAATTTTAAAGACGGTCCGCGACTCTGCGTTGAATAGCATCTTCTGCATGGAGGTGATCTAGAGAAGTTCGAGGGGTGGACGTTGTTGTATATTGGGCCCGCAAGCCAGGATCGTCCTTTGAGTGGAGAGAAGTGCGTAATTGCTCGACGTGCAGAAGCGCATCTGAGGAGACCGCATAGAACTGCATCGAGTGCTCTCCTCAGGTGCACACAGCAGTGCTGTGCGCCTTCGCCATGTACATGGGTTGGCTCTTGTGTAACTACTTGAAGAAGACGAAGGGTATCAAGAAACAGAGAAGGGAGTCTAGTACATTGCGAGCGGCAAGGGCGAAGTGATGCCAACATTTCGTGGCGCGTGACGGAATTGGAGGGTCGGGTGTGTTAGGTGGAGAGCTCAGAGTGATGCGATGATGGCTGCTGCGGCGTCTTCCAAGCGTAATAGTCCGGCCATGACTCCGCGCAGAGGAAGAGTGGATTCGATGCAGAGCTTCTATACAGTATCTACAGGGTAGTTAAAAATGTCGTCACCGGGGATCGAACCGGGGACCTCTTGCCAGGTCTGACTTGAATGAACCTCTATTGGAACGTATGGAGAATGGCGAAGTGATGCCGAGTATCGAGGTGCTGCCACCATCATCGAGCTCCGCGGCTCCCGCAGCTCGAATTTGTGCATCAAGGTACCCATGCTCTGTAAGGACGATAATGACCTCACACCCGACGAGCTTATGTGCGTACGTGAGCTGAGAGAGAGGCTCAAGAATCTAGAGTTCACTAGAAGGTGGGTTCGGATGGAGGGGGCGGGGTTCGAACCTGGGTGCTCGTAGGTATGTCACGCACGACTGGCTCAAGTTGGCGTGGGCGCGTAATCTAGATGTGAACAAGGCCGAGGCTTTGGTGAGCGGTGTTTGTTCAATGGACTATTTGGTCGGCTCGTTACGGTGCTCGGATTGCATGGCCTTGGTCGTGGGTTCGAAACCAGCACCTTTTCTAACTCAGGCATGGCGTCATGAAGATCTTCTCAAGAAGCTACCAATCCGAGAGATACCGGAATCCGAGATCCAACGTAACTTCAGCGCGGGTGAGCTGAAAGACACGTTCCGCTACTCTCGTCGTCTCCATCCCGTCCTCGACAGGTTTCAGTGTCAAGGCTGGACGAGATCTCGACGGTCGGCCGATGGGATGGGTTAGGATGAGGTTTATGGCACCCTCAGCGATACCGATACTCTGTGGTAAGTATCTTCCTCGGTGCGCACAGCGAAGATTTTGTTTCAGGCATCAAGTCCACCTGGATGGCGCTTGACGCGGCCTTGGCCGACCCTGCATCGGTCCGTCTCGGCGTGTGTCTGGTGTATGACTTTGCTGGTATTGGTCTCAAGAACATCACCTTGAATGTAGGAGATATCAAGAAGGGGAGCACTGTAGGTGGTCAGGCGTCGGCAACCCTCGCTCAGCTCTCGTGGCTGCTGCTTTGCTCAGGGCAGTCGGATTGGGCCACATCTCCCACATCAGTCGAGTCATGTTCGTGGACGCGCCCTTCATCTTCCGGGCGGCGTGGGCGGCGGTGTCGCCTCTCCTGCCCTCGTCGTTGACAGAGGTTGTGACCTTCGTCAATACGACACATGATGGGGATGTCGAATGGTGTGCGGGCGTGTGTAAGTTGTCGTCGCCAGGGGATTGAACCTGGGTCGTTACATTGTCTGAGTGCTTGAATCAGGTGAGCCAAGCGAGTTGCCAGCGTATCTGGGAGGAGGAGTCGACGGAGATTACTACCCCTGGTTGACGACTCGTCTGGTCGGTTCCCATCTTGCTTATCGTGAATATTGGCCGACACCCAACGGTCCCGAAGACGCCTCGTCTGCCTCCACCAGCGCAAGTGCTTCTTCGTCTGTGAACCAGCCAGTTGACGAGACAGCGATGCCGGGCATGGTCAGCCATGGGTCCAGGCTCTGAGTGCGCTCTTCTATTGTCGGCTGATTTGGTGGCGCGGTAGTGCTATCTGGCTGTTATGACGAAGGTTGTGGGTTCTATTCCTTGCAGCGATATCTCGTACATTGTGATGATGATTGTCCGTCCAAGAATTATTATTCAAGTTAACATTCCCGCCAACTGTCCTTCTCCTCTGTGATTGACTATTACCCTGGCCAACGGTCATCCCGATTTCCGATACTGCAACCAGCTTCCACCGTGGTCTCATCGCCGAGGTCGAGTTGTCAATCACCTCCACCTGGAAGGGTGTAGTAGTACTGAGTGTCTTTCAAAGTGATCGCTATCGGGACTGTGTGGCCACTGACTGCGCATGTCTTCTCTTGGCTATGGTGCTAGAGAAAAATGGTATAGATTCTTACTTGCATTGTCTATCTTTGTCAATCGTGCCCGAGATCAGTGAGAGTTCAAGTATTCCATCGGGTACTCAGAAGCACTACGGTGTTGTGTTGGTAAAGTGCGATAGTAACAGCGGAACAGAGTCTAGCCCCGCCCATGGCAACCGAACAGCTGCACTTCGAACGTGCCATTAATTTCACGGTCGACGGAGACCATTCAATAGTACGGGGCTTGGCGACCGTTGGAAGGTTCACTTCAGACGGGGAGGAGGATGGGAAGTTCGCGACAGGCCTGGCATTAGGCACTGCTGAGGGCAAAGTAGCATCTAGTGAGACCATTAATGACCCGGGAAATGAGATGATGGTCTGTTCGTTCCGCTGGTTACGGCAGCATTCGGCAGCTGACTGAATAGCACAGCACAGAGCTCACCGCTGAGCTGCTGGTATCTCAAAATCATGCCGGTGACGGCGTTGGACTTTGAACTGATTCACACTCACGATTCACACTCGAATAGAATTGGTCGCCTCACCCTCTTTGGTCGTCCATTCATCATCACGGGAATCGTCCTCCCACCCTGTGACCAGGTATTGATTGTTACTCCGACCTCCGCGGGCGAGAGGAAGGTTGTTCAGCTCAACGTGAACAAGAAGGTCCATCACAAAAACAGAGATTCCTTAGTGGACACCATGCTCCGTAGATTACCGCCCTAGCGACTTGGACGAGAAGCGAAGGCGAGTCTGGAGCTGACCTCCTCTGCATCGCTACATCCAGCAGCTTGTCTGCTTACGACGTCAGTCTGGCCAACCCAAGTCACCACCGAATGCCTCGTCAGGTCGAGCGTAACAGCGACGTTTTCTACAGAGATATGCCGGACGGTGTCTCAGCACTGTCGATCGCCGACGCCCTCCCAGGGTCCTCAGCCGTCGAGGGCGGAGGGTCGGTGGTCCTAGCAGGCGGCGACTGCAATATTAAAGTATTGCAGGACTTTGTGGCCGCCATCCTGTGGAAGGCAGTTCTTAGGGCTTCGATAGAGGAGGGGGTGAAGTATTCTGGACGATCACTGGAGATCGCGTGATGGCTCTAGAGTCGTTGAAGCCTTCGGCAGAGGACCAGCAACAGCATCAGTTCGCCACATCAGTGCTCATCTGCGGCACGGATGACTACCAGGTGACCCCTCCCGTCGAAGATTCGGCTTGTTAGACTCCCATAAGATACGTATACTAGCGGGAGAGGCTGAGGTGATTGCTGACATCACCGAGGCAGACGCGGTCTGCCACCTGGTTTCTCTCGACCATCGGAACCGGTAGAAGTGTCCAGGAACCTATCTTTCCGCCAAGCACTCGAACAGGTTCGGGTACGGTTTGGCAAACGGAACGGTTGGCGTGTATGAGGGAGCTAAGCGTGTAGTTGAGTCTCCATCGTCTGTGTCGAAGAATTGATCCTACCTCAGTTATGGCGGGTTCGGTCACGTCACGCCCCTTCCTGTTTGCTGGCCTTCTCTCCTCACACTGAGGAGAATAATCGTAGTCGCATGGAGCTCGCCATCGGTTGGATGAACGGGCTAGTAGAGATCAGAGAACAAAGCAACGGACAGGTTGGTGGCCATGGGACCTAGCCCAGCGCTCTCGATGACGCGCAGGTCATCTTCAAGAGCCGAGTAGGGCCGGACCCGTTAGCCGGCGTGGTGGCCATGGACTACATTGGCTGCCCTCTGCCGGTGTTGATGACGATAGACATCGAGGTAACGTCTTTGTGGCATGTCTGGTTGGTGATGGATCTCTCAGGGTCGCGTGCATGCTTGGATGCCTCAGCCAACACAGGGTGCGTGCCGCCATCGATCATACTCACACGCATGGCGACTTTCAGAGACGCCGGAGCAAGAGTCGTTGCAGCCGAGCAGACGCGAACCGATGGAGTCCAATGATACGGAACAGTTGGGTTCGGAAGCGCCAGTCGACGACCTACCGGTGGGCTGAGCTGCTGACCCTCTCTCCGCTGCTGATGGCTGAGCCCTCCCGAGGTCCTCGATGAAACGACGATCAAGAAAGACGCAGCCGGGCCTGATGCTGGCGTCCTCGCCGCGGACCTGGTCGTTGACTCAGCTAAGGGAGTAGCCCTTCGACTCGCCGTCCCAACGGGTGTCATTCAAAAAGTACAAAGACCATGGCAGGCGATCCGTATAACCCTGGGTGTTCGAGGTTGTCGTTACTGCCGAGGGCCTCTACGGCGCTGATGGCCACGTTGTGAGCCCGCAGCCCCCGGCTAAACAACTCGAGGTGCGTTCGGATCTCCTCGGTTTGAATTTAATATCATCATCTTTCCTCTTGCTGACGCAACGATACCCTCTATTGACTCTGGTCCTAGCCCGATCCCAGTGAACTGAGTAGTGGCCAGGCCAAAGTTCGTGCCGTTCCGTGGCGTACCACTCTCATGCTTCGAAATGGTGCGAGTCGCGAAATCTGGCTCTGGGGCACAGCACTAGTGAAATGCCCTTCGACGAGGACTACTGCTGAGCAGGTCGAACTACCAATCCCTAGAGATGTGGAAACGACGTTGACAGTCAAATGCATCACCGGCGTCACCAAGGCTAGTGAGCTGGAAGACAGATCTAGGACGAGGAGAGAGGGGGCGTCTCAGGCCGGGAGCATACCGTCCTCGAGGCTCAGATCAAGCTACCTCGATTCGCCATGTACCGGTATGTTGGTTCGAGTCTGGAGGAGCATGGCGGCACCGCACCAACGGGGTGGGCCAGCGCTGCGCTAAAGTCGGGCTCTCATCTGTCCTCTCGTAGGAGCGCGAGCTTCAGGATAACCGAGAGGATTGAGAAGGTTCAACTCTGGGTACCGACTCAGTCGGTCCGACTGATCGACATTCTTCGCGCGAGCCCTTCGCAGATTCGCGAAAGCTTCCTCATGGCCGACTGGCCGAAGACCGTCTTTGAGGGTTCCGGAGAGTCCCTGAAAGTTGCCTTCGTGTCCTGCCGGAGGTGAAGCCCTTTGCAGTTGTTGTGACGCTCAGTAGTTGGTCAGGGCCAGGTCTGCAGATGAAGAGGCGTTGGGCTTGGAGATCGCTATGAAGACTGACGGGTCGGTTATTATAGCCACCGATTGCATGCAGCTGGCAGCTGACGTGGTAGGAAACATTCTAGGTATCGCGTAAACCGGAAGGCTCCTCGGACGCAGATACAACATCTTTGCTGTTTCCTCAAAGTAACGGAATTGGAGGCCTCCTGCAGGTAGGTCGGACTCGCTGGGTGGCTCGGGGAGATTCGGCTCCCAGTTTTCCTAGGGCTACGGCAGAGGTCGAACAGGCCATGCAGCTCATTGATGAGTATGACAATCTCCGGCAAAAGATGGCGACGGACATGGCGGATTCTGCCCGTACAGTGTAGGTTGATCAACCTTCGGCCGGACAGGGCTCAGGGTGTTCCTCAGGAAAGAGTTGCTTGTGAGGATGGAAGATCTCAGGCTGTGTGATTACTCGAGAAAACTGAGACAAGCGCTCGTCAATGTGCAGCGTGTCAGTCGCGGGATGATCGCGGAGTAGAAGTCTCTCCGTTGCGACCTTGGCATGTTGACCGCTTCAGTTATAGCAAACGGCGTGGGAACCACAGAATGCTCCTCGAAGCGCTCAGAGAACTGAACCTCTGGATTAATCGCGGTACGCTTGGTAGTACCTGCGCTGCTTTGCGAACCGAATAGGTGCGAATCTGCGGGTCGGGACAGCCCAGGCAGCGGTGGTCGCCGGATGCAAGAGGGCACTCAAGGACAGGGACGCTGCTACTCTCGTCGGTAGGTTGAGCTTATCCGACGTTCCCTCGTGAACTGAGCTGCAGGCGTTATCTCCCGAGGAGGGCAACTCGGCTTCGGCTGAATGCAGAAAGCGACGGTTAGCATGCCGGTGTGACTCCTCATTTTCTTGAGCATTTCAAACTGTCATGTTCACTAGTCGGGATGATTGACCGTAAGCTGTACTATGAGCGAGTGGAATGGTAATTCGCTTGCTTCCTGTTGCGGCGGCACTGGAGAAGTTTAATATTTTCCCTGTGGCATAGCGTTGCCAGTGCGGTAGGCCACGAAGGGTAAGAGTAAGTGCCTCACCTCACGTGCAACGCTTGTTGTACGCTACGAAAGAATAGACAACGCCACTGCTATACGCATACGAGTCTTATGATAGGACTAGCCATAAGAGCCTCTTGACCAGTGACCTTATGCTTGGATTACTCGTCGATCAAAACTGTGGCATAACGCAATATCACAGCGAGAAATATGGAGGAAGCCACCCTGGAGAATGCTGAGGATTCTTGAACCCACGGCTGCGGCGCCCACCGGCAACGCTTCAATATGACGTCAAACGCAACATGGAATGTTGGGCTGGAAGGTCGAAGCCACTATGAACGATTTACCCTGAGTCATATACAACTCCGATTGTATATCTATGAAAAAGGGAGTGAACTGAAAATGTTGAGCGTCATTGACCTCATGCTGCGTGACAATGCTTTACCCCAGGCAAATTGCCTGACATGTCACAAGGTTCAATGCGAACCTAGCACAGCCGGTCTTTAACAATGGTAAAGGTACACTCATAAGGACTGCTTACAAGGGCAGCTCGTGCACTCCATCGTGAATATGGCAGAATTGTCAAGTGGATGTCGTGGTAATGGACGAAGTCGTCTCTTAAGAAGTAGGCCCAGGGTAGGTAGGCTCGCCGGAAGTTGGCCCAGGGGTAGTAGTTGGCCCAGGGTAAGTAGGCTCGCCGGAAGTTGGCCCAGGGGGAGTAGTCTCGCTGGTAGTTGGCCCAGGGGTAGTAGGCTCGCCGGTAGTTGGCCCAGGGGTAGTAGTTGGCCCAGGGTAGGTAGGCTCGCCGGTAGTTGGCCCAGGGGTAGTAGTCTCGCTGGTAGTTGGCCCAGGGGTGGTAGGCTCGCCGGTAGTTGGCCCAGGGGGTAGTAGTCTCGCTGGTAGTTGGCCCAGGGGGAGTAGGCTCGCCGGTAGTTGGCCCAGGGGTAGTTGGCCCAGGGTAGGTAGGCTCGCCGGCAGTTGGCCCAGGGTAGTTGGCCCAGGGTAGGTAGGCTCGCCGGTAGTAGGCCCAGGGGTAGTAGGCTCGCCGGTAGTTGGCCCAGGGGTAGTAGGTTCGCCGGTAGTTGGCTCAGGGGTAATTGGCCCAGGGGTAGTTGGCCCAGGAGTAGTAGGCTCGCCGGTAGTTGGCCCAGGGGTAGTAGTCTCGCTGGTAGTTGGCCCAGGGGTGGTAGGCTCGCCGGTAGTTGGCCCAGGGGTAGTTGGCTCAGGGGTGGTTGGCCAGGGGGTAGTTGGCCCGGGGGTAGTAGAAGACCCACCACAAGTACAAGGGTCGTCGGAGCCTTGACAGACGCCCCCACCAGGCCCGAACTGCCAGGCAGCCTTGCAGTAAGAAGCTGGATCACCGGTAACCTGCTGACAGTAAGCATCACCCTCGGGACATGGAGGTGGCGGAGTGATACACGAGCATGGCTTATTACTGCCCTTACAGACGGGCGCACTTAGGTAGTACTTGCAGTACGACAACGGGTCGTCGACCTGACACTGAGCATCTCCTGTAGGGCATGCAGACTGCCCTTGGACGAGCTCCGCCACAGCAGCCAAACAGAGAGGTAGAGTAGCGTAACGCATGGGAATCCTTGGACTTGCAGGTCAGCCAGTCTCGAGATTGTTTAGAGTTGTTAGTAGAGCCGTTCAGGTTCGGCGCGGCGCCAATGTATATGCGTACACACATGACGTTGATCGATCTTTACGAGTTAGCTATTCTCGTAGTTGCCCCTTCTGAGAAGGGCCTTCTCATATATTGGCTCTTCCCGCCCTATCATGTTCGTCAATCGCGGACTGGTCCTGTTAGCGTTAGTTCTCCTACGACTCCCCCAACACTTGTGCTGCTCCTTCAGTTGAGTGGCTCGAACTTGAACAGCTAATTGTGCGTACACGGGCGAATGGTGTCATTTGAAGGCTCTAGCTCCGCTTCGTGTCGCTTTCAGATCCCACATCGGGTCAGCTAGCGCAGATTGCGGGAACAATTTGCCCTATAACATAGGAGCTTCTCCTCAAGGAAGGACGGTAAGTTCCTTAAGGAAGGAGGAGGCTCAGGAGCGTAAGGTCCTTACTAAGGACCCCTTAGCCTCCTTGCTTAAAGTAAGGACCTCATGGTCCTTACGTGAGGTCCTTAAGGAAAGGGGCTAAGGAGCCGCTACTTATAACATTTAGGAGCCGCTCCTTAAGGACCTTACGCAAGGAGCGTAAGGAGTGTAAGTGTGCTCGGACCCAGCTTGCTCCCGGCTTACGAGCTCCTTGAGGAAGGAAATTTAGAAGTGACAACCCAGAGGATTGATCCGGCCCCCTCTCGATGGCAAGCGCTACATAATAACCACGCCGCCAAACATCAAGAAACCCCCAGTGTAACCAAATTCGAGTGCCCGGGGGTTCATGGCCGATGGCATTCTCCGTCAACTTGACGGCGTCAAGTAATCGTTCTCCTCCCCGGAGTCATTGGGCCTATAACTTAGGGAATGCACGATTTGGGGGCACCAAATCCTCGCCATTCTACAAGGCAGGGCCGTATTTGTGTCCGGGGGCGACGACCAAGTGGTGAATGTCAAGGCCGTGCAGTACGAGGAAGGTTGGGAAGGACAAGTAGAAGAGAATGTTATTCAGCCACAGAGCTTAGAGGAGTCCAATAACGACTCCCTCAAGGGGCCTTCGAGTTGCATATCTTCTCTATTACTCTCAATGAGCCAGGTGCTGTATTTGTCGATAGAATACTAGGAGAAACACCGAGGCTCCGCGTGGTTCCCGTTGATGATTTCCGCTTCAGCTCGATCCTGTATTTGTAAGACAATGACTAGCACCAATATGTGCCACTCCTAACGGACTGCCGCTGGAATCGCGTCTAGAGCTCAGGATCACCAAGAGAGCAGTGTTCCTGCCGATGATTAGTCTTTTTTATCTTATATGTGCCTTACGCACCTTCCTTCATCATGATACATGAGTTATATGCATCAACAATATCTATCCGCTATGCATCGAAAGTGCTGCCGAGCAATAAAATACTCGCGGTGACTAGGCCCTAGCCGCTAGGGTACAGGAACGCTACACCACAGAACAATTTGGGGACACCAGTGACCACTTGGGCCCCAGCGGAAGTACAGTGCACTCGAGTTCCCGCTATGCTACACGGCGTGTATGAAGTGAGCACGTTATGTGCTGCACTGCTCGAGATGGGAACTGCCTGAGTACCTGGTACTCCGGCAAGTCGGTTTCTGAACAGCATGGTTGCCGTCAAGCGTACACTGCATAGAGTAGATGTAAACAGGGAACACAGCGATTGGGCTCTACCACATTGTTTGCTCTGACGAAGATGAAACCTGCAAGCTGCTGGCACAAGCATCCTCACTGTGGGACTGACAGTCGCAGACTGGCCTCTTCTCAAATGCCATAAAATTGCATTTTGAACGAAAGTCAATCAGGTTTTGAGTGGTGAACGCAGAAGAGTCCGCTAGTACCAGGATGAGCATGCTATCGACGAGGATTTCTTGTTTCGCAACGAAACAAAAAGTTCGTGCCACGATTACAGAAAACAGGTAGAAAACTTATTTACAATGCGTTTACCTACGAAACTTTCGTCAGACTGGGCATGGGAGCGCTCCACACACAGCTGCTGCGACCACCAGCAACTCAAACGCAACATAGAAAGTTGGGCTGAAAGGTCCAAGCCACTATGAAGAATCAACCGGGTTGATTCAACCCGGAGTCATATACAACTCCGATTGTATATCTATGAAAAGGGAGTAAACTGAAAATGTTGAGCGTCATTGACCTCATGCTGAATGACATCGCTTTGCCTGGCATGTCACTCAGGTCAACGGGTCAGGTCTGGCATGTAACCTAACACAGCAGGTTCACAACGGTAGGAGTGCACAGAACTGTTTACAAGGGGGGCTTGTGCACTCCATTGGGGAGATGGTAGAAGTGTCAAGTGGATGTCGTGGGAATGGAGGTAGTTGGCTCGCCGGAGGTTGGCCCAGGAGTAGTCGGCTCGCCCGAAGTTGGCTCGGGGGTAGTAGAAGACCCACCACAAGTACAAGGGTCGTCGGAGCCTTGGCAGACGCCCCCACCAGGCCCAAACTGGTAGGCAGCCTTGCAGTAAGAAGCTGGATCACCGGTCAGCTGCTGACAGTAAGCATCACCCTCGGAGCAGGGTCCACCGGAAGTTGGCCCAGGAGTAGTCGGCTCGCCAGAAGTTGGCCCAGGAGTGGTAGGCTCGCCAGAGGTTGGCCCAGGAGTGGTAGGCTCGCCAGAGGTTGGTGCGGAAGTAGTCGGCTCGCCCGAAGTTGGCTCGGGAGTAGTAGAAGATCCACCGCAAGTACAAGTATCGTCAGACCCTTGACAGACGCCCCCACCAGGCCCGAATTGCCAGGCAGCCTTGCAGTAAGAAGCTGGATCACCGGTAACCTGCTGACAGTAAGCATCACCCTCGGAGCAGGGTCCACCGGAAGTTGGCCCAGGAGTAGTCGGCTCGCCAGAAGTTGGCCCAGGAGTGGTAGGCTCGCCAGAGGTTGGCCCAGGAGTGGTAGGCTCGCCAGACGTTGGTGCGGGAGTAGTCGGCTCGCCCGAAGTTGGCTCGGGAGTAGTAGAAGATCCACCGCAAGTACAAGTATCGTCAGACCCTTGACAGACGCCCCCACCAGGCCCGAACTGCCAGGCAGCCTTGCAGTAAGAAGCTGGATCACCGGTAACCTGCTGACAGTAAGCATCACCCTCGGAGCAGGGTCCACCGGAAGTTGGCCCAGGAGTAGTCGGCTCGCCAGAAGTTGGCCCAGGAGTGGTAGGCTCGCCAGAGGTTGGCCCAGGAGTGGTAGGCTCGCCAGAGGTTGGTGCGGGAGTAGTCGGCTCGCCCGAAGTTGGCTCGGGAGTAGTAGAAGATCCACCGCAAGTACAAGTATCGTCAGACCCTTGACAGACGCCCCCACCAGGCCCGAACTGCCAGGCAGCCTTGCAGTAAGAAGCTGGATCACCGGTAACCTGCTGACAGTAAGCATCACCCTCGGGGCAGGGTCCACCGGAAGTTGGCCCAGGAGTAGTCGGCTCGCCAGAGGTTGGCCCAGGAGTGGTAGGCTCGCCAGATGTTGGTGCGGGAGTAGTCGGCTCGCCCGAAGTTGGCTCGGGAGTAGTAGAAGATCCACCGCAAGTACAAGTATCGTCAGACCCTTGACAGACGCCCCCACCAGGCCCGAACTGCCAGGCAGCCTTGCAGTAAGAAGCTGGATCACCGGTAACCTGCTGACAGTAAGCATCACCCTCGGAGCAGGGTCCACCGGAAGTTGGTCCAGGAGTAGTCGGCTCGCCAGAAGTTGGCCCAGGAGTGGTAGGCTCGCCAGATGTTGGTGCGGGAGTAGTCGGCTCACCCGAAGTTGGCTCGGGAGTAGTAGAAGATCCACCGCAAGTACAAGTATCGTCAGACCCTTGACAGACGCCCCCACCAGGCCCGAACTGCCAGGCAGCCTTGCAGTACGAAGCTGGATCACCGGTAGCCTGCTGACAGTAAGCATCACCCTCGGGGCAGGGTCCACCGGTAGGTGTGGGCGCCGAAGTAGGTGGCGGTGTAGTACACGAGCATGCCTTATCACTGCCTTGACAAACGTGGGCACCTTGATAGTACTTGCAGTACGACGATGGGTCGTCAACCTGACACTGAGCATCTCCTGTTGGGCATTCAGACTGCCCTTGGACGTGCTCCACTATAGCAGCCAGGCAGAGAGGTAGAGTAGCGTAACGCATGAGAATCCTTGGACTTGCAGGTGAGCCTGTCTCGACTAAAGTCTCTTATGCTCGTTAAGCTCAGCGAACTGTGCGTTCACGGCGTATACGCGTATACTACGCGCGTGCAATGCGACCATTGGAAGCTCTAGCCCCGATTTGGATCTTTCTTCACATCAACTACTTGAGATGGCGCAAACGATGCTCCGAGTTCGGCAGTGCAAGTGTATCCGCTGTGGTGAGGCCACTGTGACTTAGCCAAAAGAGGGAATATTATCGTACATGACACTTTGTGAGGCCGGAGACGATCTGGGTGGGCTGCACGTTCACGTCGAGGTCGCGCACAAACGGCGAATGAACAAGCTCTATCAGGAAAGAGATCACAAGAGTCAATGCCTGGACCTTGGCGGTGACTGTTAGCCCGATTAATGATCATCTAGTCATGTAAGGCGTGCAGCAGCATGCCCGTGGGCTATGAGAATCCTCCTTCCCCAGGGGCCTATTTCAAAAGTCTCGCTAAAGAAGCACTTCTTGAGGTATAAGAACCTCTTATGAGTAATTGTTCAAGAAGCACAGCCTGTTTCGGAAGATTTCCCTTCTTTAAGGCTGACTTCTTATACCTTAAGAAGCCTTATTGAGCTTCTCAAGCCATAAAATTCATCAAAAAAATAGGTGTCCTGGCTGGGAATCGAAACCGCGTTGGAATCCGCGTGAATTTTTTAGGCGTTGAACTTCATTGAACTGGGAAAGAAGGTTTAAGGTTGAAGGAGGAAGCAAGTTCAAGTGGATATTGAATCATCGCAAAGTCGGGAGCGTAGCGATTCGCTACTAGCGAAGCGCGTCGCGATGTCGAAATTTCGGCTCGAAGGTCGAAAAATCCCCCCCCCATAACCATAAGCTTCTTAAACTGCAAGGCTCGAGAAATACCGCCTTTTGAAACAAGTTAAAGCTTCTTGAGCTTCTTGAGAGGTTTATCGGGCGATTTTTGCCTCATGAAGCATTCTTAAAGGAGTGCTTCTTAGCTCTAGGAAGCAAATGGATAAAGGAAGTCTTTTTTAGGTTATTAAGGCGGCCTTTTGAACTCGGATTAACGAAAATCCAGCCGTTTCACGCTTAAGAACTTAAAGAAGTCCTCTTCAAGGAGACTTTTGAAATAGGCCCCAGAAGCGTTGGCGGTTGAACCCGCTGCCGGGGACGGCCGACACAACCTGCGTGGGGTGGTGCACCACGCACGGGCGTGCGGCACGCCCGTGGCCTATTTCAAAAGTCTCGCTAAAGAAGCACTTCTTGAGGTATAAGAACCTCTTATGAGTAATTGTTCAAGAAGCACGGCCTGCTTCAAAAGATTTTCCTTCTTTAAGGCTGACTTCTTATACCTTAAGAAGCCTTATTGAACTTCTCAAGCCATAAAATTCATCGAAAAATAGGTGTCCTGGATGGGAATCGAACCGGCGTTGGAAACCGCGTTGATTCATTGAGGCATTGAACTTCACTGAACTGGGAAAGAAGGTTTGAGGTTGAAGGAGGAAGCAAGTTGAAGGTAGATATTGAATTATCGCCAAGTCGGGAGCGTAGCGAAGCGCGTCGCGACGTAGAAATCTCGGCTCGAAGGCCGACAATCCCCCCATAACCTCCTCTCGAGCAGGTTAAGCTTCTTAAGCTGCAAGGCTCGAGAAAGACCGCCTTTTGATTCAAAAGTATTGAAACAAGTTAAAGCTTCTTGAGGGGTTTATCGGGTGCTCTTTGCCTCATGAATCGTTCTGAAAGGAGTGCTTCTTAGCTCGTAGGAAGCAGATGGATAAAGGAAGCCTCCTTTAGGTTATTAAGGCGGCCTTTTGAACTCGGACTAACAAAAATCCAGCCGTTTCGCGCTTAAGAACTTCAAGAAGTCCTCTCTAAGGAGACTTTTGAAATAGGCCCCTGGGCCGGCATGCGGATCCTGATCCACCCCTTTGAGCTCGGAAGCATGTTTGCTCAGCTCGTTGTTCCGCTCGACAAAACGCCGTTTTTTTCAACAACATCGACCGCGAATCGTGACTATCAAACGTGGTGTGAGTGAAAGGTCATCAGCTCCTAGCTCCCAGTGCTCCTCATCCATTCACCACGTTCCTCGCGAAAGCGCCTTTCGAAGTAGGCGGGCTGCAACTCAGCGCGCTGGGGGCGGCTGTGAAACGCCTTATTTTGGACTTGGAAGGGAATGGATGTCCGGGACTTGCTGCCCGATGCTACGTTCTCAAGACAGACTTAGTGAATCAGACACTTGGACTCCTCCTCTCGGCGAAGCGAGTACCTTAACAACCTGGTCACCTTAAGAAATGAGGTTCACGCCTCGCAAATTGAAGCTGGGCAAATGCACAACTATCTCAGCTCTGCTTGACGATAGTTGAGTTTTGACTGTTGAAGGAGACTGTCTCAGGCCCTGAGACTCAGGATCCCAGTGACCATATATTTTCTAGACCCTTATGGTCAGCCTGCTTGAGAATCTGGGCGCAGGCTCCCCCGAGTCGTGTTGGCATGCAAATCGCCAAATAAGATTTTGGTGTAGGGAGCGTTCACCTTTTCAAGACACGCTACTGACGGCAACTCACTGACGAACAGACCACCGAGAAGTTTGAATAGATACTTAGCGGAGGCTGCTTTCGCTCATGTACCGACATGACGCGATTACGCGGAGGCTCCCCGAGGGTTTGTTTTACACTCCACGGTGGAGTGTATTTACAAAACCCCGTCCTCAGATTTGTAAGTCCTGAATAATTTATTGTACTTCTGGTTCGTCGGTATTTGATAAACCAGATGCTGGAAGTTCCAGCATCGGTTTCGCGTCAGTCCAGCCTGGACTGACCAGCCAACCAGGTTTCCAGGCTTATCAGTTCCAGCCTGGAACCGCAAGGGCTAGGGGGTAATACAAGCAAAGATAGCACATCCCGATGACGAAGCTCATAATTGGCGGCCCATTATGAATTCCGAAACAGGAGGACTTCTATTGGAGTTCAGCTGTTATGATACGGATACGGTAGTTCGCTCTGCGAACTCTGAAGGCTGCTGTTCCCATCCAGGGTTGTGTCTTCCGTTCATCCAAGGAATCTTAACACAAAGCCCCGGCCATGTGAAAGCCCTCGGCGTTGATGTGCAACCACCTAGATAGCACAACTTCGGCCAGACGACCGTTCACCGGATGACTACAACAGATAAACCGCAATACCAAACGAATACGAAAAAATCCACGGCAAGGGTCCCATCATCGAGCCATAGATGAGAACGTGTGGCTCAGAGTGCGAACTACGCAAGCTATTTAAGCTCACCTCGTCCCATTTCACTAACCCAACAATTACAATTAATGAGTAATAGGAAGAAGTGCCTTAACTACGACACATTTTTACTGCTGGCTGATTATCGGCCTGAGCGTATGGGTTGTAACTCGTGTGAGTGGAAGTGAAGCCCAGTGGCCCACTGGCAGTGGGCTCAGCTCACACACACCACGCCGAACGATACTTTACGTATCAAGGCAGTGGAGCACCCAAGCGCGGTAATCCACGGGAGTGATAAAAAGGGGGAAAAAGAAAAAAAATTGGTGGTGTAAATACCAATAAGCTGACCAGGTTGGATGTAGTACTAGGTTTGCTGACTAGCTACGGATGTACGACACAACTTTGTGTCGCAACACTTGGGATCAGGGACAGACGGTTTGCTTAAACTACGCTCACGGAGAACCGTGGCTTGCACATTCACAAGCGGCTTGTCGTGCTTAGATTCAATCTAGCACGCTTGAACAAGCAAAAAAAGGGAGAATATATCACACTTCATGTTAGGGGAAATGTTCACCCTGGAAACGGGTGACTCCCCCGTCCCAGGACATGACAAGGTTGTCGACAAGGTCGAAGTGCGTCAGCGTTCTGAACGTATCGTCGGTTGTGAACTTGCCGAGCCTATCCGCGTAGAAAGGGGTGTACTCCCTCAACGCCGTAGAGTACCAAATGAACTTCATCCTCGAAAGTGTACGGAGCTGAGAAGAACCCCAGCGCGTTAGTGTCATCGTACAGGATGAACTTTATGCTGCACTTGCCCTCTGGTGTAACGGCTAAGTCTAGGGCCTTGACCGCAGGATCGGCGACATCGAGAGGGAGTGTGAGGAGTCGGCTCCTTGTGGGCGAATAGCTAATGACCGGCGGGCAGGCACCCCTCAGGCGTGACCTGCGCATAAGACGGTAGGATACAGAATGCCAGAGCCACGAGTTGCGAGAAAATTGACATAGTCGAGCTGAGATAACCTGACCGAACAACCCATACTCAACACAGGAAACTGTGGACGACACATATTCGTTAGACAGACCGCAAACCCTGCCATATCGGCTACGGTAGGAAACCAAACTTAGTTTTCCGAAGTGGTCCAATCAACTACTTTATTATAGCTTGCCCATGTATGCCGCGTCAGTAGTAAGGCGACGGGATGGAAAACCGCCAGCCATACTGGTAACGTGAGGCCTGGTTAATCTATAGCGCTCACGCACGCACGCAAGTACGGGTGAAAGGGACAGACCAGCCGACCTAGTCGCCTCCCAGACTGGGAGTACCAGTGATTCCCAGGCCTGGATACGGTCGCAGACCGGCGTCAACACTCGGCTTGACGTTACCGATATACTCAACTGATGAGGCAAGGGCTAAGACAGCACGTTTGAGTTGATATGTACCACAAGAAGGCTGTTCACCCTTGCGCCACCTACCGACGCGCGTCACTGCGAGACAGCGTGTTATATCATCGGCGACTCTGAACGACTGTCGTGTGTTGACTCTCTACTCCACTAAGGATTGCTAAACTTGCCGAGATCTCCCCAACTGGCAGGCAAAACTTGGAAGGAACCTTAACGGTTACATCGCTGGCATTGCATCCACCTTCCCTGAGAATTTCATCTGTCCTTGTGTGTGCTAGGAGTGCCTTGGATTTCGCTCAGCACTGAGGAGCTTCACAACCGACTGTCCTACGAACACTCGATCACCCGTAATGATGTGGCATCCACTTATTTCATTCGCACAGTATGCAATATCAACTCAGGGAACCTAGTGTGCAAATACACGGTTGCGTCACCGCCATGCTGTCTCCTCACTGCCACGCCCACTCACGGCTCATTCCATGCTGCCACACACTTATAACCGACATTCATAGCCTTGCAGTACATAGCCCATCCGCGGGCTCCTACGACATTGTGTACGGCCATTTGCCCTTCTCCTGTGGGAATTTCCATACGTCACATTGATGAAGCTGATGGCGATCGATAGACACGCGTTTGTCTTCCGGATTACGGACGACTAATGCAAACACGGGCGTCGGCTCAGAATTCTAGAATTGAGCGACAATGCCTGATGCGTGAGTGAGAACGAGGTTAGACTCAGCACGTAGAATATGAAAATGCTTTGGGTTGCTGTGGTTTCTTACTCTGGTTGCCGAACCGTGTGTACGACGTACACTACGTCACCACGAAATCAGCAAAGTGTTTTTGCGGGGCGGTTGTAGAGAAGGTAAAGGAATTGGGCGTCCCTGAGGGCGATGGATTCTGTCAGACGGAAGTGAGTAAGGACATCACTCACTTTCACTGTAGGCGCACTGCTGTGACGTTTTCCGACGCTATTGGCGAGGGAGTGACGAGTATCCACTTTTGGACGGCGTTAATTAGACAGCGGCCGTCTACTTCCGCCCGTTCCTGCTAGGAACAGAGTACATGCGTGTGGAGTTTTCCCAGAGTTTCACCGATTAGATTGATGCTCAATCGTAATTACTCGGTATGATGGGACATCAATCTAATCGGTATTACCGATCCGAGCTGGGACTTGTGGCTTGGAGGGCTTGAGATTTCTCCCTTACGAGTAATGTGTTACCTCCACACAATGCATACCGTCGTAGCCAGCATCCTGTACTTACTCTATCTAAGTGGTGTCGCCCTGGGACTCAAGATGGAAGGATCTGCCAAGCGCCACTAGTAAGTGTAAGTTATTCTATTGAGAGACCCGTCAAGTCCTCTATTCAGCAACCAGACCTCTCACCCTATGGTTCCTTTGGGAAATGCCAGCTTGCATACCGCAGACTCCTCCGAGAGATTCCTCGCTGAGGAGATGCGTGGGAAATCTTCACCGAAATGGCTCCCAGTAGACATCCTTTCCTGGCTCAGGCGGGTATGACTACGAAAAGCCGCTAATAAACACCGCCGGCGGGTACGCTTGCAAGGTTAACGATATAATCCTTCTTTATGTAAGCAGAGACTGCTCCTAGAGAAGTTGACAGCCCCAAGCAAGCGACCTCACAATTGTTAATGTGTTCTCAGAACAAAGTGGGTGCACCCATATACGGCGTATGTGCTGAGAAATGTACAACGACTGACACTTGCCCTCCGACTGGCCCTTGGTACTCAGTAGGATGTATGCCCTTCGGCCGTTGTTACATCAAGTGCAGATCGAATAAGGTGAATAGTCCATCTGCTGCTCCACTGTGGAAGCATCTTAGTTTTCTCAGGATTGCCAAATGGGAGCGTCCTGTATGTATGTCCCAGGGGTGGGGCAATACGCCTGCTTGTACTTGGCTTAGCTTTGCCCCTGCTTCGAGATAGCCTAGCGATGCCCCGCCGGGCCGACGCCGTCGGCGGTCGCTCTCTCTTTTTTTCAATTTTCAGCTCTATTTTTCTAGTTTAGTGCCAGTCGTCCGGACTACCAAAAATAACTCCGTTCACAAATAGTTAATATGCAGCTGTTGAAGGACCAGCAGCCAAGCGGGCATGCTAGCTTGTATACATGATGACGATGATGAAGTCTTCGCGAATCGTCAATGTAATTGCGATTCTTCGTCCTTGGCTCCGTCCTTCTCGAAGCTGCATTCAAACTCGTCACTTTCTCCGCTTCTCTGTTCACACTTGTGTTGGAATCAGTCAGGGCGAGTAGAACACAGCTGTAGACTAGCCTCGGAAGGCCTGTTAATTTCAACCAAGTCGATCGGGTCGAGTACGCTCCTGATAGAGTTACCTTGCAAAGCATATAGAGGCACTGCCTTGGTGGCGCGCAAGCATGCACTTCGCCCATCGTCGCTTCTCCTGATGCAGTTAGATTAGCAGCAAGGCCCGTTGTGATTGAATCGGACGGCAAACCAAACTTCTCGCTCATTTGCCGAATTCTGCTATTCCTTCGGCTCACGTTTTTTCTCCCGTGTGACTGCTGCTTCTCATTCAACACAGCGGCAACCCTTCTACGTTACAACAAAATCCTGAAATACCTCAAAGCAACCGGTTCCTTATTTCCTTTTATTTTATTGTCCGCCGAAGCGACTATGTTCTCGCTCTATTCTAGCGCGTTTGCATGTTCCGTGCTCTATGCACAGCTCTGGGCGCATTTCTTCAATGGTTCAACGCGTGCACTGTCCCATCAAACAATTCCTAAGAGTAGCTCTAAAGCTTCTGTCCCTTGGCTATTGTACTCCCTACGCCCTTCCTGCTTATCGTAGATCTCCTATCCAATCCACTCTACTCTAGTTGTTGAGTAGAATAGTGCACGCGTCACCACCCAAACGCGGACTGCGCGTTACGGCGTTGAAAACATGTTCTGAGTCACAGCCTGCGACGGGTTGCGCATAATCTCGCACTGCTGAGCCCGTCATTCACCGCTTGGCAGCTGAAGTACAAGTAGCAGCTGAGAAGAAGCATACACAGCAGCATACGGGCAGTCCTCAACATGCCGTCGCAAAGCGGCTTCGTGATGGCATGTTGAGGAGTTCGACGGATGAATAAACTTCCGGGCGAAGAGATACTGGATGAAACAGAGCTGGCTGAAATGATAATTTGCATTTTTTGGCCTTCTTTGATGGATGGAATGGCCGTGAGCGAGTTGAGAATGGATGAGTTGAGTGGAAGGATGAAATTACGCGAGGCCGGGCACAAACCTGCAGGCGCGGTTCCACAACTCTTTGAGCCCCGTCTCGAAAAGCCGCACTATACTATGTTGAAGTGCAGCTCTACTCCTGGGTCGAACTAGCCAGAGAGAATTATAAACCTATCCTCTTGAACAGCGCGCTGTCATACCCTCCCTCGTCGCCATCCTGTGCTTCGTGTGTCCGAGTACCGCCACCTTGGGCCGAGGTTCCAGAGCCCTCGAGGGCTACCCGCGAGTGGAGCCTGTGATCATCCTACTGAGGCATTCGATGCCCGTCCCCTTCAGCGAACTGTCCGGGCAGCTGGGTGTTGCACACGACCAATTCCGAGGTAGAGGTCTTCTCCGATAAGACCTCACACAGTGTTAGTTTTCGAGGTCAGCCGGTAACTACCAAAGCCTCCTGAACTGTGACGATGGTTGCAAGTGCAACACTACTTAACAGATTGTTGTCCTCGTGAGCAAAAGAGTCGATCCATGTGAGGTCTATGAGTGAACGATGTGCCTTCTCCAGGACCAAGAAGGAACTGTCGCTTAGGCTTGTCTGTAGGGACCACTGTGACACCCGTTCGCCTGCCATCATGAGGCGGTCGATCCTCCTTTCGTTACACTGAAGGCCGCCAGTGGCATCGATAGAGTGAGGGATTGCCGATTCTGATTCACGCCAACCTCAGAGGGCTCCTTTCTGTTTGTACATCTCGGTTTGTAGTCCATTCCGGAGAGTACCCGAATCAGCTACGATGACCACGGGCGTCTTTCAGGACTTTATTTCTCCACCCTTTATGAGACTACCAGTGTGGCATCGTGTTCGCTTACAGCAGAGGCGCAGCATACCTCATGTAAATGAGTCAGGTCCAGCGTGACGGCAATTGCGGATATGTCACGAAACCCGACCCTTGCCGTCTGGAATTCAATCTTCCATCTACTGTTTTATTGACATCAGCGACTTTGAAGCAAGGTCGGATCAGAGAAACGACCTTCACACATCGGCCGTCGTGCGGGAGAGTTTCGGCCACTCTATGGGTTATTCTCCTCTCCACCTTAGTTGGCCGATGAGCCTTTTATCATTTTTGCCGGTACTTATCGCTTCCTGGCAAGCAGTAACATCCCGTCATTACCCAGGGGAAAACGACCCGCCATCGACAGCGCAGCTCTACCATGACCACCTCTGGATACCCCCTCGCTTTCACGAATGGCATTCAGGCAGGGCCACACGACGATCAATTCTTCTAGCCTGGGACGCAGCAAGCCATCCATTCGACCAAGTAGGTGACAGTCCGCTATCCAAGGAGAGAGCTGGAGTCAAGGTACGCGGTTACGAGGTCCAGGTCCGGCATCCTATCCCCAGTAGCTTAGGCAAGGCTGAGGACCTGACCGATAGGCTGCGAGAGGCGTCCCTTTGGCACAGGAGACAGGTCCGGTGGGTTCGCCGTCATCCGGCAAGTCATTTGTGTAGGGTACGGATGGCCCGCAGACGGCGACTGAGATCTACCAGGATGTCCTTGAAAGGAGGGCGCACACCGGCAATTTGTCGTCTTGGGACGGTGCATCCTCCCTGAGCTCAACAGCCACGTACACTGTGGACGAACGAGTAGAATGGAGTCGATGGCAGCCCATCTTTATCGGTCCAGGACGCGTCTTCAACTGGGAAGTGCGTTGGCCACCTTTTCGCGACTAGCATGGCGATGCTCGCTCGTTAGATCACCGAAGAGGTTTGTGAAGGGTGCTCGTACGAGTTCCGCATCCGAGCAGTCGGGCTAAGGCAAGGGGACAGTCCATGGTCCATCAAGACTTTGTTGGCCCACACCATACGCCCGGGGGCAGTCGACCGAGCTCCCTTCGAGATAATGTGAAGAATCACATCTCATGTTTCGATTAGCAAGCCCCTTCAGAGGGACCGGTCGGAACAACGCCGGTTGGGGAAGCCTCAGGGTGAATGGCGAAGTTATTTTTCGGAGGAGTACTGAGCGAGGACTCCTCCTGGTCGTATTGGACCGTCATAACCTCCACCTTCTTCACATGCGAATGTAGCAGCCCGCGTCATTATGGCCGATCGCCCATCGACAGGTACGACACGTTCGCCGACGCGGACGCTTCCAGTAGGATGGCAGCGGATCTGAAGCGCTTCGGAAGTGACGTCTTTGTGATAGTCCTCAGCGTCGATGCATGGGAGTGGCATGTGACGCCCACCCTCGCTAAGGTGGCCATGAAGTAGAAGTCTGTCCGCCCCAGTCAGTATCCCAGGCGATGGAATTTTGCGGCGCTTACCACTTCGGTATGTGGTCCCACGTCTTTGCTGACCACCTCCATCAGCCATCACCAGTGGCCGACTTCGAGGAGACAGCCAGCCAGCTCAGCTTCGGACACCCCTATGCTTTCATCGGAGTACCCGGCATTGGTACGGGGATGGGATGGGAATCACTCCAGTAAGGAGGACGAGCCCCTTCTTCGCCGTGTCATCGTCTGGTGTCAGGTATAACTCCGGTCACTACTTGGCGGAAGGAGGTCGTGCTCCCCGCGCGATCATTCGCGGTCTATTCTACCTTGACTACATACCCATGCGTTACCGAATAGCGGATGTTGTCACTAACACAGCCGACTACTATTTGAAAGGCCAGCCTCCGCGTCCGGAAACCCTTCACAACCCCCTGCCAGCCGACAAACAAGTCATCCTGTTCGCTTCAACACTTTAAGATTGAAGGACTGTATTCTTCCAGGTTCAACCCGATTACTATGTAGATCGGCCAGATCCGTACACGCCCTACATCGGAAATTTGTGGAACGCTGTTGAGCTCCTCCTCACGGCCAATGAGACAGTTGATTTGCCGCAGTACAACCTCACCAACTATGGCTTTCAAATCGTCTTGGACCTCTTCCTCGGGGATCCCCTCAACTACGTCGACGCTCGCCTGTCACGCAGCGTACAAGATAGCTACTTCCAGATGACCGAGCTTGAACGAGTTTGGGGCGGCCCGAGTGATCGAATCGATGTCGTTCGAACTGCTCTGAGCGGTCAAGTGACACCTCTGTGGACGGGACATAATACCACAACTAACCGTTCTCAACTGGTGATGGGTCTGGGTGATCGAGTGTGCGGGGATCCAGTGGTTGACTATGTCATAAATTGGAGGTGAGTCCCCAGGCCTCTGGCAACAGGGGGACATCATTGAGGCTCATCCCTGATAGATACAACAGCAGCAACCAGTTGTGCCGGGGGAGCCCGTCGGACCTCGCCCCAGCCATAGCGGACCTCCTCGATGACTATCCACTCCTCCCCTGGAGTAAATCGGACATCACAGGACCTCAGCCGCGTATCTCAATCCAACTCAACCATGCTCGGCGGTGGAACGTGCTGCCCGGACTACGACACCGACCGGAGCGGCTCTCCTCTCATGGCCTTCGCGGTTGGCATTTGGCCCAGCATATGTCGATCATCGTCATGCGGGAACTTTCATAAGAGGCCGCAGCAACGCGATATTAACGGAACGTGGGCGGAGCGGCATTATTGGGACTTCATGATGTTTGAGCAGATCACAGATGATGCGATGAATGGGAGTGTACATCACCACCTCGAGAGAGGCTATATGGAATGACTTTCCTTCTCTGTCGGGTATCGTGTTCTCGACAACAAGCAAGCGAAACATTCTATGGCGGGCCATCGGTGAGTTCTCAACTTTCTGGCAGCTATTGAACGGCGTTCAATGAACGCTCCGGAATCTCCGCTATGATATGGTGCGCATGATATCCGGTAACTTTGCAGCAATAAATGCCATCGAACCGGAGCGCCACACTTATCCGGCGAACGCGAGTTCGAAGTCGTTCCCGCAGCGACAGGCGATTCGGCCAGTGCCTTGCCTACCATTCGCCACTACTGTAAAGAAAACGCAACATGAGGTGTATAGCCAGAAGATAAAGGCTCCTACTTTCGACGACACGAAGTCGTTAAACTGTTGATAGCTACGATGACGATAACTGTGTGATAATAAGAGTCTGAAAGTTTGAGCATCATTGACCTTCCTCGATGTGACGTTGCGGAACCTAGCAAGTCACTATGACCAGCTTGAGCTTAACATAGCCGATCGTCTATGGAAATGACTGAACGAGGACATCAGTAATGGCAGTTCTAGATCTCCATCGTTGATATAGTATAGTTACTAGCGGGAAGTTGTCGGCGCCATTGTGGGAGTCGGGCCGGCGGAAGTCGGCCCGGGGGAAGTAGGTCCACCACCACAAGTACAAGGTTCGTCGGAGCCTTGGCAGACGCCCCCACCAGGCCCAAACTGGTAGGCAGCCTTGCAGTAAGAAGTGGGATCACCGGTCTGCTGTTGGCAGTAAGCATCACCATCGGGGCATGGTCCAGCGGAGGGTGTGGGTGAAGGAGGAGGTGGCGGAGTGGTGGTACAGTAGCAAGGAGTATCAGTGCCTTGGCAAACACGGTTACCCTGATAGAACTTGCAGTAGGAGCCAGGCATTTCAGCGTCGCACTGAGCATCTCCTGTAGGGCAGGAGTCCTGTCCCAGAGCGACCTGGGCCATAGCAACCACGGCAAGGGGCAGAATTGCGAAGCGCATTTGTATCCTTGAAGTTAATGGGGTGGGGGCAAAAGAATTCGTTCGGTGGTGATCGGGTTCCCTCAGCGTAGCTAACGGTGTGCATGCGTGCACCGCGCCATCACCAAAAGACTCAGCGGCTGGTGGTCATCGCCTGTAGCTCCGACAGTGCAGCTCATCGCCAAACTCCGATGCCTTGCTGCTCAGAGGTGGAAGCCAGGGCCTCTGAAGTCTCTATTGTTGAGATTGTTACGGTATCGTTACGCATAAATATGCAACACATAGGGAGACAGCGGCGCGACCTTGGACCCGTCCCTACGACCAGCCGAGTGTTCAGATGCGCTCAAGGACAGGCTTGCGAGGATGAAGGGTGACGCTGTCACGATTGTGAGACGACAAGTCGGTTCTCCTCATGCCTACGAAGAGGGACTATCCTTCCCTAGACGGCCGTGCGAACCACACCAATCTCCCTCCACATGGAGGAGGCTGCACGTGTTTCTGGGACAGTTGCACGCCCCGCACGGCGTGGGTTTGGCCGAGAACGGGTTCTGGCTTGGAAGAGAACAACAACAGAGTTCAAGAGCACTCTTCAACTGGCTCAGGCTGCCTTTGCTCGGAAGAACTACCCCACCCAACAGAGCTCATGTAACTCCTCCGCGGCTTGCTCGCTAGCTGCCCCCTCGCTGCTTCGACTGCTGTCTCCTGTTTTTCGGTTATGAGTGAGCGTGCAAGTGCCGTTCACTGTTTGTTCGCGCGCGCACGCACGAATCTCGCTCGCCCAATATTCGCTGCATGAAACGGTTGCAGCCCATCGGCTGAAATGGATAGAAGAAGAAGCTTTAATTCCCATTATACTCATTCCTATGTCCATCCCAGGTGTTGTTGAGTCAGCCAGTGCGGGTGTTACTACTAACACTGTTCCCTCAACCCCCTCTTTTCCACGTCCCACGTCACTGGAACCTCCCGGATCGCCTTTAACTGGTTACTTACTTCTGCCGGTAACAGTCTCTATCGGCGGGTGTCACCAGAAGTAACGTGTTGATCCTCGCCTAGTGAATGCTGCTATAGTATCTCTTCATTAGGGCGTTTTGATGAAGCTCCCCTTGCCTCTCCGGCCTTGACAGTTCTGCATCGCTTTGCACACTTCGAGGTCACTTGCTGAAGTCTCTTTGTTTTGCAGCACACCCCCTTCGATATTGTACGAGGGTGACTAATATCAATAACACAAAACCCGTTGGTCAACAGACTAGAAGTCACAAAGCATGCAAATGTCAGAGAGAGGAACATAATAGTAATCATGCATGCCCAACCACACCCTCCTCGCTCGAGCCCACCTGCAGGGCAGCTTTTGGTGGCCCAGAGTTCATCATCTCACTGTGTTCAGGAGAAACTCAGCGATTCTGCCAGACCATTCATCGAGGAGGGTCGTATGTTCTCGCATCAGGCTCGCTGCTGCTCTCTTCACGGCAGTTCTGCGCAGACGGTGTCCATGAAAGTGAACTCGCCTCAGCTTCTTACGCTTCATCTCGCTCGTGTTTCCGACGGAGTAATTCTGCATTTTCCGCCCTCAAACGAGCCAGTGATTGCCTGCGGCAGAGAACTCCAATCAGGACAGCCTCGCCGTGCTCACTCGAGGCGCCGTAGTTCTGCTTCCTTCGACTTCATCAAAGACGCCATCCCCTCAACCGCGGAGGCACTCGTTGCGCTCATGCTCCTGAAGATGAACATGAAATACATGTCGATTACGACACTCGAAGCATCCGAAAAATAGTCTCGGATCCCCGGACGAAGGTCGAGGGTGGGCCCTCCATTAAAGTAGTCGAATTATCGAGGCCCTCCTGGGCAAAATCGAGCTGGTTGGGGCCATAATTGTTTCAAATTTTCAGACAAAATATTTCATAATCCGAGATCTGACCGCGCACCCTGCATGTTGATGATGAGGGGTTGAAGGGTCGTATCCTTGACTGCTCGGGCGAATCCTGAATAAAAAGACTTCCTCGTGAAACTACAGCGCAAAAGCACGGCAACCTACGCACATTTGAATTGCGGGTAGAGAGAGATCAGTCCTCTCCCCGTGGCCCACACCTAGCGCGTTCGCAGTAGCCGGTCGTACGGCTATGCTGGGAGGGGTTGGGCGGCCAAATGGCGATTGTCCACGTAAGAGTCTTCGACCGGAGGCCTACTGTGAGAGTCGAGGCCTGCGAGATAGCTGAGCATAGTTCTCACATGAGGACGATGAAGGTGACCCTGGGAGCTGAGGCGATGGGCTCTGACACGGAAGAAGCTGGTGAGACTCCAGGCGAGTTTGGTGGTACGCCAGCTGACGGGTAAGTCGGTCATTGATGTCCCTCAATAGAGCCACTCGGTGGGGCGCCTCCTCCGGGCACCTGCGGACGGCGAGATGAGTCAGCTCGGAACCTTCCCTCCTACACTCACCGGTCTCGAGCATCGGTCGGGGCGAAGGTTTTGAACTCCGATGGGAACTCCATGGGCGTTGACGGGAAGGTCGAACTTGCACTGGTGGAGAGTTCGGTAATATTGAAGACAACAATACAGCATCCTCCGATGACCGGAAATTTTCTACAGCTCATCAGCATGACGCGAAGAAGCCTTCAACTTATCGGAATTGAGAGCTCCGGGCGAGGTCCGCGATCACTCGAACCCAATCCTGGCGAGTCCCTGAAAGTCAGCTCGGTTGCATCCGAAGAGCTGCAGCCATTCACAGCCCACTCTTCCCCGTGAAAGTGTCGTCCTTGAACCCTGTCCTCCGCATGAACTCCTTCAATGTCATCTCGTCGTCTTCATGTCGGCTCGGAACAACCGCTTCGCCGGGTCGGGTGGAATTATCAGTAGCAGCGCAATAGGAATTGCACAGCCAGACGGCGGGGGTGTCTTCTCCCTCCGCTGCCCACTTCTGGACCAACTCGTATTCGCCGATCTCCTCTGACGGAGCGATGAGATATTCCACAGCGGAGCGAAGATCTCACCGACTAATTGTCGGCACATTGCGGAGAGGCGTCTGGACCACTGCTGACCGCCCATCTGTATCGACCCTCCGCCGCCTGACCGACCGTCGAGGGTCAGAGTCTCCGGAGGATTCACCCCCACACCAGATAGGACGTTCTCACCATTCCCCTGAGAGGCATCGCGGGATGGCCAGTCCTGTACACCCGTCGAGATGCGGTGATGACTGGTGGTCGAAGCTCACCCCTCGTCTGATGCCGTAGCCGTCGAATGACTTCTCCTTACAGACCGCGTCGAACTTGTCGATGATCTCATATTCAGGCAGCTGCCTGGCCTGAAGGAGACGCCCCAACTGATTACCGTTTAATAGAAGCGCTTTTCTCAGATGAGTCCAGATCGCCGCGCAGCTGCATGTCGTCAAGAGCCTGAGCCTTCAGGAGGACGCACCCGTATTTTATTAGCATCTTTCCGAAGCGATTCATGAATGTGATAACTGATGGCTCGACAAGCATCGCATCGGTACTGCTGGGGCAATGTAGGTGAGTACATATCCTGAGGCAGGCGGAGCGGTACCACGCGTATCGCTTATCGGTCACCTCCTGGCTGAGGTTAGGGGCTTCTAGCTTTATCTGTTGCATCACTCGACGACCATCCTCCTTGGCAGCTGCTGATACCGCAAGAAAGATCAAGGCAGCGGTACAATAGGACAACCGAGTTGATGAGACCATTGGACACCAACTCACGCTTCTTAGGTACGTCCAAAGAGACACCACGAAGTCCTCCTCAGTATTCTGAGAGCCGTGGATGACCACGCAACTCGACGAGTTGCAGAAACGTTGGTATTATTTTTCGATGTAATTGCCGCAAGCATCGACCTCCCTCGTCTCCTCCTCTTCATAATCTTCCTCGTCACTCGAAGAGTCGCTGGAAGGCATCATCCGCGCCTGCCGATGCGCCGCTTCTTCCTCCAAGTCCCGCAAGAACTTTCGCTCTGCCTCTTCGACCTCCTCAGAGTTGTTACAACCCGCGTACAACTCGAGAACGTCCCGGTTGAGTTCGAAGAACTCCTCTCCCCAACCAAAACTGGCGTTCAGGGTATCCTCGGCGAACTCCCGATAACCTGTAATGTAGGCCGCCGCACAGAGCGCCTCGGCCGTACACAACTTTCCCCTCTTGCCGAAGTTGATGGGATTTGCAGCGACCAAGGTCATCGGGAGCAATCGATAGTGATGAGGAGGGACCTTCATGCGCCTGAAGCACGCATCACGTGACCAATACCGATGGCGCTGGCGTACTTGGGTATCTCATCGAGTCTGTTCCAGGAGCAGTTGATCGCTCCAATGCCGCTCTTGGCGACAATTTCTCGGTCACCGCCCGAAAGGTAGGCCTTCCCCTCAGCCGACAGCAAGATGCCCTGATGGTTGAGAACGTTGTAGCGAAGGAGATATGGTCGGTGTACTACTTGGAAGGGAACGTGTGGTTTCAAAGCCTTGGCTGAGCCTCTTTTCACCAACCGCATTCCTGTGTCCTTTTTCGGATCATTCTGGTGGAACTCGAACATGACCAGTCGGGGGTTCTTCTCGGGAAGTCGAGGAGCTTCGGTTGTTTCGGAAGGTTGGAGAGGCATATTATACAGCAGAAGAATAACACTCGCCGGGGATTGAACCTGGGTCATTCAACTCGACACGATCCGACAACAGGAGTCAATCTCATTATTAACGACTATAAGCTGCAGTTGACTGATGGTTCTGGATTGAATAAAAAACAGCGCGACTTGGTTCACCTCACCACGCCTACCACCACCACGACAGCACAGTGATGCTCCGAGGAGGGCCTCTGGCCAGTGGTGATGGTGACGCAATGAGCAGCAACAACAGCAGCAGTTGGCTAGTAGAAAAAATGGTACTTGAATCTTTCCTCCCTACTCGACACAGTACCCTCAGGGAGCCTACGAACGGTGGAATCTGGCCGGCATTGGTACCTACGGAGAGGGGACGGTGAACGGGGCTGCCACTGTGTGCAGTCGGGAGTACATCAGGATGAAACTTCTGCATCTCCATGATGAAGTATTTTCGAAGTTGCGCTTCATCCAGCTCAGGCTCGAGTTCAAATTGAAGGAAGACCTGATGAGGGTGGTTCTGGTGCAGTTGATTGGCCGTTCGGGAATGATCTGACCTGATCCTTGGCGACGGTCTCGGTTCCCCGGATGCCTTTGAAGAAGGGATGCTCGAGACACTCGTCGACGGTGATGCGTTTACGAGGGTTGAAGACGAGCATGCGCTCTAGGATGTCCAATGCCTCGGCTGAAATAGAAATTCTATCGAAACTGTCTTCCGTGGATCGGCGATCTTACGGGAAGAACCTCTGAACTTCTCCCTAATGCCAGTCCCTTCGCGGCGCGTAAAGCATCTAATATACCTGAAAAAATGAGAATGTGCCTCTGAGCTGTATAGAACCCGGGTCACAGGGATAACAAACATGGACCATAACCACCAGGCTATTACCTCTTAGCATCTTCTTTCTCAAGTTCTTCGATATCCTCATCAGACGGTGTGCCCAATATATTGAAAATCATATTCAGCTGATCTCGGTTGCCCCGAGTGTGAAACTAATAACCATCCCGAGTACCTCCCCCCAACGCCACTGCCAACCTACTTTGTAGTCAGTAGCATGTTTATGATCAGGAGACAGAGGGAAGCAGCTGCTGCCAGGGAACAGCGGGCCTCTATCCGACGGGAACGCGACGTTCTCTTTCATCATACCTGGCCGACGAGATCCGGAACAGCACCGCCGAGTAAGTACTACCCAGCAGCTCAGCAAAGATGCAGCCGACGCTCCACACGTCGATCGCCTCACCGTAGTTTTCCTCCAGCAGAATTAACTCGGGTGCTCGGTACCATCTAAAAGTAGAATCATCCCCGACGGGAAGGGGATCCAGGCCCTACCTCGTAACGACATGGCCGGTGAGCTGCCTCTTGAGGTTTTGAGTGTGTGGGACTATCGGGACCGTAGCCGCCGTCGATGCAGCTCCACCAGTACCATCCTCGCCCTAATAACCCACTTCCATCCCAACGACCCGGGTTCGAATCCCGCATACTACATCCATCTCTCTAGGGGTGTTTGGCAGGTGCTGCAGATGCAGTTGCTTTTCCATCCCTATGGCTCTCGACAGACCGAAGTCACAGATCTTGACCGAGCAGTCCTGGTTAACAAGGCAGTTGGCAGGTTTCTGAAGCAGATCGATAGAATCCAGCGGTCGCCGACGGCGGCGGGTCGTACCAAGTCCCTGTGGAGGATTCCAGCAGAGTGGAGGTACTTGACACCGACGAGGAGGTTGTACAACAAGGGTCTTGATGTGGAGCTCAGTGAGGAAGACCGGCGTGCGGAAGAGCTTCTTGAAGTCGCTGTCGGCTATCTCGAGGACCTGATGGGTTTGGGGGTGGGAGGACGAGTAGGTGAAGGAGTGGTACGATGTAAAGCTCGTCGAAGTTCTCGAGATCATCAGGTGGGCAGATGTCCAACATTTTTATGATGTGGTCATGGTCCAACCTGAAAGATACCACCACTACTCCCCTCTGCGCTGCCCTGCTACCATGGGACTACTATAGCTCACTGAGTCGGTCAATACGCGCTTATATTCATGTAAGGGACTTGCGCGCCTCAAATAACGGAGCTTGAAGGTTGTAATACCCTCATAGAATTGCCAGTCCGCATGAGGGTACCCTCCCAAAACGACCACCGTAATGACCTCTATGACACCTAGGGCCCCGAACAGCACAACCACTACTACCTGTTGAGTATAGCAATCTCCCTGAGGATTCTCTTACAGTCGATGAGGTCCTCGAACACTCGATGAATCTTCTTGATAGCCACAATCCTCTGATTGTACTGACAGACACGATACAGTACTATCATCATCATACCACAATTCTGTTGAATCCTACTTTGTCGTAAGCCTCGCAGACATGTCCGTAGCTTCCGGTGCCAATCAGTTGTCGGATCTCGTACTGCTCAGGAATCTTCCAATCCTGATGGGCCTTGGGAATCCGAGCCTGCAAGGAAGAGGAGTGCTTGACCTTGCGCCGTAGCGCACAATGTCCTCAACTTGACCTATTTTGTATCATACCGCCTCAACCTTAAGATACGTATCTAACCGTTTCGCCCCAGTACTACCTTAGCACCCCGATTATCGTATCCAGCGCCACCAGCAGGAGCACCTCTAGGATCCCTAGACATTACAAAGGACACAAAGATCGCCTGAAGCCCAGCATCCACATGTAGACACACGACGAGGAGAAGCCTTCTGCTCCTGACCGCGACAACCGCGCACGCCATTATGATCGATTCTAATGAGCACATAAATCTCGGAGCGGCGTTGCCTGATAGTAATAGACCCATACACGTGTCGAAGTGATGTGGAATGCAGAGTCGAACGCCAATCGTAACCATGGCGTCGGTGAGCACCGAGCTTATCTGTTTGGAAGGTCAGAATCGTTTCTATGTTTGCTTACAATTTAGTTTCGTGGAAGGCGACGAGGACGGGCGTGTAGTGTCTGACTTGGGGTGCCTCGGATAAGTCTCCTACAGACCGTTTAGTCATTTACTTTCAGAGAGATCAACTCCCCAGCTCGAAGTCTCGTGTTACGAGTTGTTAATGGAGTGGTATGGGGTTCGGCGTATCTTAGGTTGAAACAGGTCGCATATCTTTCCTGTGGATAGTCAACCTCAATGGTCAAGAGTCCAAGTCGAGGTCCTGAAGACGCCCCAGGCCATCAGAAGCCTACAAGCCAACCTCTCCTAACTATCACTCCTTCGCTGGGCCGCCCGTCACGCAAGTAGGAATTCTATTGACGCTGGGAAAGTAGCATAAAATCACTCCACTCAGAATACCAAAGGCAACCGAAATATCAAGGTGCTGGCGATTCCGGAAGGCCAACCCTTGAACGCTTCGGAGAGGGTGCGGCTTTGCGGGGTGAGAGGGAATCTTTTAACTTCGTCTTGAGCATGCTCGTCGCAAAGATACGCTGCCCTGATGAGGTTTGCTTCGCGGCTGGGAGCTGGGACGTCGGACAGGAAGTGATTGTCAATTTTTCTATCAGAAACGAATGGTTGATGCCCGTCACAATCAAGTAATATGATACTTCTTTGTGAGTGGTATCTTTCACTCAGGTACACTCTGCCGAGGTCGAGGTCGGTATCTCTACCGTATCCAAAACCGATAAAGATATCCCCAGGATTGACTGAGGAGATCCCCGTCACATTTCGGTGGGAGTTGGGGGATTTACGGTATGAGAATATCTTCTCAGACCCACTACGTATGAGCCTCTGCTGGATGAGATTGTCGTTCATGTGAAAACACCCGCAGTGGCTGATGTCCCGCCGGCGTTTGTCATGTGCGTGATGTGCCAGGGTCGACCTAAGATACCTCCCCTCACCCAGATGCATCCGTGCAGAGGTCAACACCCTTTCGGTCAGCCACAGAGTCCCCAACTCAACTGTTGACTTCGGGCTGGTCCCGGCTGGGGAGACCACCACCAAAATTATACAGCTTTTCAATACTGGTGAGGCGTGCTGCTGCCATACCACTCCTTTCGCAACTCTTGCCTCAGGTTCCCGTGTAGCTCAGATTGCGTGGAAGACCTCTGAGCCGTTCTCGGTAGACCCTGACTGCTGTCCGGCGACGATCCCCATCGGAGGCGCCGCCAAGTACAGTTTGAGAATCTCGCCGGAGAGAGGGCAGACTATAGAAGGTTTGGTGGTGGCAACAGCGACAGCTGGGGTGATAAAATGCCTCTGCCGGGGATCGAACCTGGATGGGTTTCCGTTGTCAGCCGTCCATCGAGGATTACTCGAAGCTCGGTGCTGACAGTGGGAATAATTATCATATGCTTCACGAGGCTCAGGAGGTTCCTTTGAGGGTAAGCCCGGAGACCGCGTACGCCGGTGGAGTATCGTGTTTATGCTACCAACACGTGTACAATAGAATTCTTATGAATTTATGCTACCAACACGTGTACAATAGAATTCTCATGAATTTATGCTACCAACACGTGTACAATAGAATTCTTATGAATTTATGCTACCAACACGTGTACAATAGAATTCTTATGAATTTATGCTACCAACACGTGTACAATAGAATTCTCATGAATTTATGCTACCAACACGTGTACAATGTGTACTGACTCGGTCTCTGAGCCGCCTCCAAGGTACGTGGGATCGCCAAAGTACCCCATCTCCTCTTCACCCAGAGTGCATCAGCTGACCAAAAGATTATCACCACTGAGGAAGGCCATGCCCGCATTGATTTCGGTAAATACTCCCGCGTCCTGCTCAGCTAGATCGCGTCAGGCTCCTGTGCACCGGAAGTATCGCACACAGCCAGCTTCACCGTAACCAACGCTACTGCTGTGAGAACCTCATTCGTCGTCCGACCTGTCATGAAAACATCCCTGGTAGGGAGCCCTCTAGGGGTTGAACTGCTCCAGGGCGGACTCCCCTCAGGCCGCGAGCAGCCCGTTCGACGTCCGCCTTCCGGACGGCACATCAGTCGGCCCATCGAGCCCTTGTTCGATAGGCCCGCTGGAATCGGTACCCTTGATAGTCTCGTACAAGTCTTCGACCGTCCTTGAGAGGGTGTCCGCGGAATTCGAGATCTCCACGGTCGGTGTGCTGAAGAACACCCTCAAGCTTGCTGCAGCTGCCAGATGCGAACCCATCCCAGTCAAAGTTAACGCCAAGAGCCTGTCGTTTGAGGAATTGCAAGTGGGCAAGATTGCCACTAAGGTCTTCTATATCATCAACGAGAGCCCGAACGTGAGCACTCAGTATCAAGTGGTCCATGCTCGCTGCAGCGACGTCGGAGGAGTGGGGTACTCGGTGCTCGAGATTGATAACTCATGCGGTGTCATCGCCCCTAAATCCACTGCCACTATCACCGTGACCGCGCGCCCCGAAATTCCCGTGAACTACTATCGTCGACTTTGGATACTCGTCAGACATGCCTCGGAGCCCCTCTATGTTGACTGTATCGTCAACAGCTTCGATGGTGACCAGCACCCGATGAAGCTGACCTGTGCTCACGTCAAGTTGTGGCGTGCCATCACTGGCGCTGGACAAGACAGTTTTCCGCCGTCCAGCTCGGCGCATCGGCTGCCCCCAACGGCCGCCCTCGAGGATTCGGAAGGCCCCGCGGAAACTTGGGGAGAATTAACGAAGCCGCCGGGGATACTACCTGACAGTACGATCACTCTTGGGAAGTGCTCGCCAACTAGCGGGCCTCACACGAGGAGAGTTGTTGTGAGCAACCCTAGTCCGGGGAAGGTGGCAGTGTACTGGCCCAACCATCACAGCGCTTCCAAGCCTGCTTTCGACATCCGGCCAGAAGTGTTGGAAATACCCGGCTGTAGTAGTCGGGAGTTCACGCTCGAGTACCACCCTGCAGGGGAAGGCGACTACCGATACACGGTGGCGTCCATGGACTGCGTGATGGTACCCAAGGAGAACAGGTCGGTCGGGCCTCGAGACGCCGTTGGAGCCTGCCTTGTAGGAGCTATCGAATCGGCGATGCAGCTATGCTAGTCCCCCCGCACACCTCCACAGTGGTGGCGTCGGCCCACTCGTGGCCGTCTGGCTGTCGTGCACAACCAAAAGTGACAGTAAACTCGTCCACAGCAGAGAAAGCGACCGTGAGGTTCCGAAGCCTGACCCCGGGGCAGACGGACGCACAGGTCAGTCTAGCAGCTCTCGATCGATCCGCCCTAGCCCCACTGCCGCAGGTGGTAGTCCTGTACAACCACAGTGACGTTGTCGTTGGCTATCGGAGCGGAATGGGTATTAGAAAAAGAGTCGGGCGAGTCGTCCTCGGAAGCCTTCCGCTGCTTCCCTCCCATCGGGTGAGGGATGGCGACGTGCAGCTGTCAGACTGCTGCCGTTCAGAGCGATCGAGCCTCGAGGGTTTGCACTGGTGGCGGTGCTCTACCGCCCTCCAGTCGACAGCCCCACGCCGAGAGAGGCCGTTGAACACTCCGGAGCCTTCACCCTCCTATTGAACGATCTCCCCGAGGCAACGGTCGCCATCGGGGTCCAAGGGAAGTGTTGGTTGGACTGCTCTCTCAAGGTTGGATCAGACGAGAATCAGGTGATCAGTCTGGGAGAGGGCTAATTTCGTGGCGCAGTGACGGTACGGGTGGCCCCAAGGCTTTCGGGTTCTCGTCTCGTGCTTCGTCTGCATGGGAATTTCGTGGCGAAGTGACGATTTGGGAGGCTCTATTCTCTTCGGGCTCTCATCGCATGCTTTTGCGATAATTCCGCATGGGAATTTCGTGGCGCAGTGACGGTGTGCAGCCTACCTAATACCCGCTATCGTTCTCGACTCGGATGGGCGTATCTAAGGTTGATCATAGGTCATCACATTTGCGCCATGCGTCACCGGAACAGTCGCCTCAGTGAGCGCGCCCCTTGTCAACCCTACCGGTGTACCTCTCAAGTGGACGATCGACATACCAAGAGAGTACAGAAATCTTTTCTCCATCCCCGTCACAAACGGGGAGCTTTCTGCTTTCGGGAGCACCAGCGTGTTGGTGACGTACCACCCGACTACGACCCGAGCCCGTGAGACTGATATTGGATGGCTGCAAGCCACGAGCGCTCCGCTGTAAGAGACATCGGTATCTTTTTACTCTGTCTGATGCACGCTTCGACCTCACTCTCAGAGCCGGAGGTGGAAGAGAATGTACAGTCCGCGTGAAGCTGCTCGGCTTCAGTCAAGATCCTCAAGTCCGCTGTGAGCCGCCGGCCATCGACCTCGGTCCGATACCAACACTTCACCGAATCACCGCGGCCGTCCGAGTAATCATCTGTCCGCATCTTAGGTTGATGCTAGGAAGATACGCATTTTCCAGGTGCGCAATCTCTCTAACGTAGAGGTCTGCTACGTCACTCGAGTGACCCTCCTGTCACACCAGTCCCCACAGGGCGATCCACCTGTCCCCGAGGATACCGACCTTTCCGTATCTTGCAAGGTTCGACCTGAAGATACCAAAGGAAGGGTGGCACCGGGTGCCGCGCAGTCGGTGGTCTTCTCCGTCAAGACAGCAGTCAGGGGAAGTTACCGATTCCGGTACGGAGAACGTCCGGCCTCCGCAACCATGCCCCTGCCCCTCCTAGCCTTGACGTGCTGCCCATCCGTGGCCTGCCCGGATGTCCCGGAGGTCACGCAACCCTCCTCCTCGGAGTTGAGCGGAGTAGCGCCTATTGCCAGCGTCATCGTCACTGCGGAGTGTCAGTCGCCGGTGGTAAGGTTCCTTGGTCGGAACGAAAATTAGTAAGATTCTTCCGAAGGTACAAATCAGGGACCTGCGGATAGTCAGCGACAATCTTTGCGATAGCAGTGCGACCAATGCCGACGAGAGTGACGACGGTGAGCTCTTGCAACGTGGACGCATCTTTGGTTGACCATGGGCAATCACAGAATGCAACCTCAGGGCCAGCCAACTGCCGTCCCGTGTCGGCCCTGTGGCAGCACATGATGGTCGATGATATTAACGCGGCGTTGAGAGGCCCTCTGAAAGACGCCGAGAGGGACTTCGGCGAGAGGGAGCCCGGCCTGGGTGAGATCACAAAAAGGGCCCGACTGAAACCGCAAGTGTTGAATCATCGGCAGGCCCAGAAAAGAAGGTGGAGTTGTTCGACAACCTGGACGATGCATTCACTCTTAATCTCGGCTGTGCTTCTGTTGGCGCTTCAACTGTCACCATGTAGAGCATCCAAGGTTGATCCTAGTTCTTGACGGGATTGAAAGATACGCTGCCTTCACCAACACTTCGGACGTCCCTGCCAAGCTGAGGATCATCACGCCCGACGACATCAACCTCAAGGGCCCCGGCATCCCCGCTCTGGGCTCACGGCCATCTGGATGGTCAGGACATGGAGGAGGCCAGGCACCATCGCTGGGTAGGTAGTGAGAATATCTTACTCACTTGCACTCTTGCGATTCCTCAACGTCGGAAGAGCAGGTGATGGATGAGCATCTTCTCGACATCCGACCTCGCCAGAGCCTCGTCGAGCCCGGCAAGACCGTCCATATCAAATTCACTTATCGCTTCGCTTACGTCGGCATGCACGTCTTACCAGTGGTCCTGCAAGTTGAGCATGGGAAGCATCTACGACTGTATCTAACGGGAACGACCCTTCCCAGGGGTGTGCCGAGGCTCAGCGTCAGGCAGGAGAACATAGTGTAGGTTGGACGAGGTGGCTCGTTCGCTGTATCGCGGACTGGTTATGCGTACGTATGCTAGTGAGTTGCGGCTACGAAAAAGTGGCAAAAGTTTCTCCTTCGAGCGACTTTTCGTCAATTTTCCAGAAAATCTGACGCGCGCATTTTGCGCCAGACGTGCTTGTTTTTGTCTGACTCTTTCTACAGAGGAACGGCGCAACCGATTTGCCCCGTGTGAAGGTGAGCCATCCTCTTTTCCCCGTCTACAGACTTGCCCAACCAGCCTCTGCACCCTCGGCCGGACTGGTCAAATGCTCGAAACCTGTTGAAGGTTTCTGCCTGTTCTTCGCGCCTTCAGTTTCGACCCAGTACCGATCGGGAGGGGAGCGTGCGTGCATGCGATTGAGTTATCCAATATCGGAGGTCATGTCCTGGAATCTGGTCTAGCTGTTTTTCAGAGGAATCTTTAGGTTGCCCGTGCACTTGGCGGATTCGGTCGGATTCCATTGACAAGCTCGAATAAAGCCAACTACGATTTCAAAGTCCTCGACATCCGTCCATCTTCCGGATTCCTCAAGGCTAACGTGAGACCCTCGCGTCAACCTAAGATTCTCCTATGCTCCTCTTCAGTCCAGTACATTCCTACGCGTTATCTTCTACCCCTTGGAAGCCATGGACTACCGTACGCAGGTACGCCCTCTAGGGATCGCTCGAGGGCGCTCTGCGGTCGGAGAAAAACCAACCAATGCGTTCAACTTGGTCGTTGTAAAGATCACTTTGCCTCTAGTGGGCCTTATTGTGTGAAAAAATGCGTATCCCGCAATTTCTGTTCTGGACTCTCTGAAATAGGATCCAGTGTAGATGCAGCTGTGGAGGTGGGGTTTTGAAATCGTTCTTCAACCCACGGCACGGTGCTTTGGGCTCGACCCGGGCGTTACGGGGATAATAGTGGAGCATCTAGGAATCGTCATACCTACCCAGACCATCATCCCCTGATTTTTACTGATATGCCCTAGGTGCACGTAGAAGTGGTGGCGGAGAGCTCTGGACACGTCGATGAGGTCGTCCTGGAAGAGCTGGATTTTGGTATTATTCTGCCGGCATTTGACCCGCGAAAGGTAAGTCCCTTCGCTGCTTGGTCGTGCTTCTATGGAGTAGTGGTGATTGTCTCACGTGAGAGGACAATTAGACTGCAGAATAATGAAGTCTACTGAAAATACTATTTTGTCTTGCTGTTTTCTTGCCTGGGAAGAGTGTATAGCGGCTCGCTCCCACGTTAAGGATGCAGTCTTGGTGACGCTCCGTCCTCTAGGACGATCGCCTCCCTCTCTGCCGACCTTGTTGGCTTCCTCGCTGCCTACTGTCTAAAGCACGAGTTAGTGAGATCGTTATCGGAGTGTTATAATAATAATATTGCGTATTAACAAAGCCAATGCCAGTATCAAGTTGATTGGTGAGATCTATGATAATAAGCTTTCAAATCGAAATCTCTCTCGCTCGGCCCAGCTGGCGGACCGCGATGAACCAACTCTTGCGGACGGCTTCGACGAGAAAAATGATCTCATGTGACATGAGAATCAACCACTTCGAATAATTCTTGAAACTCTTGCAATCTTGCAATTCCTCAACGCTCTTTCAGACCACCCCGCGGCCCTCGTCGAGTAGTATCTTCTCGCCTCATCTGCCTCTGCAGCCCCTCAGCCCAGTCCATACCTACGGCGCGGCTCTCTCGGTGGAGCATCTTGATTTCGGCCGAGCACCAGCTGGTATGTCCGCTGGGGGAAAATTGAGGAATTGCAAGATTGCAAGATATCACTAGTGTTTATTGGAAGGTTCAATAAGACATCGCATCACTGTCCTTGTCAACTACACAGAGGATATGGTGATGCATTACAAGTAGTATATCTTATGCGCATGCGTGCAGCAGGGGGTTCTCGAGGATGGCTATGGGTAGGTGGGACCTACGCGGTCTCCTCAGTGATGATGATGGTGGTGGTAGAATTATCATCAACCCTCAGGTGAGGGTTTAGGTCGAGCGTGCGTTTCATGGAATTTAAGATACTTTTAGGAGGGTTACATTTTACCTGGAGAGGAGCAGGTTGTGGCTTTCACGCTGGTGGCTCCCTCAGTAGGGCGAGCGGAGGATTCTGAGGTCGCCATGATGGCGATTGATGCCGAGGTTCAATGCTCGGTAAGGGATGGGTTAGGGACGCATTGACATGTGTGGGGATTGAACCCGGGGTCTACGCTGTGGGACTGATTGCGCTTAACGTCTGAGGTGCGTGTAATACTCAAGCAAGACTGCCTCTTGGAGATTGCTATCCTGTCCTACCATCGACATTGGATATTCTGCTTCTTCAGCATGTGATCACTGACGGATTTTTCTGCTCTCACCGCCAATTCGGCATCTGGTCATACCAAAATTTCCCCAACTCCACCAGCGGAAAATCGTCCTCATCGTAGCCTCAATGCAGATAGTCTCCTGGGTACCTCTGGAGGACTTCAAGCAGGGCTATTCTAGTCAGAGTGATGACCCCTCACCGATAGCGGAGTAAGGTAGGAGGCTTTGTGCTCCTTACGATCGTGGGTGGTCAGACAGGAGGAGGTCCTCGCGGAGCATAGGGATCACCGTCATCTGCCGGCCTATTCTACCAGAGATCCCTTCAAACCGAAGCATGTTTCCGTCGTTAATCGTCTCACGGTCTCGAGGTCGGTATCCCTCGGGAAAGGTCGCAGGTTCGATCCCTGGTCCGGACATCTCAGGTACAGGAACCTCGCATCGACTGTGGGAGGGCAGAAGTATTTGAATGACAATCTCGGCAGATCGGTGATGCTGTCGATTGATCTGCCCTCAGAGGCTCAAGTCGATGATCTCCACCAAAACCTGGTAGGATGTCCAGAAATGCAAAACATGAATCGTTTCGCTCCGCTGTAGGTCCGGTCGATGTTGCTGAAGTCCCATGCGAGAGATCAGGAGTCTATTGCAAGGAACGCTATTCGGAGAGATGATCCTGGCGTGAGGTCAGAAACAGGGGTCGATGGCACGTGTCGGAGGGACGATTCCTTCGTCACCCAGAGTTATTTACCGCTAGAATATCATCTAGATCTTCGTTGCTCTGTCAGAGCCCGATTAGTTCAGCTGGATAGAATGTCTGCCTACGGAGCAGATGGTCGTAGGTTCGAATCCTGCATCGGGTACTTTTCACCCACCCTATGTATCCACGAGTCCCCCATCCAATGATTCCGCGCTTCTCTCCTATTTTCTCGCACCGGTAGTGATCGACCATACAACTTGTCCGGCCTCTATCAATACACGTATGCGATATTTGAATGGTACCCTTTTCCTGGGATCATTTTTCCCAGTAATTTTCGGTCACTAGTTCGCACACTCCTCGGACTCATGTCTACTTCCTAGCTGAGTATACATTCCCAATTCAAAACTCGCAAGCCGAGCTTCGCTCCAACTCTTCCTCGCAGGGATGGCGGTGTGATGAGCAGCCTGACGACCTTGGCGGAGGAGGACGGCGAAGAGGGACCGCTGACCTACGGCATGAATGAGAAGCCGAGTCGATGCCCGCTGCACCTGAGGATCACCATAAGACCGGCGACCAGTGATAAGTATGGTTGTGTCCAACCGCGCACGCCTCGATGATCGATATCAGAATCAGGTCGGATGGACAGTCTGTGACAGCCAGGAATGCCAATGATAACTCTCTTGGTGCGGCATCGGGTGCTGACTCAGAAGCGGTGAGTTCCAGTGTATCTTCACTGAGTGTTTCGGAGCCAATTAAAGAGACTTTTGAATAGCCGTTACAAGGCTTCCTCCTCCCGCTTCACTGAGCGCAGTTGGTTTGTTCCGTGGTCTGGTCGAGCGAGGGCCCACAGCGGTATCTTGCTCTCTTGCAGTTTTCTCAATTATTAACCGTAGGTTATTCAACGTCTTGTGCAAGATGTATTGGACGAGAGCAGCCTCACTGAGCTCATCAGGGCAGGGATTGGCAGTCAAACGGTCGCACCCTTGATCGAGGTAACTGTGTTGATGGCGGAAGGGGGGGGCACCATCGGCATCAGGGATCGCTTTCACCGAGGCCGACTGCTCCGAAGGTTGCAGAAGACGCTCTGTGGAACGTCGTTCCGTGGGAGATGACGGAGGATGGCGTGGTGGGCCGTCGAAAGCCCTGAAATTGATGAGAGTTCCCCGCTTCTAGTTGTTTAGAGATGACTCGTCCGATAGGAAAGATGAGCAGAGGGAAGTCGGTCGTTTTTCTCGGTGACGGGCGGATCTATTATCTCTTCAGGCTGATGCTGCGGATGATGAGATGAGGAGTCTCCTTCGGGATGCATTGATTGGAGATTCAAAGTATCCTGGTTGTGACAGTGAGCTGCTCCTGCTGAGAAAGAGTAGGCAACGGGGAGTAGTTGTAGTGATAGTAGTGATAACAGTAATGGTAGTATGGCCGGGAGTCGGCGGAGTCGGGGATGGTATCAGTGAGTGGTATTACATGAGATTGACCATATAGGTTGGGCTGGTTCTGATGCATGGGGAAGCGTCAAGCCGCCTGGCCGCTCTCTAGAGGAGGCCATGGACGCGCAAGAGAAGGTGAAGATCAGCACTAGATGTGGTGAGCTGAGCTAGTTGTGATCAGCTGCTAACAGAGGGCACTGGCGAGGTCTGCAACTTAGAGGACTTGTCGAAGGTAGAATCGTACTAACTAACCCGGATTCATGGTTTGAATTCTTCTCCCTAGTTCTCGAACGAGACGCTGAAGGGGGCGGTATTGTCCATTATTGAGGAGCAGCTGCGCTGCGATCGATCGCCAGCTGAGACCACGTCATAGACTCGCCATGGCGCAGCTTCGTGTGTATCCTAAATCGACTTGTGTTGTGTCGGTTATTAGAAAGGTCGGCGGTGTGGAACTGAGGGAGTATGGAACCCATGACCTCTGGCAGTGCAATCGTGGAGATCTACCACTGCACCAAAGTGACGACTACATTGATGGTTTGATGATTCTGCTCATCAGGGGTTTGAGAACGGCCACGTGAAGAACCTTAGTGAGCACTGTTCGTTGTTCTCGGGATCTTTGAAGGAGTGAACAGCTTCGACAGAACATCCTCTCGTTCGTCAGCCCTCCACTATGATGAAACGCGACAGCTTTGCAGGGCTCACCTCGTCGTATGCACAACGTCGAGTGACCACGCCGTGAGTGTTCGGGCACAAAGAACGCTTGAAATGCTCCGAGTATCCTGGCTCGACTTGCGTTCGTAGGAAGTGCTGGGACATGTGCGGACCGCCGCCTTGGGAAAGTGGTTAGCGTTAACACTGATGGACTCTGTTGGGGAGTTCCGATTCGTTCCTCAGCGGAGGCTGACGCGCCTAGTGACTTTTCGAACGTTTCCTCTTCCCATGATGAGGATGGCGGGCATGAAGACATTCACGATAGACGGTCAAAATATTGACCCCGGCCCGATTCGAACGGACAACCTTCTGATCTGGAGTCAGATGCGCTACCGTTGCGCCACAGGGCCTTGATACCTACTTGTTGTTACTCGTGGAGACATTTGTTTGCGGTTCCGTTCTTCTCACCTTCCAATTAAAACGAGACATGGATGCAATCTCACACCATGAAAAGCGAGATCATGTAGTGAAGTAGAGGAACACTGAGTGATGTGACCGACTTGGACTTCCGCGGGGCAGACGTCGTCCTAGGTTCACCATTGAGAGGTAAACTAGTTCTGAGGAAAACGAACTCAAGGCACCGATGGGCTGGCCAGACAACGAAGGCTCTCTAGTGAATAGAGTCTAGCCTACACTCACCCTGAAGAGTTGAACGAATCGACTGCGAGGAGGCCGCCGTTGCACTGAGCGCAATGATACCTGTACGACGGCACTCGAGGACTAGCTGCTCTCCCACCTCCTCACATATCGTCTGACGTGGTTCTCAATGATCCGAGCTGCTTGTAAGTGTTGTCCATGCCCGCGAACTGCTCTCGATGGACGTTGTCCAGTATCCTAGCGAAATACAGAGCTCCTCATTTGGCCCTCTCTGACGCGTCTGCTACGTGTCAAGCTCAGCGCAGGAAGTTCCCGCAGATAGACTGTCCTCAGCAAAGACCTCTTCGCTAGCCGGCCACACGTGCATCGAATCGTTCATCCGCAGAATAGGGCAGAATCTAACCACAGCCCTCAAGCAGCGTCGATCCGAAGCTCTCACGTCCAGTGCTGTTCCATAACAAACGCGCATATGTGAGTTTCGGTGACCTTCGTGAGTTGCTTGCCGAGAGCTCGGATCCACCCATCGCCCGGTCGAAGCAAACCGTATCTGTCACGCGCATGGCACCGGCACTGTGGAAGAGGTTGAGCGTACACTGGGTCAGGGGTGGCGATTCCTTCTGAAGCTTCGTTCAAGTCGAACCTTTCCGCTCTCCGCAAAACGCCAAAGTCCATCGTGTCCTGTTGAGTGAGAGTGTACGACGAGGTCTTGAAGGCAATGATCGTTACGAATATGCCCGTGTTTCGTGGGAGGAGCTCGGGAGGAGCTATCGGAAGGCACAGGTCGACGGGCCCAGCAAGTGGACGAGAGATGTTCAGGGTCACGCAATCGCCGATAACCTGTCCCACCGCTCTGCCCTGAAGACGGACAAAAGCGGATGAGAGGAAGGGTCAGTTCAGAGACCAATGCCATCGCCGGATTAGTAGACTCGATGCCGATTAGCTTTGTGTTGCGTTATTCAGCTAGCTTCCCTTAGGAAACCCGAGACTCCGCCCACCTGTGAGTTGGATACGCTACTCCAGCAGGAGGTCGAGTCTGCCAAAGGGACGGGTACCCCGACCTGCTTCGGGCTGGCAACGCCACCGACCCGAGAGGGACCTCACCAGTCCATCGGCGTCAGCGGTGAAGCTCTCGTTAAACTGGTATGTGAGGTAGAGCCTCGGGTCCTCCGATTCCATCCCGGCGTACATCTGGCTCAGGGCTTCCTCCTCCTGATAGCGAGAGCATAGTGGCTCGCCGACGGCGGTGTCGCTTACGGCCTGCTGCTGAGGTGAGGGAGTTGTGGTATCAAACAGCTCAGGATTGGCCATTCTGATCATGTACTGGACGAATGCCTCCGGGTAGGACTCGTAGCCGACCTGCATCGACGCCAACTACAGGAAACCGCGGCACTCGGCGTCGACCACTTTATTGAAGCCCGGTAGTCGTGTGGGCTGCGGAGACGTTGGCGTGGCCGTCGGGGAGATCCTCGACAGCTTAGCCATCGCAAATCTACGGAGCCGAGGATGCCCCGCAGAGCTTGCAGCAGCGGAAGGCTCACGCGTATCTTCCCGGAAGAGCCAGCGGGTTGGCAGCCAGAGCGATCGCCTCCTCCATAGGGACGACTTCTACCTGGAGCTTGTTCGTTCCGAGGGACCTGCTCTCACAGCAACAACCAATCTGGTCGGATTCCGCGGCCGACCTTTTGGAACCTTGTAAACCTTCAAGAAGTTCTTCAGCTTCTGCTGATACAACAGAAGAGCTGAGAGGAGGGTCAACCTAGCGTACTGAGGAGTCCAGCCGACGGTGTTCTGTGTTGAAAACGACAGTTCAGAATAGACGTGAGCGAGTAAGGAAGGCCGTCGCGCGACGCTTGACGGGAGTCACCCGAGCGAGGGCTTCCCGCCACACTGAGTTGCCGCCCAAGCCTCACCTATACCAGGTAACGACGACCCCATCGCCGGTGGCGAGCCTATCAGCGTAGCCGTGTTGCATGATTCGCTCAGCAGAGAGCCAAGTCGTATGCAGCCCTCCAAGGGGAAATGAACTCCCCAACGTGTGCAGGCTCGGATGGACGGGGTCGTAGGAGGCTCCAAGACGCTCTTTGAATCTGCCATTCTCAGAGTGGCAGACGGGGTAACTGCCGAACGAGTCACCGAGCCTGCTGATCTCGAAGGTGTGGCTCCAACAGGAAAGCTTGAGGGCTGCAAAATTTAGCCACCATCATCACGGCCTTAACGGTAGGGTGAAGGCGACAGCGGAGGTACTCCACCCAAGCGTCGGATGTCAGTCGGGCGAAGGCGCTATATAGTATACGACGAAGCGCCTGAATGGTCGGGGGCTCGTTACCGGATCCCGGGGGGGAATCCTCACACTCTTGTCAATCTCACGGTTGTCCACCCATCGGTTGATGGGTGCGAACTCCTTCGCTCGGAAGGCTAGGCCGGTCTCTCTGATCGCATCATCTGTGCATCCGACGCCACTGGCGATGAACTAAGCTCACCTCAACTCACCAGAGGTTACCCACTCGCCCTTGTCTATCCACGACCATACGGGACGCCACTCCCCTCCTGCTTCATGGCACCTCTCTCGTTCAGATTCGAGAGCCGTCGCATTGGAGGCGTCCTGAAACCGGCTACCATCGCGGTCATTTGCCGGCGTTCAGCCCTCACAACAATGGGTCCGGTGAAGAGGTCGCAGCTCGAAGCATCGCCTCGTCTGGAGGCGGCGCAACACCCTTGGAGAGCTTCGCAGGCCTGGAAGGAACCGTGGATGCCAACTACCAGACGGGACCAAGGAGGCGTCCGACGAGGAGGCTCGAATGTTTTGCATGAGGGTCGCTAGGATATGAGCCAGATCTTCACCACGCTACCAGAGCCCGATTAGTTCAGCTGGATAGAATGTCTGCCTACGGAGCAGATGGTCGTAGGTTCGAATCCTGCATCGGGTATTTTCCATCCCCCTCACCTGTCGTGTCCACGAGTTCCCCACCCAGTAGGTGGATATCCCGAGCTCCTCTCCTATCTCCTCGCACCGCTGATGATCGACCCTTCGGGCTTCTTTCAACGTGTAACTGATAAGATGCCCGAAGAAGTCTGCTCGGTGAACCTACCTACTTGAACATAACAGGATCGTAGTTCCCTCTGTCCAACTTCGAGTGAATTCTGCCTGCTTCAGCATCCTGTGTGAGGAAGTCTGCTGAGGCCTCTGCCATGTCCACCACCTGTCAGGCTTTTAATGGGCCGCCCACCTGGCTGGCCTACCATCATCCCCCAAGGAGACTCCTGTATCGGCACGAAGCAGACGTCGAGGCCTCTATGGCACCCCTGTCGTAAAAGGTCGAAGTTCATCGTCGGTAAAATGCATCTGCCACCGTGGAATGCACGACGCGAAGGGAAGATACTCCCGACCTTCCTGCCGATCCGCCTTCCCTCAACTGCAGGCTTCGGGAACTGGAGCACCTCCCGGAGAGTCGACACGACACAGGATCCTGACACTGCCTGACAGGGCGGGGTAGAGGAAGTTTGACAAGTTGAGAAGAACCGACCTGTGGGCCGATCGACACTTGATAAGCTTCGCTATCTCATCATGATCGCAGGTGGTGAAGGGCTCGTAGTCCGAGCATCTTCGGATAGTCTGCAGGGGGCCGACGCAGAACCTGCAAAGGCGCCAAGACTCTCATGCCATGTCGCCCCGGAACGCCCGCCAACGCTTGACGGGCAGTGAGCACTCACACTAACGGTCGATGAGGAAGAGCGCAAACGCCCTGTCCTGGTGGTGTCTGCTCGGCTCGGCCAGAGGAGATATTGAAGAGGAGCCCTTCCACCCATACTCCACCTTGCTCACTGCGACAGTCCGCTTCGGTACCGAGGCTGGGAGCGGTGATGATAATAGCGTTTTAGGAGAGCACCTTTCAGATCTTACTTTGAAGTCAAGACAGACGCCATTTGGTTCGGTTGGCAGATTGTCACTTTTACAGTAGGAACACTCGGCACCGACACACCCCGACTTCTCAGCGCAAAGATTCTTATCTCGGATCTGGACGACAGCATAGGGAGCCCGATGGAGCTGGCATTGGGCTCACCCCGTGATCGACGTTGCAGACAGGAAAGGAGCAACTCCGACTGGCTGTACGAATCCCCTGGGACCAATGCCTGTTAGGCAGGGACTTGTCAAATCTGACAACCGGTCGTCGATCCCCTTTGACGGAGCGGGTGGAGCGGACGTCATGGACTCGGTGGATCGGCAGTTGAGGTTTTGATAGCGGCTTTTCCAGGCCTCGTATTGAGCCAAGAGCAGAGGGTCTGGCGGTGACGGCGGTGTGACGTTGAACTCCGCAAACTCCTGCTCCGCCGCAAGGAACTCGCTCGGCCAACCGCGGGTCGAGATTCCTGGGCAGGAAAGGGGCCCAATGACGTTGCACAGAGTATCGAGAAAATCTTCGAGCTCACAGTATGCCTTACCCGGTGCAACGAAAAGATCCGCGTAGATCTGGCCTTGCTCAACATCAAGGTAGGGACTAGAAGTCCTTGTAGGCCCGCCGAATACTCGAAGGGGGTCCGGGCAGTCGATAATAGCATCCCCCTTTGCCATAGTTAATTGAAGGGTCCCAATCGATGAAGGTCCCTATAGGGGAGGGAAGGCACCCAAACAGCAGAAGTAGAACTCACCGCCGAGGGAATGGCCACCGGAGAGCCCCAGTAAAATCTTGCCGAAGTATGTGATCTCGGTGAAAGGGAAGTGTCCTAGACCGCCATATCTGTTGCAACCTACAACGTAAGATCCTTGCAACGCGGCTCTGTGGCTATCGCCAACCTTCGCCCTCGTCCTGGGGAGGCGACGCCCTCGAGGACTTCTCGCTCACAAAGCTCGTAGGCGACCACCGGATCCACCGCTAAAGGCAGGACGAGCAATCACCGGAGACAAGGTGTCAAACGACGACGTTGCGACAAGATGTGGTTGAGTTACTCAACTTGAGTACCGTTCTCTTTTGCGGAAATGAGGATCTTTATCCTCGTAGGTAGTACTCATGAGATACTGTAATGGGTCGTAGATACCACCGGTTGGCGATTGGGTTACTCACACCCTATCGCCGCCACACGAGCGACCCTCTTCCCGGTCTAATCGTGTGCGGTAGTAGATTAAAAATCTTCGAATGAGCGCAGGGTGTTTCAAAACTCCATGAACAAGTTCGAATGCTTGCAAGTCTCTCGAGATTTGTTTACGGCATGATTGCGTGTTGAGGAATTTTACGCATTTGCGCCGCTCCCGAAGTTTTGAAGCACCTTTACGCTAGTCTAGAGGGCTAGTAATTACCAGCGCAATAACGCGCGTTCTTGCGGTGGAGTGCGAAGGTTCCGTATCATAATTATCAGATGTTTTTGTTAACACTAGGACTAACCAGGGGGTCATCTCTAAAGGTCGCGGGCGCATCACTCGGAGAGGCTCATCTACAGCTTCCGAGGCTCGCTCACCTGTCTGCACCGAGTCCCCATCAGAACCGAAGTTATGTATACAGGTATTGCGCTGATGAAGGCATTTGATCCTCTCACTGAGAGAGAGGCCTCATGGTCTGGGTGGACGTGGCTGCCCTTACACGTTCTTGAAGCTGATATCGCTTGAGGCCGTCCATGGCGCCCGGGTATCATACGAAGTGTCGGGATCTGAAGAGTAACGAAGGGAAGCGTTCTAGAGGACATAATAACCCTACGATTTAGCAGTGCTCGACAGGTCAGGGTAGACTGAACAACGCTTGGTTGGTAGTCCTCTGGGTTGTAGCTCACCGCCGCAGAAGAGGGCTCTCCGTTGGCCCTGAATATCGACCAAAGGTACCGTTACTTGTGCTACTGTCGCTGAGTTACAGTAGTGGCTGTCCGCCTTCGGCGTTGTGGAGGCAGTCAGGCAGGCACAGGTCCATACAGCAGACCTCACACTCGCTGCAGGAGGCCAGCGACCTGGAATGACCATAAAGCAGTCTTCTCTAGGGAGCGGCATTTTTCTCTGGCAAATTCTGGCAAACGGGGAAGAAACCTGGATGACCGGGGGGGGGTGATATCCCCTCTTGCGCAGATCTATCAGTAACAATTTCAAACACGGATGTTTCGCCCTAGCTCGCGATAGTCGACCACTACACCTATACGCTCTCGAAGTTTCAGCTCGAAACTCGTCTTAGGTGACGAGCAAACAAAGATTATTCGAATTTGCCCAAGAAACACGCGCACTCCTTACAGTTCTTCCTGCCCGTGCGACCGTCAGTGAGTCGTAGCTCACAACAAGCAGGCTTTCAACTCACCTTCCCAATATGGTAGTTGCCGAGCTGCAAGCGAAGGATAGGGTATGACTGACGTTGGCCGTGCACGAAGAGCAATTGCAGTTACATCTATGGTTACACGAGGCATTCAAAGTCGACTGTCTAATGTCACCTGAAAAGGCCCTTCATCAAGGTCGGATATTCGATGCCTCACTTGGAGAGGGTCCAATAGGGTCGGTTAGACTTGGCTGACCAGCAGGATACTGCTCCACAATGGCCGCCTCCTCAGCCTGGTGCAGGAAAGCATCGCTGGTCAACAGCGACCAACACCTTCCACCTCTCGGCGTTCTTCCTCCCACAGGGTGAAGGCTTCCCACACCTTCTCGTCAGCGGCTTCCTTTATCTTCCAACTTCGCCTTAGTTCGACCTTTCACGAAAGTCCTCACAGAACCTGGCCATACTCCGACGTCAGAGGCGCCAGCTGCCGTGGCTCTCACAGTAGGCCGGCTGTGGGGATGGGGAGATCTCATCATCTCGTCAATCTCGAAGGCTGAGCCGCTGGTTGGGACCTCGACACCATCATCCACTCGGTAGTGCACGGAAGCGTCACCCTCTACGCTGTCAAGACCTGAAGTTGTGCGTCTCACGCACTGAGAGCATCTGCGCGTATCATAGAAAGGCAAACTTGGGGTCGATTCAAATCTTGATTGCTAATGGAGGTATTCGTGTTCCGAAGTTGCATTTGATATTTGGTCTGAGTCAGACCGCCCGACAAAGTCACCCGACACGCACCCAAAGTTTCGTCAAAAAATGTATTCTCACGAAGGGTTGAGCGTATCCCTCTCTTTCCATTCTCAAGGGCACCAACAGATGCGCTCTCTATCTTGCAACCAGCGGCGTTTCGAGATGTACTCGTGGCACTTCACAGACCCCATCACGAGGACCTCACTATCCAAACTGCGGAGAAGGCCATTCTACTCTATTGCGGCTTCCTTCACTGAACCAACCGAAACGCTTCTTGGTTTCGTCCCTTACAGTCCTGCTCCGTCTCCAGTTGGGCCCCATCGGTCGATAACACTCTCTAGTGGCTACTGGCTGAGGGCCACTCGTCTCTCGACAGGAGTCCATGCACAGCATTGCGGAGTCTCTGCCGGTCACAGTGCCTGACAGACGATCTAAGGACCGGCCGACCCCGACATGACCGTCGAATGGTAGACTGATAGACAAGCTCTGACGGCACCCCAGCGAGGTAGTGCATGAAAGCCACTCATCAACGGCTGTGACGGCGAGAAATTCTCGACAGAAAATTTTCGGATGGATGAATATCGGCAGAGACAGTATAGAGTTAAGGTGAGAATAACAGAGGGAATGGCCCTCTCACACTGTGAGACTTACAGTGCTGATCAATGTAGCTGGTAGCCATGAATGCAGAGAGGGATCTAAGGTCGAAGCTTGAACACAGCGGGTGAGGTCGGCTAGTTACCCAGAGTTGCTCAGGGTCTCGGCCATGTTACAAGTGTTGGTGATGCAATCGGTAAGCCATTGAGTATGCATCCTCCGGCGACCCTCGCACAACTGGGCCGCCTCAGAAGTGGTCGCCGAGTTGAGGCACTTCCTGAGAATTTGTCACGGACAGTAGCCTTCGTCATCTGTTTACTCCTCTGTGGTCTCCACCAGCTTGTTGAAGGCTTCCCAGCAGTGACCGTCCGATATCTCACTCACAGGCGTACACACACTCGGCGAGTTCTGCTGGTATCTTAGGTTGATGCATGACTCAGACAAAAAACTCGTCACGTACGACCATTGCTCGTCCGTGGGTCTGCAGGAGCTGCTATCAGTTTCGTAATTATCTTCACAGACCTCTCTAGTGGCAATCTATCAAGAAGACGCGTGCTTCCAGCGGTGAGATCTTCTATCACGCGCACATTGACGTTCCAGTTGCAGGCTTGCGGTGAGCGTAAGATGCACTCCTCGGCAGTATCATTGCCCGAAGCAAGCTGGATATCTTGACCTGACAGCTTTGTGATAAGCGATTATAATGTGTCGTCTTTCTTCGAGGTCAGGCTGGCGAATGTTGTCGACCAATAGGGTCCTCCGCCGTAATAGATCGATAATGATAAGCGTTATGAAGAAATCGATTCGTGACGAGGGTGGTGCCCGACGATTTCCACAGCTAATTATGCGTGCATTACTGAAGGTTTGATACCTAGCTCTTCACGGTGCTTTCAAGAAAAGTTCAGGTGTTCTTGCGGTCTTCGCTGGTTGCCCGGCCCCTTGCCTCTCGACGCTCAGTCGGAAGGGTGGACCCTCCATGATACAGATTGAATGAGCTACAGGTCACGAGGACAAGATAGGAAGGGGTACTAGATGGACTTTTCTCCTAGGCCTCCCTCTCGAGAAATTAGCTGTGACCCGTGCGTGCGTGCAGCAGAAGCGAACGGCGCATAATGAGTAACATTGGCGTGGAAGTGTCTTCGAGATCGGGGGAACAACCCCGAGATGCTCTCTACAGGGTATTATAGCGCTCGACACAGGTAGGGGTGTACATCTTCATGATCGAAATGGGCATAGCCGTCAACTCACTCTCCAAAGGGACTTTCGGCCCGACGCACTTCCCCTCGACTCCAGCTGAAGACACTCACTCGACTCTTCAGCCACTTCTGAATAACAGAGCTTCGATAGACGACGGCCTCGACAGTCACACCTTCTATTGTAGTGTTGATCGGCATGCCGAGCTCGGAAGCTACATGCCTGGTGATTAGCGGGCCCCAGTCCCTCTGCAAGCATGTTAGAAGAGCAACCAGGGCTTCCTCTCCTGAGGCCAATCACTGGTCGAAGTGTATCGAGTCAGCGCTACCGGATAGAATTTTGCAGTAGCCGCTGCCGACCCTCCGCGATTCGGGATCCCTGAATGGTCCCCCCTCGTGAACCTGAACTGGCTTCCTCCCCACTAGCCAACACAGTTGTGAGAAGGCGAATCGAATTCTAGCTTCGAAAACCCTGGTTCTGTCCTTCAAAGGAAAGCGTTAGGCATCCTAGTTGCTCTCCTCATACTCTGTGCCACCTCAACTCGCCATGGTGAATTCCCCAACAGACCAAGGGCAGATTCCTAGAATTAACGACTCTGTTATACCCCCAGCTGTGACGTGAGTGACGAGGCAGCTCGCCCTCTGAGGAGGCCCCACATCTCGCCAAGCTGTCCTGTATCGATCCTCTCGACGCGTGCTCAGGAGGCAACGGCCACTAGCGCTACAGTCAGAATCCCTACTGCACGGCGGGCCAACTCGCATGTGGACTCTACGGTTGTATCTGTAGAATACTGTACTAGGGAACGACGGCCAGGATAGGTGTGAGTAGTGGAATTAATGACGACCATACTGCCGCAAAGTTCACAATCATTCATTTCTTGCTCGTCTCAGCTATCGTCGAGCCAGCAAACTCTGTTTTTATCAATCGTTATCATCCTGATAGAAGTTTTTCGTCTTTTTCCGCTACCGTATCTCGCCACTGGGCTTCTGAGAATCTTCGTGTACGTAGACCGTTAGGGGGTCTGACTCATCTAGCTTCCGTAACAGCCCCGCCAGAAGAAGGACCGCATTCCGAAGCAAAACTTTGTTGACTGTACAATTATTGAAACCCGTCTACGTGAGAGTTTCCCTACGCTCCATAGACAACTTCCATGCAACTCTCGATCGAGTTGGGCACTCTAGAATCGGCTAGGAGGCTTCGATGAACCTTCATGGAAGGGACAGGTCTCCAGTGTGGTTACACAAAAGCCTACCGTCGCGTCACAATCATCACCCACTCCCGAGAACAGCTGTCGATGGACCACTGCGCTGCCGCCCTGCAGCACTCTCCGAACGTAGCTGGCAGAGCCCGAATCGTCCTTCAGGCAGCTAGATGCGGCCAGGGTGATGTTGACCTGCCAGTAATCAAGCCCCATCGAAGATATCTCATTCGCTTGCCTTCCAGGGCTTAGCTGCCGTTGCCGGACCCCGGTGAGGGATGCAAGGCTCCTCACTAAGGACGGCGGCGTTGCAGCACGGATCAGCATAGTAACTGGGGAGGTGTTACTCCGGTCGTCTTGTGCGTGCATAGCTAATACTCAATCCCTCTAAACTATGAGACAGAGTTTGATACATCTCTCGTCCTCCTCCGACTATGGGCGACAAGGGAGAAGCAGGAAAGGGCTATGCTGCTCCGCCCTTCTCAACCCACTGACCTCGAGGGGTCTGTGAAGGGGTCCTTCCGACAAAAGCGTATCTTTGGGTTGACTTCGACCAATTTGGGGATGATGAGATCCTCGGCAAGCTGCCAACATTTTCCGAAGACGTCGGTAGCGGTGTATGACAAAGCACGGCTGGCCAGGTTGCGCATTCGACGGCTGTTCCAGAGCCTGTGCCTGAGAGGTTGCAGCCCTCGGAAGGCTCTAGCGACACTGGAGCTACATCGTGCACACGGGCCTCCCACTGGAGGAGTGTGACGCACTTCTGGCCTTGTACGAGGACAAATGCTTGAGGAAGCCTGAGAGGAGGAGGCAATCAACCTTTTGCAGGAGCCCGAACAGTTGGGTGGCACCCAATGGGTGGACGAGGGAGGGGGAGGGAATCATCGAGTTCAGACCTACCCACACTACACTGGCGCAAATTCTGTGGCGTTCATACTTTCATTGTTGATTGAATTCCGTCGCGGATGATCACGCTAACTCACTCAGAGCTTACCAACTTTTAGACTTCTCGCTTCGGGGCTGACCTCATCGGCTGTGCTGTGAGGCTCTGGCCGAGGATACTGCGTACTGTGATCAATGCAACTCTGTTCGAGTCGACCGGCGTCTCGCATTCTCATCTCAATCTGGAGAGAGAAGTTCCAAGGCCTCTGGCGTCGATCGCTTGGGAACATCGGTCGCCTTCTATAACCGTGATAAAACCCTCACGATATTCCATGAGATAAACAACCAAGTTTGACTGCAATCTAGGATGCGCTGCTACTGTGAAGTAGCATCCCTTTCCCTTTTAGCGAGCTTTGTGGCTGAGCTCATTGGGCGGGAGGCAATAAGGTGTGTCGAACCTCATACTCCTTTTCCTTGTGAGCTCCTACTTGGGTGCCCCCCTAGTGCAACAGAGAGCCATGGCCAACTCACCGCATCGATTTGGTCTATCACTCGACCCACAGCATCGATGTCGCAGCTGCCAGACTGACTAGGCGTATCTAATGTCGACCATAGGCTGCGACGGAGCACGTTCGCTCCACGGTCCATCGAGTTCCTTTAGGACGATTTTTTCCAGTGAAATCTCTCCCTGGCGGCCAGTGATGAGCCCATCGGGGAAGGCGATCGAACAGTGTCTGAGTCGGGCGAAAGTCTCATCCTGTGACCCTCCGCCAGCGACCAAGAATACCAACCCGGTCAGCTCTTCGGTGGCCATAAAACCGGGGGTGACGATGCTTCTATGGTGTATGATCCCTGATACCGGGCGAAGCGATTTTGGCCACCCCGCACGACTAGAAGGCTTACTCGTCGGTATCAGCATGGCCAGAAGGCCCCGATGTTGGACCATCGCCATTTGAGTGAGCATCGAGTCAACGCTGCCATCAACTCCAAAAGCGGTGTATGGACGAAGGGTCCACCAGAGAGTATCCGTGGGTATCTTTAGAACTCATGACAACCTAGGGGGACCCTGCTTCAACTTCTCACCGGAGGCGCTAGCAAGCCGAACCGCCGTATCAAGGCCTGCGCAGTGGCAACATTCTTTGCTGTAGTGTTCGGACACCTCAGATCGATGGGGAGGCTCACTACGTTCCTGCAAGAGAATCTTGAAGTGATCCGAGCTTCATCGCCACAGCTCAGGGTCGACCTTGGATATTCCTACCAGATTCCGCGACTGTAGTGTACAATAGTGGCGTTGATCGGATCGATAGAGTGCAAGGTAGGCTCACGTACATCGTTAAACACCGTATCTAGTGACAAGAGAATGGGCTCTCTCAGTCCGGAGAAGATGGCCCGACCCAATCGATGCGGACTCCCGGCGTTGGTTAGCTTCTCGGCAAAGTCGTCCATTGTGAAGTTCCACAGGGCGGGGTCGTTTCTATCGCATATGCATTTAAGTTCGTGCGCCCGAGGGTCAAGGTGTCGAGAATGGTAACAACTGAATGGGTAGGATGCTATTGACTCTCATGAGGGTTCTCTACCGTGGAGGGCATTCGGCGCATGCTTCGACCTCGGCAGCGTATACTTGCTCAGGACCGCACACGCGCATGTACAGATCCTCCTCGTACCGGAGTAAAACCCTAGCGTATCTGCATTAGCACAGCAATGTGGCTTCCAGGAGCAGTGAGAGACAGGAGTCTCTCTGCTGTGTTTCATCGTCCCTGTTAGTCCTTGGATACAGCCATTGCGTTAATCATTTATTCCTCTCAAAGTGATGGAAAGACCGAGGTGAGTGTAGGGTCATTAGGCTCACTCTTCCACTCGGCCTCCTCGCGCCAACACCCTGACCTTGTCGATCGTCGATCGCCCTCCGTCAAGTGGTGATAACCCAGACGACGCCACAGTGGGTATTATCAGCAACAGCGGACGACAAACATCGAAGAGCAGCATAAAAGCAACACTGCCGAATGGTCGGCTGCTAGAGAATCTTCGCAAGGGTTGAAGTTTCATCTCAGTGCCACGGAACAACTGTCCCAACCACCGCCGAGGTTGGCTCCGGATACCGGACTCACGCTTACTGGCAACCTACTGGCCTACCAAACAATGGCGGATTACGTCGTCGTGCCGGTACCACTATCCACTGAGTTAGTGGCACCAAGCCCATCGAATGTCGGATGGGAGGTACTCAAACTCAATTCGGCGTTTTCAAGTTCGACATGAAGTGCATGTGGCCTCCTTCAAGGCTTCTGATATATCCTAACAGGGGACCCGTGGCTGAGCCGGCAAGGCAGCCCCCTTACGTGTCGATCATGGCCTTGTAGTCGAGCACAAGCCCATCGGTCGAAAAGTCGCGTATGAAAATATCAACTTCTTCCCGAGTGAAGGGCTCCCCCGCGTTCTCCATCACAGCTCTGAAGCAGTACAGCGAGTTGGACATGTCCTAATGGTGGCCCAACCGATCAGATGAGCACCAGAGTGTCTCAACAACAATCTCTGAGAAGTCGAAGATTTCAGTCGCCGTAGTAATTGCTGCAAATAGCCACTACTAAAAGAGTACCACACCGCGAGTTTGACAAACGCGCTACTTCTGACAGGATGTCAGTGACCGGGCCTAGCTGACGCTCGTCTCGGCGGACATATCCTCGTCGTGAGACGCTATGGTGATGCTACTCATCTTGACGTACCGGAACGCTTTGATGCTGACTAGCCCGGTGTCGCCTGGGTCCATAGGGTTGAAGAAGGCCGACAGGTCGAGTTGGGTGTGCTGCCTCAAGTGCTCAGAGCATCTTCCACAGAAATCGAGAAATTGTTGTGGTGACACCCGAGGGTCCTCCACCTTAGCGGCTTCCACCTCTGCCTAAGGATTGACAGAGACGTTGTCTGGCGGGCGTGAACGACGAGCTCCGAGCTTCCTCGACTGACCTCGAAAGCCCGGATCATCGCGTTGGTCGGACTGAAGCCACAGAGCCGCAGCAGATGGCCGAGGTCCGAAGATGAGCAGCCCTGACCGTCCTGAGGACCCAAGACTGTGGCCGAGTTTACGGTGGGAATTGTACCCACCTGATTGAAGCTTTGGTATTGCTCCAGATAATAATCTGACTTAGCCTTGGAAGCACCGTTAGTCGCCGAGTCTGCGTGCGCGCGGATCGTCGGATTACCGTTGACCGGTCTACTCATGTCGACGCGTTTAAAGTAGCTGAACATTCGGAGGAGCTCAGTAGTCGATTCGTGCCGAATCACTCGACCTCGGTGAGAAGTTCCACTCGAGAGGCATGTGGGCTTCGAAAACTTCCCTGAGGGAAGTCACGGTGAAACTAGCGTTGGCCAGCAAGCCAGACTGCGTCATACCAGTGGCCGTCTCGAGGCTGGCGTGCTGATAGTCCCAACGGTCATTGGTAGTGAACTCGTCAGCAAACCCTTCAAGTTCATTTATCAATCGACATCCAAGTTATGGCGGGAACGTTGGATTCTCATCCCGCGGCGACGTGAAGTCGTTGATTGTGTGATGCACCTTGTGTCGCTATAGCGCACCTTTTAATAAAAAAACTCAGAGATTTGCTCCACCAAAAAAGCCTGATGTCCTCGGCTCCCAGGGGCCTGTGTCGTGAGAGACCGCGAGTGGGGTCCTCAGAACACCGTGTCCTTAATGAGGACCCCTACGCTGTCACATTGAGCTGAGCTTTGGCACATCAACTCGCTACGGATCCTAAGCTTGAATACGCCGAACTTTGGCGGCCGAAAAGAGGCGCTGGTCTACAGCCTGCCTTGCCAGATGCAAAACCGTGTCGACCACGAGCATACAAGTACATGCTGGACGATATGTAAACTCCACTTTGATGAGGAAAGTCACCCCATCACAGCGTTGGATATCGGTTGAGCCGGTAGTATCGAGACGGGGTGGACAGTCGTAGACGAGTTCTAGTGGCTGAACCAGCACGCAGACGAGAGGCTGTGTACGGATGTAAAGATGACGCAAGGGATATTACTAGACCGCCGAGATCTCGTAGACACTGAGTCGAAAATTCTACGCGCGGGATAGATTGGGCCGTTTCAGATCCGTGCATCCGACTTCGCTCGCCTCCGCCGCAGAGGCTCCGCGAATTTGGCGGAGAGTGACTTGAGAGACTTTTTGGAGGAACATTGTACGTCATTGTCGTTGCATTCGGGTTTTTGAGGTTCTGCGGTGACCCCAGCAGACCTGCAAGAGATCACCTTCGATCATGATGAGGTATGATACCTCAGGTATCCGAGTTTGCCAGATGCCGAACGGATCAAGGTCAGTCCGTAAGATGAGTATGAGGATATGAAAAGGGAACTTCCGAAGAGTTGGTACGGACCGTGTCGACTCATTGTGACTTCCCTCACCCCGCCTTCTGAGGCACTGCCAAGATCCAGGCTCGTATTGGCTCTCCAGAAGGTGTTTTAGTTCCCGGAGACTGCAGCGCTCCATTGCCAGTGGAGGGAAGGACTGTGATGGAAACAACGAGCAGTCGGGAGTATCTTTTCTCCGCGTCGTGAATGCATGGCAGATGCCTCAGCGGACTACCGGAGTCGGCGGAGACTCGCAAAGCTGTACAAGGGGGGCCCTCGGGAACCGCAAGGATCCGTTCGTCCGACGGACGATCGCTACCGGTATGGGAGGATAGGAGGAAAGTCGGGGCACCCACTCGTTGGTTGGAGAACTCCTGAACCCGGTGGAAGGTGGGAGCATAATACCCGATGCAGGATTCGAACCTACGACCATCTGCTCCGTAGGCAGACATTCTATCCAGCTGAACTAATCGGGCTATATTAGAGAAGCCGAGATCCGAGTCTCATTTCAGCGGCATGTAACGCTTGGGATATCCTCATGCGAAACATTCGAACTTTCAGCCAGCCTTCTAGTGCCTCACGCGCATGTGGGAGTCGAAGAAGCTCGAGAACTGCTCTAGGCCGATGATTGGTTATAGGTTTGCAAATACGCTCGATCGCATCTTCCCACCAAAACTCGTCAACTCGACTCGTCCCGCCCTGCCGATCAATTCTGAGGTCCTCGGACTGCCACCAAACAGCTGCGACAGATTGCACGCCCAAGGTGCAGACAGTGAAACAACCCGGGTAACTGAGGGTGGAAAAAAATTGAGCCACCGCAGTGGCCAAGCTAGCAGATACACACGCACAATAGCCGCCGCTCATCATTATTGCGGTCAGGCGATGACCGATTCAAACTAGTACAGCACTGAGCTAGAGGTACCGCAAGCGACCACCGGCAAATTTAGGCCATGAGTTACTTCTCTTTTTGAAGAGTCTTCAGCACTAGTTCGCCGCTCAGCGGCAGACCTGGGATGAAGCCTTCACCATGAAGGCCGCCCAGAGAGAATCCAACTCCATGACATGCCTCGGTTCAACCCTACTTCTCCCAAAGATCTACTTACCTTTCGTGTTGTGAGGTTTTACTCGTGTTGGAACATAGAGAGGGCGTGGCACAATCGAAATATCTCCATAAGCAGCAATTAGCTTTCGTCGAGGCTCTGTGGCGCAACGGTAGCGCATCTGACTCCAGATCAGAAGGTTGTCCGTTCGAATCGGGCCGGGGTCATTCATGTAATGTTTGATCGCAAATATTGTCATGTATAAAATGATGCACTACGCTCGAGCCACATGGTCCATCTGTTAGTATAAGGGGTGAAACACTAACAGTCAAACCCGAGACCCGGACGGCCTTGTGAATATCTGATCGTATCGTGACAGTCGAAGTCGCCGATTTCGAATCGCGAGTCTTGCGACGCAAGACGTAGCTGTCACTTGGGTATCCAGATTACCCGAGCTCCCACTGAGAGCCTGTCAGATATTCCAAGCTTCGGATATCAGCGCAGCATCCCGGGTGGGCTGGGATTTTTTCTAGACAAGCGTAGACTAGCACGTGATCCAACGGCGAGCCTATGTGTGCGAGCCTACTATATACGAGCCTACTCTTAGCTCCTTCCAGTCGAATGGCAAAGTTGGATGAGCTGTGTGTGCGGACGACTGCAATTCGACGGCTACTTGCCCTCCTTGGGAATGGGGAGAACTGAAATGGGAGAATGAACTCTTGGCCACTGCTTTATCGCTTGCCCGAACGCTGGCGGAAGGGGATTGTGTATGCATGGTGAGAAGCGGGACTTGCATTGTTTTCAGGGTTGCCCGGATGATATGGTATGTTTGCATGCACACGAAGGGCCGAACGAAGGGCCCGTATGCACGCACGGAGTGTATGCCTGTTTCCTCCGGCCGCCTGAAGGAACATAAAAAGCATTCGATATCCCCTCCATGTACACCAGACTGTCATTGACGGTTATAAAACCGCCGTGGACTTGACTATACTCATTACTGGACTCATCGGGCAATAGCGGAGGATTGAGGAAGTACAAGTTCCCACGCGTGGTGGCCAATGCTAGTGGAATTTGTTGACTTTGAAGTTTGGAATACCCGTTTTTCCTGTGTAGTTGCGATACTCACGTACTTCGAGTTTCTCTCTGATCTTTGGTCCATGTCCGTCACTTCAACATCAAAGTTTCAATCAGCAAACATCATGTTGTATTGCACAAAGGCGGCCGTCGTCAAAAGTTCTCCTCCGGGGGTATCATTGAGTTTCAGCGGTCTAGCATGTTGCGCGGTATGTTTCACTCGAAAATGCGAACTTGGACTTGTCGCGGAGCGCCACGTGGCGGTAACACTTCCCCTCGAAGCGTGTGCGCAGAGTCGCACGAAAAAACGCAATAACACAGGGAACACGACGCAACGTGCATCGCGCAACTTTGCTAGGGACTCACCATCATCGACTGTTTTATCACCCCATTCTCGCAAAGAACCCCATGAGGCCATTGAGTCCTTCCTTTCCGGTGGCCACTCAAGATTTTCTCTGTGTGTGCAGGCGCCACTTAATGTTCCCTCTGCCTGAACGGATGCTGAAGCATGAATAAGATTAGGAACAGAAAAACACCTCTCAATAATATTGTCGATTCCCATGATTATCGGCTACTTTACCAACTTGAGTAGAGCTCAACTGTTGAGCCTCAACATGCTCGCTGTTACAATACCATAATTCAATGCACGCGTTGATATGGGTCGTTGTTGATAATACTGATATCGTGGTAATATAGTCGATCTCCGATATAGAAAGCATACAGATAACCGAGCTTTCCCGAGACGCTCTACTCACAAACTTTCCTTCAGAAGTTAATGAGATTGAAGTTGGAGGGAATTGAACTCCCAGAGTTCCCTTGTGATCATCTATGCAACAAATAAGGCACTCCACCACGAATAAGAATGGCTCCTCGCGACAGTGAGGAAGAACAGAAGAACAATCGTGCATCTCCGACCTACTTTGCCCCGTATACCGTGCAATTTACTAAAGTGCGGGTCTTTTCCTTTCTGGAGTTTTATTGTCAGTCCGATGATCAGCCCTACATCACCACCGCGCAGTACAGTAGACTGGAATAGCCCATCACCATCGGTAGGGGGCTATCTTTCCCGATCACCATCTTTCAACAATTGCTTAACAGAACGGATAGGGCATAGGAGCCACGAGCGAAGTCGATGAGACTTTTGGACTTGTCTGAATACCCGGCCTCCAAGACTAGGCCTGACCAGGCCGCGAAATCCGCTACCTCCTCAATACTAATGCCTCCTTTGACATAAGCGACCGCCCTCACGGGATACACTTCGATATCATCCATAGGACCGATATCACACACACATACGGGTCTTTTCTGATATGTTGAGAGGACCGAACTCAGTGGTTGCATCTCACTGCGGAAGAATAGCTGGTGATCATGCTTATAGCACCACTCTTGAAGAGTGATGGCATCAGCTAATGCTCCGCAAAGGACTATGATGTCGGGAGATCCCCAGGAGGCCTTATCCCCGCCGTAGAGTATCCTACGATTTCTATCGTAGAAAACGTCTCCTTGGAGAAATACGCGAGACTTGATGAAACGTCTCTCCAGCTCTTGAACATGCGTCAAACCCTGGAGTTGAGTTTCTGCCGAAGGCATTGGAGTGCGAATGAGAAGAATTATCCCAGAAGAAAACACTGGTGCGATTAAAACGCCATTTGAGCCTTCGTACTCCAACTCTTCTACTCGCACGGCCTTGCATGCGTGCTGCTGTACACATGCACATTGTACAAGGCTGACGGTCAAATGTTGACGAGTTCGTCAGCCGCCTACGCACCAACATCTACTCTGAGGCTTCCTCCCGAAGCTTACGTCCGCCACCGGCAAGCTGCAGACTCTGCAGTGCAGAGGGTAGTGGGAATGGATCTATTCCGCTTCTGGGTCTACTCCGAGATGAAGATCACCAGACTCATCTCAGGCTTTTCAAGTGCATAACTCCTTGCGAGGACGATGAACGCGGTTTGAGTGGCGGCTTGAATGGCGGCGACAATGATGACGACACCGGTCCTTACCGCGGAGTCCGGACACTCTGTTGCAACACTTAGTCCATTGTATGCACTGTTGCTCTATTGAAGGCCACGCGCCCAGGGCCTGCGGGCCCTTTGGGACAGCTTTTTATCATAACTACGAAGTCGGTAAGGTAACTGACCTACTTGGACAAGGTCGTAGCTGTAAGGTCTCATTCAACGAATTCCTCAAGTTTTCCGAAACGGCAGCATGCCAGGCAGTAACTCGATGAGAACGAGAAAGCGAAACCGTGGAAGTCATCTTACCAGCACACGTTCAGTACTACTGGGACAAGAACAAGTGGAACTATAACAACAAGCGCAGCAACGACTCAGCCGTTGTCTTCTAAGGGCTGTCGAGTGGAACGACAGCATCGATTCAGTACAGGACAGCCTGGAGAGGTGTGAGACCTCAGTCGATGGGCGTGCGAGGATCCCGGTCTCTTGGATTGACCGCTGACTGACGTTACGGCAGCTGCGTGTGAAACATAGGAGTGAATGCTCGGATTCTGCCATTGGTTGGGAGTGCCAGCGCACAGCCGACGACGGTGTCACTTCCGAGACACTCACCACGATCGCCTTCATATTCCACATCACATGAGATGCTTTACTGGATTTTGAGAGGAACCGTTTCTAAGAAACATGATACTCAGATATTCGCGACCCATTTATGGGGACTTAATAAGTTCAACTTATGGGTTGGATGATGGAGGTTCCCTGCATGTCTGTTACTCAATGCGCGCCGATCATCTTGTGCAATGCGTGCATAGCTAATACTCTCGCCCCCCGAATAGATCCGAGTAGAAGACTTTATACTCCTTCTCGCCTTGCGTTGACTATGAGCAACAACGGAGAAGCAACAATGTCACATATAAAACTCGGATTCCGAGTCTCGGAGACGGCACAATGGTTTGAGAGCTCCCGCACAACTTCGCACAGAATGTGTTCAAACGAGCAGAAGTTTTATCTGATTGAGGATTGCCCGATTATTCTCGTGGTGACGCATATTCCTCCGAAGATGATTGAACGAATGCTCCGACTGTGTGCCGAGGTGCTACGAGCGCCTGGGCTAAGACAATCGATGTTCGCCACAAAATACTCGCCCAAGGCTCGCACAAATAACGCGCAATCTCTATTAGGGACATCATACACAGCTACGAGAATCAACAGTCTCCGACGCAGCATTCCTCGCAAAGAACATGTACACCTTCGTCGTCGGCATCCTGTGCTGTATGTGGCTAAGTGGCACCGCCGTGAAAGTCGAGCTCCTAGAGTCGTCTGAGAGAAACGCGTAAGTTGAGGCACGAGCAGGCTACCGCGAGATGCTTAGCGTCCTTTGGTCAGTAGTATGGCCGGCCAGCTCGAAGTTACTTCGGGCTACGAGGTTACAGGTAGGAACTCTTCTCCTAGGCGACTCCGTTTACACGTGCTCTCCGAACTCAGCTGGGGGTAACTACGGCAGGCCGCTTAATAACTGCGAAGATGGATGTGACTGCAACACTGACGAGCAAATCGTTGCTTATGTGAGCAGATTCGAGTCCATATGATGTCGTTCTCATGCTAGCTGTGAGCTAGGAGCCTGTACGGTCACTCGGCTTCTCCTTGCAGGATGGAGGCAAGGTTAGATGGGCTGTGTGTGCGGACACCTGCAACTCGACGGCCACTTGCCCTCCTATGAAATGGGGGTATGTGACATGTAAACCTCTTGGACGGTGCTTCATCAAGTGTTTTTCGTCCGATTGGGTGAGTAGATTGTGTACTATGATGATGGTGGAGCTCATACTCAGGACTGTCCGAGAGACGCATGGTGTAAACCCGTCCAACTTGGGCCGTACAGGGAGCGCTTATGCATGTACGATGTGAGATGAAATCTCCGGCCACTTGAAGGAACAGATTGAGCATTCGCTTTTCCCTCCATTCATTAAAAGGCTAAATCTGGCCGGGAGTAGTGTCATAATGACACTGTCATTTTTATATCTGTATTACGTTAGACTCTGAACAATGAACAACTCTAACTATGAAGTTTGGAGTATGATACTCCAGTTGGTACTCCGAGTATCGCTTCCTTCCTGTTGGCTGCGTCGCAACCATTGCAACCGTTGCGATACTTACCTAGGGTTCTTGATCTTTGGTCTACTTTGTCACTTCCGCTTGAACCAGGCTTTGATCAGCGAAGATCGCGTTGAATTGCACAAGGGAGAGTCATCATCGGGGATGTTACTGACAACTTGCCAGTCTCTTCCCTGGGCAAAGAGTGACCGTACTACCACGGGGCAGTTTGCACCGAATCGACTCGGCCCGAGCGACCCATTGAACCGCAGCCGCACTCTTGGACGTGGGACAAAAATCACATCACTTTATCGCGAATCATGATGGATGATCACGCATGTCATAGAGGCCTATTTCGCAAGACCCGTATAAAAAGAAAGGAGTCTAAGGCACCTTGCAGGTTATCGCGTGAATCTGTCACACATTCTTACACTTTCGGTCCTCAAGGTGAGGCGAGGTGCGACAGACCTCCCCAAGGCTCTTCAAATTAGAAAGCGCGAAGTGACCCTCCTAGTTTAGGGTAGCGCCATGCATTTAGTCCATAAAACCATCACCGTCCGCTCCTCAGGAGCCGCTCCTGTGCTTGACCGGTACGCCAAGAATCTCAGGATAGGTAGAGGTACACAAGGATTCGAGGAATAATTCTCGAACAATTCCCGTCGTTCGCGACGAGGTATCGGAGGTGAGTACGCTTACCTTGAGAGAACGAAGTTGAAGAGTTCGATGATCAGTAATGTTCATGATCGGTAGTTGTAGAGACAGCATCGTCGTGCCGAGGACCTCGCGACCTAGCGTCATGTCCGCGCTATGGAGCGGTATCACAATGACTACGGGACCCATTGGGAGGGCACCGGACAAAAAATGGACCAGCCCAGTCGGGTCTGGTCCGGTGAACACTGGCTACTTCAATCCGGTCCGTTCGGGCCCGGACGGCACTAGAGCGAAGGTGAAGCTAAAACCGTTCGTGATGAGAGAGACAGCCTCCAGTTCTCCTTCGGGGACACAATGCACGCGAGCATCGAGCTTATTGCCATAATGCATACCTTAAACACTGTGATGAGGCTGTTATCAACGTATAACATAGTGCACGGATTCCGTCACGGAACGGAACGATCGAGAAACTCAGGTCGCTGATAGTCTTGACAGGGATAGAATTACATTCAATACAGAGAGTTCATACCATGCGTCACCTTTTCATCGATCCTTGCGCGCCGGACCGGTCGTGAGAGCTGGTCCTTTCCGGGCACGAGTGCCATAGTCATGGTCAGCTTGTTGGGCTAGCTTACTCGGACCCGGCTGTGAGCCTCACATACTCACAGTGTGAGGATGGGGCAGCCGTTGCGTGCTGTGCGAGCAGCTCGCGGCGAGCTAGGGCCGTACGGAAGTATTTCAGCTGCGCGGTGATGAGATTCCACAATTGATAGTTGTCGTGTTAGGTGTGCTTTCAATTATCAGGCTGCAGTATCTCAAGATCTATACAGTGCAGACGCGTACGAGAAGTCCGAGGAACCCATGAACAGACTTTCGCCGGTGAAGTTGCTCATCAACATGCTTGGTGCTCCGAACACCAGCATGTTTGATGGACTCTGTCTAGCAGGCGATTCGCCGCGGAAGAGAAGGCGTTGCCGGAAACCGAGTTCATGTGGTGCCCTGTGAGCGTTGCTCAAATCGCTCACATTGTGAGCTACGTTCGCTCAGCGACCTGCTAGGATTCGGGTTCGGACAGTCTCAGACAGGAGCCAACGAGGGCCGCAGTGCGGTCGCCGCGCGGAGCACTCTACTCTGCTATAATGTGGGAACAACCAGTTTGAGCCTCGGTGGTGGGCTTAGGACGACGACCGCCCCGCGGACATCCAACTCGATCACATAACTCAGTGTAGCCCTATCTCACCCTCATGATCTATTTGCCATTCTTGCTGTGATATCGACTCCGTGTCTCGGGCTGATTGAAAGTTGATAACAGCGGAATCCCAAACGGGTTATGTCCATGAATACCACTACGGATCCGTTAAAGTCTAATGAAGCAACGGTTGCGCATCTACCTCCAGATTGTGCGTTCGAATCTGGCCGAGGTCAGTGTATATGTGAGTTTATAGTCTAACGCCGGTTCCGGCCGATTCCGGAGGTCAGTACTACAACTTGTTCATCAAGCAGAGGGAACATTCTGATGGTCTTTGGACATTTTAGCGCTTCTCGGGGACTGCAACCACACAGGCACAGGCTTTGGAATCGCCGTCGAATGCCGAACCCGGTGAGCCGTGCTCTGTCATATACCGCAACGGATGTATCGTATTCCTTTCTCGTTCTGATTGACAGTAGAAAACAACAGGATGGCAGCCGAAATATCTCCATGGAAAACAGCAAAGAAATATCAAGGCCCTGTGACCCAACGGTAGCGCATCTGACTCCAGATTAGAAGGTTGACCGTTCGAATCGGGCCGGGGTCAAATATTCAATTCCTACATCAAGCCGAGGATACGTCCGGATAGTCATTAAACCTGCCAACCGCCGCTAGGAAAAGATCCCCAAATCACTCGGGCAATTCGTCAATGGTAACGCTCACAAACGACTCGGAACAACCCCGATCGTGTCCAACCCGAACTGCTTACAAACGCAAGTCTACCCAGAATACTCAAAACGACTGAATCGCTCTTCTGATCTCCAATATACTTCGCCGTAGGAAGCGAGCACTTCGCTGCCGGCCTGATGCAGTGAGGGTCGTCCAGGTCGCTCTTCAAGACGAGATACTCACCGGAATATCGCGTGTGGCCACAACTCTTGCAACTCGTCGTTTCTTATCTTTGACGAACTTTGCGTTCAGCCTTTGCGTATCTTTGCAATCATTAATGTATCTCCCCCAGACGTTGAATGAATACTTCGCATCAATATGACAGTTGATGCCGAAGCCTCCTGAAAGGGGAAGGCACTCCATCCGACCAATCCAAAGTCCATCAACTCACCCATAATGTAAGACCGGTCTCGAGCTTTGAGCGTCTGAGCTAAACTGAGGAGGCGTCCTGAATACTCGCAGATGAGTGACCCCTCGGGGAAGCACTTGGTAGTGAATAGACCGAGCTGTTTCTGTACCACACCCGATCCTCGAACTTGCAAACCTAAAATGTACTTCTTTTCCACCGCACACTGCGTGAACTTCTTTCGCTAGGCGACCGCGAGATGGAATGAGGAGATTCGAGGCGTACCAGGAAATGTCGAATAATCGAACTTCACACGACTGAGTGGCAACCCCGGGAAGACCTCAAGCTCGTCATCGCCGTGCCGGGTCCCTCGGTGGACAGATTGAGAAGGTAAAGAATCGTGAACTACCCGAGCCAGCGCGGGATGACAGAATGACCGCATATTCGATTCAGCCCCAGTGGGTTACAACACAACAAGTCGCAATAGCCAGCCACTACACATTGCAACCGTAGAGAAGCTGCTACGACCACCACCGCCAAACCGTAGTAAAACATCAACGCTACACGATTGCCGCCTCACCACTATTGGGAAAACGTTGTCTCCAGTATTGGCACTTTGGCACTGAGAACCATACGTCCAACAGGAGACGGGTACTGAGGACCCTAAAATCATTGGTAGCCTCTCATGAGAGGGCCTACTGCTACACTACGCAGCTGGGGAGGAGCAGAAGTACACAGATTGAACAGATTACACTCCCCAACGGATCAACCCGTCGAGAAGAGGCCCAGTCATCAAAGGGCAAACAATTAGTAAGCCATCACAGCGTCTGTGAACGCAGCTTGGCTTGGCGAAGGGAGTCGACGAATGCTTCAGACTCCGAATCAAAATAAGAAACCCCGTGCAGGAGACCAGTAACAGTAACAACAGCTCTTCAACGACGACCGAGTGTCTTTGCACGTTGTAGTAATAATATTCACATAGGAACAGGAGGATCCAATAAGAATAGTAAAAGAGAGCTCCAGCTGAGCCTTGGGTAATGAGGAAAAATAAGGATGGCGATATAGGACATCAGAAACCATCATAAGTCTCCACTCTGATAACCGCGTTGTTGTTGACCATTTGGTCGGACCCAATCGACCTAGCCAGCATAGCATCAGCTGCCTCTCGGAAAACCACAAAACCCGTCTTGGGCGGCACCGGACGGCCGCACTTGGAGGGGCAGCGAGACTTCAATGGAAGCATCAAAACGTGTTCGACGGCATCCTTCTTGCCGAGGAGAGCGTCGAAGTAGGCCTTGATCCTGGTGCTGCATCTATTGCCGAGTCTGTGGCAACGCTTAACCATCAGCACACGGGCGCGGCACTCAGCTTCGGTCGGGGGGAGCAAGTTCTTCACGTCGTTGAGAGTGAGGACAGCACAGACGCCGGTGGAGCCAGTGGTGGTGGTATAAATATCGTCAATAGAGAGAAGGTCATCCATCGGGGCTTCATGGTGGTCATGGCGCTGAGGGGTCTCCTTGGGCTCAGCCACAGAGAGGTCGTTGAAATCATAAGGCGATAGGGGAGAGTCGAAGCTCGTGACTGTCACGAGTGGACCGAGGACCCCGGGAGAGCAAACCTTGACGACGTCAGCGACCTCAGGCAGGACCAAAACCGCAACCGCAACGCGCAGGGCATCATCGAAGCCCGTGGCAGCGGCAGGAGACGGAGCCAGCACGAAGAGGGACTCGACCGCGGGAGGAAGACGAGAAGTGACGAAGTTGAGGGTCGGCGGAGCGGAGCTCTGCTGGGGATGAATCGCGACCATCAGACGCCTCTTCTCTGGGAGCATCTCGAGGACCTCCCGAACCAGAGCTGCTTCGTCTATGAAGAAGCGCACGGAGGACTCAGTCTCAAGGATGCTCAGCCCGAGGGGGTTCGAGGGGAGCTGGTCGACTGAAGGCGTGTAGAGGTCGCCACCAAGGCTACCAGAGGCAGTGGAGATCGGCGAGAGTGGGGCGACTGTCGGGTACTTGCTGGCGAAGTCCATCATGACGAGAGGAAGATGAGTAGAATAATAATGAGTATTAAAATAGCTGAATGAACGCAGAACCTTGACGAAAGATCATCCTAGTCAGAGGGGCTAGACCGAGTCCTTAGTTTCTTCTGGACGGCAATGATCGCTACAAACCTTGGTTTCGACGTCGTTGACCATCAGGTTGGAGCGGGAGACAGATGCATGGGTTTTGTTGTGCAGGCCATCGGCGAGGTCACGCTAGCAGGGAAGAGAATGCAACACCATCGTCACGCTGTCTTTGTGTGCTGCACGCCGTGTGCCCCCTGTACCTGTGGTACCATTGCCGCTCTATAACGATTACTTACTATAACGCATTACTCTATAACGATCAAGCTTCAACCTAAGATACGAGCACCTTCGTCAACCGACGCTATACTCTCGAGATACCACTTCAAGTTGAAATCCCCCACAGAACCTCGTCGAGTGGTACTTTTCGACCTCAAAGATACTTGTGCATGCGTGCAGCATAGCTCGCCATCCGACCCATCCAAGACCAGCGGTCGACTCTCTACTCTCTCGGTGACGACTACCCGGACGGCAGCTCGCGAAGGGACAGCGTGAACACAACAACAGCAGCAGAATGGGAATGCTACACAATAGGGACAGGGCAGTCATGGTAGTCATCGCCAATTCTCGCGGACATACTCAGTAGCATGGCGGTAGGCCTGCCGCTGTCTGGCGATCTCAGAAGGGGATCTTCCTCTCAACGACGCGCATCGACCTCGGATTTCGTCATCAAAGCCACCTTGTGTGCTGGGGACAGGAGAGCTGCTTTGAAGACGTCGTCGTAGGATGGCATTTTCCTCTCTGAGAATGTGAAGCTCCTTAAGAGCCTCGGACGCCCCTTCCCGAAGCTCAGCGTTGTCACAACGTAGTTGGCGGTTCTCGGCACGCAGACGGACGATCTCCTCGGCCATCTCCTGGTTAGCTTGCAGTTGGAGTGGTATCGACTGTGAGATACGGGCCTCGAGGAGAGCTAATCGGGAGGAGGCAGTAGACGACATCCCATGGGAATAGGACGCCACAACGGACCCCTAGCAAGCAGGAGGGCAACGACAAACGCCTTGGCGTCGCCGTAGCGCAGAGGCCTTGTCAACTCCGCGACGACAACAACAATAATTTCCAATTTCGTCTTAACGTTGCAACAGCGCCCAAATTCAAGATTCTTTTCATCATGTGGGTTCATCATCAGCCAACTGTAATGACAAAGACTGTGGGCATGCTGCTCTCGCTTCGTTACGAGCTACACTACCGGAAATTGCGTCGGCAATCCTTCCTCTGAGTAACCTACCAAGAAAGTCAAAAATATCTAATAGATCTTGAAGAACACCTTCCGACGGCCGCATTCACTCCCTATCGATTTCCCACTATTTTAACACAACGAGCACGCTCGATCCCCTCCGTCACGCGCCACGAAATTATCAACTCAACAGCACCATCAAGAAGCATCACGTACGAGTAGCTCTCCTTGCCATGTGTCCATGAGTCTCCAACCACTTGGTGAGCTCCAACGTCCGGTCGCGCATGGTCTTGGCCTTCTGTCTGCTCCGAGACGACGAGGCGTACGTGCTGCCTCTATGCCCGACCTCCTTCGAGGACCCCTTCTCGCTCTGCTGCAGTCGTTCCAATATCTTACAACCCCTTCCCATCCTAGTCTCCCTCCTCACAGCTGGTCTGGGCACCGTCGCCGGCTGAGCCTCCTCCAGCGAAAACGTCCGCAGGAGCTCTTCGACCGCCCTCTGTTGCTCATCATCAGACACTCCAAAATCATCAGCCAGTCGGGCATCCCTCAGTTGAGTGACCTCAAGCGCGAGGTCAATGGTGTCACGGATGATTTTGTTAAACTTGCAAGGTCGCCGACGGCCCGCGGGCTCAAGCGCCTCTCGTTGCCTAAGAAGCTCCCGACGAAGTGGTAGGAGTTCGGCAAATTGTGGTATCCGCGGCTCGGCAGGCTCTGAGCAAGGCGAGGACAGGTTGACCTGAGTAATATAACGGTGCCATATCGATACCGCTCCATCCGCACCTAGCTCCGCTGTCACAACCTTCAAAAAGCTAAACCAATTCCGTATGTGAGAGCTTCGATATAGATATTTCCTCAGGCAACAAAGGGGGTCCGTCATAAAAAAACCTCTGTCCGAAATTTCAGCTCGCATCTTGGATGTATGAGCTCGGCCGCCAAAGCGTCCTTACACGACAGAAACAGCATTGGACGGAGGGCTCTACCTGGACAGCCGCTGTTGTCTGTCTTCGAGTGGCGACAAGATCCTTCAGTCTAGCCGTGCGCACAGCAAAGGATTTCTTCTCATCATCATCATCGACCGGCACCTCCTTCAGAACCTCCTGCTTGGCTGTTGGTGAATCCTCGAGCTCGGCGGACGCTCGCGTATCTTTCCCGTGATCTCGATGGGTAACTTCGACCTCAGGAGAATCACCAAACTCAATCCAAGGCTCAGCAGCCGCGACATCCTGCGCACAGCCAAGATTTTCCGTATCTTCCAAGATACTCAGCTGGCTCGATGATTCCGAATCTTTCTCTGCATCAAGCAACTCGTCCAGCATGCCAAAACCTTCCCTGTGCGGCGCTAAAGATTCCTCGCCATTCTCCACTCCCCCAACTTCCAGGGCACCCAAAAAGTCCAAGGCGCTCCCCAACGCCGAGGCCCTCCTCTCTTCGAACCCCGAGATAATACTCGCAGCCTGACCAACATTACATAATCGATCAAAATGGCGAGCGCTTTTGCACCTGAGGATCTTCCAACGGTAGTAACGATCCTATAGAAGAGTCTTGCCGTTCTTCAGGCGTGAGCAGGTCGGCATTCCGAGTGAAGGCTGCCGAGTGGACTTCTAATGTGGCAACAACGCCAGCCTGACCAACATTCTCGATTGTCCATCGGAAGGATCTGACGGTATCTAGTTCTCGGATGACAACGGTGGTGGTCGTGCGAGTATTGTACTGTTTTTAGTACTTATTCCGTAGTAATATAATAGAAGCCTCCATAACCACAGAATAATGATGCTTTCAAAGGTCATTCATGGTTCAGATTCATTCTTGAACAACACCCAAAGTTTCTCAAAGTTTGATGAAACTTTCCTCTCCCACAGGGATCCCGAAGGCGTCTTTGCCGGTGTCTCAATGAACTCGTGAATTTATGCTACTTCCACGACCACAACCGATGGCGCGAACGAAGCACACTACGCCCACTTCTCATAGTGCGACGCGACTCTCCTTGGCCACGAGGATCCCGAAGGCCTCCTCCCCGGTACCTCATTTCGCAGCTCAATTTCCGCTGGCCGAAAGGCTTCAGAAAATTACGTTGAACTGGTCCAGGTCCATGAAGGCAACACCAATATGCTTGGAACCTGTCGAAATGCAGTCAGCCCAAACCAAGGCCGTCACTATGATCCTCCGAGATCCCTGTCCAAGCGACAGGGCGTATCTTAGGTTGAAGCTCGCACAACATACAGCTTCGGATTCACACTGGGAAGTTAATCGCCTAACACTCCCATATAACCCTCGGAAAATACGCAAAAAAGTTTTTTGGCAAATACCCCGCGGTCCTGGTTAGTACTGCCAGTGTATCTGGCAAGGCCTATCGCAGTAGCTTAAAGTCGATAAGCCTACTATATCAGTTCAGACCGAATAAAGCACTCAGTGCCTACTGTACCAATGCTACGGGATTGCTACCAATACTCAGCACAACAGTACTACTCTATCACGACCAAATAGGGTTCTAATAAGATTTATCATGTAATTGCATCATTAGTCATTTCCGAATAAACCTACTACCGATAATTCTATCAGAAAGCTCATCCGCCAGTGGTCCGCTAGTACCCGTAGACAGTGTAAGAGTCACTCGAAGATTCCCTCGTCCACACGCTACCAGCATAACCCAATGATTCACCTCCACCCCATCACCATCAATCGCGAAGACACGAGAAGATGAATGCAAGGTGGGCCCTGTGGGGTCATCTGGTCCGCTCAAATACCTGCACCAGAAATCAGAAAACGGAGGAGAGTCCGTCAGAGTTGTTAGCAGAGTCCTCGGAGGTCGCCTCGTACACACAACGTTGATCGATCTTGACGAGTTAGCTATTCTCGTCCTTGATAACGGCTTTCTCTCCCAACTCTTCTCTAGTCCACCTACGCTACTCGTTGACCCCGTCGCACCCGCGTGGTACTACTGACTTACAGTAGACGCCCGTTAGATCGGTTTGTCGAACCGTTCAGGTTGGTGTACACATGATTTATGTGACATATCAAGTTGATCGATTTTTACGAGTTGGCTATCGTCGTAGTTGTCCCTTTTCGAATTTCGGCTTTCCCAGCCTAGCGTATTCGTCAATACCGGACTGGTCCCACGCCCCTCTCTAACAGTATCTTAGTAAACTCAGGGACATAGTTATGTAAATTGCCAGAGTCAACCTAAGATACCTCCCAGACTTGTACATTCTAATAACCGTATGTCCTCCCTCCCACTACTACCATCGGCAACAACAATTTTCCGCTCTGATGCTTCGCTCCGCCGACAGAGAAAGTCGCCGTAAATAGAAGGCACAGAGGCGGGGGACGTCAGTGACCATTGGACTCCCGGAAATAGAGGCAGACAAACCCCGGTTCGAATCCCACACATGGCATTTTTACTGCCAACGCAAATCCCCAGGTTTGAATGGTATTAAAGAAACTCATCCAACTGGCTAACCTTGAGGCAGCTGCCTGCCCTCATTTGAATGGTGACACCAGCGATGGCTCTCCGCTATGTCGACTACGCCTTGCCGAAGAACATCTGCACCCGTTGCATAATGGAGTCCTACAAAACACAATAAACGGTCAGCCAACAGACTGCAGACAGACACCGACTACCTGAGCAGGGTTGTAGGGAGCCTCCTTGCTGGGGATCTCAAGAACGGTGGGAATGGCCGAACCCGTGCTGGTGTACCTAGAGGAAGCTTAGGCGATGACAAGCAGGACGCTATATTCAAGATTAATAATATATTCAGTGCCTTGAAAAGGTGATATTCTTCTTATGATCCAAGATAATCTACAACCCTAAAGAATAACTATATCCTGACGCCTGCTGTATGGATACCTAGTCTAGAGGTGAAACGGTGCTGTAAAGAAACCCAGAAAAATCAATAATTTAATATCCCAAAGTCCCTCCCCAGAGTGCTTAATAACGCCTTTCCTGCGGGTGTGGATATCAAAACACGTAAGCGTGTTCTGGATCGCCCTTTGGACATGACGATCCCATTGTTTGCTCTGTGGCGCATGGATGATCTGAGAGTTGTTGGGATTCCTTCGTAAAGACTTTCATACAGGTATCCGACACACTGGGTCTTAAGAGCACGAGTTAACCGGCGTTGTCTCACTTTCGGACGACATGACGGATCTTCTCGGCAACGGGCTGATTGATGATGACAATGGCAACGTCAGGACGCTCGACGAAGGTCTTGAAGGCCTCCTCGATGTCCTCGCGTCGGGTCTCTGATGGGAAAGAAAAGATACCAAAACGATGGAGGTGATGTTGCTTACTAGCGTCAACGACGAGGAAGTTGGTCACACCGTTGCCATCACGCATGCCGGCGCCGGCGAGGCAGAAACCGGAGACGGTCTCCTCATCACCAATAATGGCGACATGAAGGTCGCTCTTCTTGGAGATCCTGTTGGCAACCATAGTGTACGGGAAGGTGTGGTATTAAACAAAAGACTGGAGCTAAAACTAACCCTGAGTATCCACTTGATGGCCTCTTCAAGTTTTAGTGAGTTTTCAATGACCTTCCATCCTTAGCAGGGGCTCCCTTGACTTGGGAATCCTCGATGACAGTGGAAGCCACTATGTCCTGAGTGACCTTCCACAGCGATCTAAGGGCTGGACTTCGGGCCCTGGGGGCTAAGAACTTTCCGGATGGGTCAAACCGTCACTAAGTGGCCAGAATATCCGTCACTTGAGCGAATTCGTAAGGGAGCTCCCCCCCTCTCAGAACCGCCCCGAAGTGTCCCTTAGCATGAAATGCCGTGGGTGCGGGTAGATCTTCGGCAGACTTTTGGTTTCGGGATAACGGTCGGCTGCTCGCGCATCGTGCCAAAGCTACGGATGCGCTCTCAATCCGGCAGCTTGAAGGCCAGTAATCACCAAACAAGCCACATTGCCTGCCCGAAAGGAACTCGGCTTCTGACTCTCCACCAAGCCCAATTATTGGACTCCAATATCCCGCGGAGAAGTGAATCCTGTGGGATCCGAACCCGTGCCAAAAAGGGACCCTTAGGAAAACTTGAAAGCCCCCTGAACTAACCGCCTGTTAGTAACCGTCCTTAAGTTGTCACTTTAGACAACCCGTCCCTAAATGTTAGTGTTCGTAGAGGTCATGTGAAATAAGCCCCTGATCATCATCACCAGCCAAGTAGCTTCACGCGCCACAAAATTCAACAACACAAAAATGGCGAGAAAATTCTACACTGGATCAACATGACGGGCATGCACGACGTTGTTGGTCACCACCATTTCACTTAACAGAAAACCGAGAGAAGCAACGACGCCGATCGAAACAACAGAGACCGGCAAACCAGGGCGAAGGAAATCCGAGGACTTCAGCCACGGATGGTTATCATCGCCTTGCCGTCTGATCGCTGTGGCGTTGATGTTAGGCGTTGAACTTATCGGCAAGGCACAGCCTACCGAGAGCGCTAAAGCTGCGGGGATGCCGAGGACTGCCACTCCTCCCTTCACCTGAGGAGGGACAACCACCTCCGCCAGAGAACAGATGAAGGGCATGAGGACATTCGCTGCGGCCGTGTGAGACACTAGAGTGGACACGAGCGTCACGAACGCTACAGTAGCGAGGATGCAAACCCATAGGGGCGCCTCTTCGACCAGAGACGACGCGAAGCCGCTGGCCACTACTAGCAGCTCGGAGTCTCGTACGGCCAGGGCAAGCGCTGAACCGCCGGCGAGCAGGAAACATACGTCCCAAGGAAGGGAGAGGAAGTCAGCTTTTGTGAGGAGGTCGGGGACTGCGAATAGGGCGACGAGTGGTAGGAGAGCCGACAGGGAGATATCGCCAAAGACCAGTACTGTGAAGGACGAGCACAGCCACAGCGTGACCGTGAGGAGAACCACAACGATGACGTAAAGGCGTCTCCAGTCGTCACAAAAATGACCACTTCCACCGAGGCGAGGAGGCAGCACTAAGTGATCGGAATCCGCAGCTAGGCCGCCGCCCGCACCACTGAGGAGAGCCTGCCGGGCATCGTCAGCAGGGGCGAGGTAGTCGGGTTTGAGTAACCAGAAGGTGAGCAGGAGCAGCACGAAGCTGGTCGGAATGGCTACTGCACACCATTCGCTGAAGGACAGACCATAGTTGCCATGCAGCAAGGCGAAAGCGACAACGCTTTGTGGCGAGGCCACCGGGCTGGTCATTCCACCGACATTACACGCGAAGGCGATGGCGACCAGAAGTGACCGGCCGTAGTTCAGCGTGGTGACGCGGTTTTGAGGGAGCTCATCGAGGATCGGCGAGGCGATACTCATGCAGAGGACGCTCGCCGCTACGTTGCCGACAGCAGCGCTGCTGCTGTAGCCCAGGAACATGAGCACCATCAGGGTACGTACTCGACTGCCACCAGAAGCGACTCGTAGCAGCACGCAGGCTAGCTCCTTATCGATACGCAGCTTCGAGAGGGCCGCAGCCAGAGAGAAGCTGGCCAGGACCATGAGCTGGGCGCCGCTCCACATGGCAGCCATGGCCATCCTCGCCGCAATGGCCCGATCACCGTGACTGGACGGGAGGGTGTCGAGCAGGACGACCAGTAGAGGGACTGCTAGGCCGGTGACGTACAGGGGTACTGTGCCCAGGGACCAGAAGGCACTGGCGAGCCAGAGAAGCGCTAGGCACCGCGCGGCTGGACTGGGCAGACCGGGGATCTTGAGCAACAAAATTGATAGAAAAACCGCAAAAACAATGGTATAGACCACCACTGTCACCCAATAGTCTTTAACAGAACTGCCAACAACCTCGCTCGGGTATCTTCAGCTCGACCGAAGCATACAACGGTGACACCAAAGAGTTTCTTTTGCCATCCTCAGGACTCAGCGAATTCGACTGCTGCAGCGACGTCCGCCGCTGACCACCAACAGCCGGGGCGATGCCCAACCGACAGCGCTGCCTGAAGGACCAACATCGCCCAGGAGGTCAAAGACGGCGGTACCTTTCCAGCTTGATAAGGTCGTGCCAAACCGTGCCTCGGTCCCACACCAGCATCTCGGACAAGGCTTGTGAGAGCTCCTCAGCAGCCGCAGTCTCGTCACCACCACAGAAACTCGAGGCGTAACTGCTCATAGCGATGCCCAGGGGAAGGAGAGCAGCAGCACCTTCTTTGAACGGAGGTGATCATCGGCCTGACCTCGGCCTCGATGATGCGGCTCATCTCGCACAGGGCGTCGCAGTCGGCGATGAAATCTTGGCAGTGCGAAGATCCGTGGAACTTGTCGAATTTTTGACAAGCTTCCGAGCGCCCGAATTGAGCCACACGAAGTTGCAGAGCTCGTTAAGTTCCAAGTAGACCTCCGCGCAGGATTTGCGGTACTTCGGGTGCACCATCGGTTCCCCAGCCTCGCCGAGGAGATCCTCCATCCAGGTAGACAATCTCGCGAGAATCTCGAACCCCGGAAGATCGACTTGCGGTATCATCGTCACAAATTTACATCGGAAAAGTAACCTTGCACTCTGGCCAACTCCGACAGGACCTCTTCGCTGAACTCCTGAACAGAATAATGGTGATGACAAGACCACATGGGAGATGAGTCCACCCGCCAGGCAAGCGATGTTGGGCGAATTCCCGCTCCTTCGAGGTCGTGGCGTTGGTCCTTGATGAGCTTCTTCAGGCGCTTGTAGTTGATGTAGCCGTCGTGCCACGGCCCGAAGGCGTTGAACTCCAATTCGTAGCTGAACTTCATGCTAGGAAAATATAAAAAAGGCGGAGCGATGCAGCAGCAAGGGATAACGCAACACCGCTTGCTGTTCACTAACTTACCGCCGTGAGAATAGAAGCACGGCGCAGCGTGAAAAGAATCGAGTCAAAGTGCACATGTCCGCCGTCACTCGCCACGAAATTGTGCGCGCGCCCGATTTGCCGGAAGGGTTTTTTGGAGAACTTTTGAGGAGTCCGATGATGTTTCTGCTGAAGAAGGGCTGACCCCACTCGTCAGCGTGTGGTGGCATGATAATCTAAAATACAACCTGATGGTCTCTGTCCCCCTTTTTATGGTATTTTGTCTTCTCCTTGCATCAACCTAAGATTCGGCGGCCTGATGCTCACAATCGCGAAGCTACTGCCGATGTAGCACTGAGGATGGGCGTTGAGCAGATTTTGAAGCTAAGAATCGATTCTGAGTTAGTAAAATCCCACCAGTAAGTTATTGTGAAATTTCAGTAAAATTTCAACCTACGTAGTAAAATCATTTTACACTACTTAATGACGAGCGGAGGATCGATTCTGAAAATGGAGGGTGGGTTTACTAAAAACCCGTCCTGAAGAAAGTAACTGCAGCACTTGCTGCGAGAGCTTCTACGAGCTGCCACAAAATTAGGATTTTATCCTCGCTATGGCCGTCCTCGCGTGATCTCGACTCATCATCGACAGAACACTACCCCTGTGTGAATCCTGTCGAACAACATCTTCCACAAGTAGCTTCACTCAGTGCCATGGGCAAGGGTCAACCTGTAATCCTGACAATCATCGTAGCTGGGACACCAGGGACAGGAAAAAGCTCCTTGTGCAGGTGATGCCTTTCACAGCTAGAGGTGTCAGAAAGTCTATTGCTTCCGCAGAACCCTTTGCAGTGCGGACGGTGAACAGAACACTTTCGATCTCAGCACGGCTACGAAATTGACTTCCCTGAAAAACTCTCGATGCCGCCAAGCAACAATACAAGCCGGATGGCGGGATCGAACCGCCGACCTTCAGTTTACAAGACTGACGCTCTACCACTAAGCTAAACCGGCTTGAAGATACCGCTAAGGCAAACTATGTGTCCACCGGCACGGAAATCTCCGATCTCGAATCAGCTGAGCCGGCTTGAGAAGCTTCCAAAAAGCAGAACTGCATGGGGCATGCTGTTGATTATGTCAACATTATGAAAATTGTGAGGTATTGTTCTTGCGGCCGTAAGGGATGTTCTCCCATTCACTGGCGTCGAGGCGGAAGTGCCTGACGAAGTCCCTCCAACTCTCCATAGAAATCATGAAATTAATCTCAGATTCGTCAGAGAAGGATTACACGACAACAGGACGGCTCACAAACTGCAACATTGACTGACCCCGCCCTGGAATTCTCTTCAGTAACAAGAGCGTGATCGTTGATGGCATTGGCACGACATCAACTTAATGTCGAAACAAGGTTACCGTGTAGGAAGGCAACTATGAGCGGGGTGGAAGGGTGAGATATGAGAACATGATGCAGCTTGGACGCATACGGCAAATAGCAAGCGATTAATTCCTGCTGAAGCATATCGGGACAGGCCCAGCGCTGTACGCCGAGGGTGCGTATTTCCTTGCGCTAGCACGATTATATGGGTGACGCATATCAATGATATGATATCATACATGCCGGTCGCATGGAAGCGCCTCTCTAGTACACAAGCGGGCATGCTCGATACGCACTATATCGGTTCAGATACTCCGGTATGGGAAACGTCCACCCAATGTTTTGGGCGATTTCAGTCGATTTAATTCCCGTGACAGGAAAAGGCCGGGACACTGGGAATTACTCAGTGGGAAATCTTGTAGACATTGACGGCTGGGCCGTCACGGCCCGAGACCCCCGGGCTGAATCAACTTTCCATCGAGAGCCCAGGATAGATAAAGCTTCTCGACTACCCGGCCTTCTCGGCCAGTATCTAAACAAATCAAAATCTCCGACGTCCAACTCTGCATATGTCTACCTCAACCTGACGCTGCGCCCTCTCGAGACTCAGCACGCGCGAAATCGTGACATCCGGCGAGAATATCGAGACACCGTCCTAGCGTAGAGGAAGACTTGCGATTCGCCTGGGCCGATACATTAGGGCAAGATCTCATAAGCTTACGTAGCACAAGTTGCTATTTGGCGTATGCATTCAAGTTGTATCATCTCCTCATGTCCCATCCCACGCTGTTTATGCTCGTCTTTCTACTTATGGTGGCCAGTTTCGCCTTCCCTCCCAGTCAGCAGTACTATACTTTGAATAGTGTCTTCATGAGTGCTTGGCAATTCAAAACGTATAATGCGGTTATTATTTCAGTTTTCATTCCTCCCATTTGACTTCGAAAGGATATGGTCTTCGGATGATATGTATTATGCTCCCAACCCTGATAGGACACAACTGCAATTTAACACAGAGCGGGATAGTTGGGTAGCCTTCGTCTGGCACTTTCGTCTCAATGAAAGTGAATGGAAAAGCATCCCCTACGACCACAAGTCCAATACCTTCACTATACAATTCCATGGTTATACTTTTACCGTGTTGCCCGCGTGAGGTCGGGCCACCCTGATTCGCCCAGAATCGTTGGTGACTGTTATATCCAACGCCGAGTTATTATCAATTATCATTTTTCACGAATCATTTAAGAGATCATTTACTTTCTTATGATTAAGATTCCATCGCAAGTCAGGCCGGCAAAGCTCTTGAAGTTGATTATTATCGGGTTGAGTTGTGAATCCAGGAGAAGCAAGGAACATTCCGGAGACTCCATGGATGTGATGTTTGCTTAGGCATGCTTTCAGTGAAACCATGCCTAAGCAAACATCAGTGAAACCGTTTCACTCTCCGTGAAGTCCGGCGGATACAAATATTGGTCTATAGTGTCTATCTCCGTAGCACTAAGAGTGGTTTCAGCCCAAACCAAAATTCCCATATCGCAGGCGATGCGATCTCTACGGGTAACGCGCGTATAGCCTTCTATTGCCTAAGAGACTCTTAATAGAGTCTTCGACCAAAGCTGCATGATGCAACTTGCAACAATCTCAGTCCAACAGGGGTGGTATGTGGACAATGATGTAAGGGAAGATCCAGATTCTTAACTCAAAGATAAAAACACACGATTATTAATAGGCGTTGGGTCATTGACATTTCCTACTCCGGATTGAAAAATCACAATCATAAGGACTTGATTTGAATTTCGAGTCGAGATTCTCGCGAGCTGGTGTTTTCCCGTGAGGGACTCTCACGGGAAAACACCAGCTCAGATTAAAGACCAACCGGATTTGGCAGCTCTTTCCGCTAATAGCGCCTCGGCAGACTTTGAACAGTAACTGTTGCAATTTTGTTCCAGTTCAAATTTTGAGCTGCGCTGGCCCGCTCGTCCGCACGCCTTTTTTGACTCGCAATTTGGCAAGGTTGGGCTTGGTGTTCCCTGCGCTGGGTATGCAAAACAACAAATGTTCGTACTCGTTCGGCGAGATTCGACTGTTTCGCGTCAAACTGACTGGAATGAGCTGTTATTTTGGAGAATTTCAACAGAAATTCACCAAACTTGGCAGAGCTTCGCCGTTGTCGTGAAGAGCCTCTTTACGCGTGTTAGGCCAGAAAAAGTTTCTGAGCTTGCTTCGCTAAGAGTGCCGTCCATTTTTTTTGCTGGCGGTATTCGTTCTAAGACAGAATTCGGGAAAACAGGCGCCACCTTCTCTGTTGAAACCGTCCATCTTCGACACGTGAACGCGTCAGCTGAAATTCAGCTGCTGAATGATTGAAAGGGTTAGGAGTTCTCCTCGAAAGTCTTCGTTATCTCTGTTCCTGTCTTGATGACAGTGTCATCCCGCTCATTCGAACCGGGTTTTCATTGACTTTGCTAGTTTTGGTGACTCGCTGTTACCGTATCAGGTGATCGCGAAGTTCACGCCATGAGCTTTCGCGAGAGCTTTGGGGGTTTTCATTTTCTTTCTCCGCTGGATCGCTATGACTCATAGCCTGTGAAGAGCCTGCGTGATGTACAGTATCGTGATACCTCGTTTCTTAGGTCCCGTGCGCTTTGCCATACCCATTGCGCAGAAGGCAGTAAATGGGGCACCAAAATAAAGTCCTATGGCTATGGGACGATGGATGGCCGGGTTGAGCGCTGTCACTCGGCGACGCTTGTAGTAGCGCAGAAAAACACATCGTCATGATGCTACTTTGGAGCCCGATCGGACATCGTATCAGTTGAGTGATAAATTCGAAGTCTCGCAAACAAATAGAGTGCAACAAGTAACTCGGCAGCCATGCTCGCATCCCCATCACTGCGCAGCCTGGGCCCCAGGCCCTGGGGAGAGTGTTGACCCGCCCTACTTGCCATCTGCATACCGGCATTGCAATAGGCATTTGTACAGCCTCTCTCTGGCTTCGCCTAGAGCTGGGGATGTGATGTGAGCGTAGTCTAATAGCCCGTAGCCCGTTTTCATGATGCATCTTCAGCTTGCTCAAAAATAATATTTTTGAGCAAGCTGAAGATGCATCACGATATTTTTAAAATATCGAGATGTTGGAACGGTGCGTGCCAATCAATGGTCTCGGGGCAGAGTGCAAGGACTCGGCGGCATCAATGGTACGGTGGCGCTCCCCAGTCGCCGCAGCCCAGTCTGGGCACGATGCCGGTAGGTCACCCAGCTAGCCACTCGCTCATCCGCAGGCTGACGGTCAGCCGCTGTCAGCTCTTGAGATGAATCCGGCCATTGCTGCCTTGGGCTTGCATCTTTCTCGTCTTCTTCATACAGAATTCCGCGAAACCTCTCGTAAGATGTCCTCTTCTCGGTTTTCGTACATGCGTAGTGCTTGCATGGTAGACACGGGCCGTGAAGTTCACGGCCCGCCCCAGCTCACGTAACGCCAAACGATAGGTAGCCTCGGACTTGCCGGAAAGCAAAGCATATGCCGGTTGGATAAACTGGTTACCGATAGCACCAGTAACAGCTAAAGTCTGGGCGAATCCATGCGGTATGATGAAGAAGGAAGAGTCAATGAACAACGTTCCCACCTCATCCCACCGGCGAATGCATTCGTCAGCAGTGAAAACAGCCAAACCTTCGGCCTCATGATTGAACTGCACGAACCTCTCGTTGTCGAAGGTGTTACGACCATACTACCCGATGTTCTGATGCGTCTGACGCCTAGGGCTGAAGAGACCTATTGGACGGTCCAATTTGGACCCGTTGGGAGGGCCTTCCAACGGGTCCTGGCCGGCCTGGCCGGGAAATCTCTCGACTCCAGCCTTTCCGTCCCGACGGCAATACAGCACAGACAATGCACCTTAAAATATGAATTGAATTCGATAATAGCGAAGGTGATTTCAATATTCGCCACTCTGTGACACCGGTGTTACATGCTAATACCCCTAACCGAAATTCACAACAGATCCTCGAGTCCTTCCGAAGGACTCCTTCAGCGGCTGAAGTTCAGCCACCCTCCGACGCCTTCTCCTCCCAGGCTGGAAGACTCAGCGAGGACGTTCGAAAAAAATCCAACCGCGTGCGCTACGGCCCTCGATATACACATGACACAGCTGTCGAAGCTCGACAGAAGCATTTCAACGGAGACACTCATTGCATGACAATGAGAATGAACATGCGGCATACATCGCTTCGCGGCTGGTTGGCGTAACCTGCCTCCTTTGCCAACTTTGCTGAGCTTGTGCGAATCGCGACAAGATTCGCGAGAACACCAACATGCCCGAATCTGCTCTCGCCAACTTCTAGGCGAGATCGGGCGGGGGCATGGGTCAAGCAACGATCTTACTTCCCCGAAAAGGTGAGGAATCCTCGCGGAAATTTCGTTAAGCGCTGGCCGAGACCTTGTCTCTGTCTTCCTTCGACTTCGCCTGGCGAAATTCGTCTAGCCATGGGCCTTGTGCTTCGCCTTCATCTCGTCGATATTCCTCTGTACAGACTGTAATCGGCCTAAATCAGCATCGTCATCGCCATCATCTTCATCTTTTCTCAGACTTCGGCAGGTCTGCGCCGGGGCTGCTCGGGCACGATCCCAGGGATAAGATCCCTGCTGCGCCCCTGATCATTTGATGAGCGCTTGCCGCCGGAGGACACGTCGGCCGTGCCCTCCTGTCGAGCCCGGTAGGTGACCCCGTCGGCCAGGGCCCTCTATCGCATCGTCGTCTCCACTCGGCCAAGCTGCTCACTCCCTTTCAGTCGCGGCAAACACCGTGCTTGCGCGGAAGATCTCGTAACTCACGAACCTCATCCCGCTTACCTAGGTTTGGCAAGGCTGAATTTACAAGCCTTGAAGGCTCCTATGGCCTGCCTCACGAGCTGCTTGCTTTGGGAGATATCATTCGCAAACACGCTGACGAGCGAGTTGTAAATCTTACGTAAATGGGAGAGCGAACCCTCAATGTGACCCGAGTTATCGTACCTGAGTTCGGCAACAGCCTCGTGGGAGTAGTCCTGAAGGTGCTGCCGTCGGCAATGCCGCGAGCTGTCTAGTAGCACCTGAGCATCTCCTTCGAACCAGCTTATCAAGGGACCCTTCGTTACCGGAACCATGTTTTCAGCTTCGGTTGCTAGCCCGAGAGTAACCCGTTTACCTCTCGAGAGTAAAAGGATCTCGAGCTCGGGATGGAATAGGAATGAGCCGTCCTCCCCATCCTAGCCCCCCATCCTGGGGGGGCCCAGGCCATTGCGTTGCTCTCCAAAATTTCATTGTATTACACGGAGTCGTGCAACAAGATGGTGTTGATTCCGATGTTGGGCTGATTCGGGACTTGACTAGCTTAGTGATGGTCCATCACTGATGGATCGCGAGTTTCTGAATCAGAAATTCTGATGCGGAGTTTGAACCTCCGAGTTTCACACAAGCGTTGCATCGCAGGAGACTCCTGCCAGGAGTTGGCTCAACGAGTTAGGCTACTATCCCGAGTCCGAGGCATTTCTCATAGGAGTGTCTTGAACACAAGCAAAATCACCTTAGAGATTCCGAGTCGGAATCTGCAATCTGGGGAATCTGAGTCGTTACGGGGGTCCTGCTCCTGGCGATGCTCGCTACGTTATCTACGACGAGCCTTTCGCGTAGGAGCATCGTTTCCAGCTACTGGAGCGCCAGCATGGTCATGGTCATCGTCGGGAGTGACGCGAGACCCTCAGAATCTGAAGCTCAGATGTCGTTATACTGTAAATTTACACCTTTATATTTAAAATATTCAACAAAGATCGAAGATTCTTGATTGAAACTGAATTCCTCGCAACAATCGCCGGCGTCTTATATCTGACATACCTTCCAAAGTCTCCCAATGGAAGACAGAACACAGGGTGTCACCCTCCTTTCGCCACACTGTGGCCCACAGTCGTGATATAACCATTATATTATGGCCGTGTACTGTATGTTATTACCGTGAGAACTTATATTACAACGCTTCCG